>JAJEJO010003361.1:46531-176078 GCA_020662805.1 Glaucomys volans | reverse complement strand
AGTTCATTATCCTACATTTATTAGCTTCCTCTTAGAATTTTGGGGTAAGAAATACAGATTTATTTTTTCTGAGACAGGAATAAAAGCAAGGCAGTGGATAATTTTATAATGACTTTCAGCACTCAACCCAAATCCCTAGGAAGTAAAGCTTTTGACCAAGATTATTCAACTACACTTCCCTTGAAAGGTTGTTTAAGAACACCATGTACTTTGAGTAACTTTGAGTGGTTTTGGAATGCAGATTCTAAACTAAAAGCTGTGTTGAAGAAGCTTGACCTTTTCAAACAGGTAACTTTTGAGTCTGTGTAGTCTTCAAAGTTAAGTTTCACAGAAATTACTTTGTTCTTTCACTCTTTCCCCTGATTAGAATTGATCTTTATAGTAATACTATTAAGATCCACTAATTTCCCAAGATCCCCTCATAAAGTTAATCTGGGCATCTTAATCTTTATGGATTAGAAATTTTAGCACCTCCCAATCTGGTAGACCAGGTCAAAGAAAGGGTAGCATTCTAGTCTTTGCAAGTTCAGCAGCTAGATCTGCCCTCATGTACCTGCCGCAGGTTTGTGCTGCTTGAAAGTACCCAGGCTTATGCAAACCAGGACCCAAGGAGGCACTTGCCATCTCCAAAACAGCATTCTGTCTGCTACTTAGGAAGTTTTTGATCAACTTCCCCACCCACCCATCCTCCTGTATTGAGTATAATATCCAACATTTCTCATTGGTGTTTTTTATCTGTAGACCTCATATTCTATGCATTCTAGGTCAGCTGAACCAACTGCATGCTTTTCAGGTGATAACTGGTAATATTGAGTGACTCCCCGCAGCATCCTATGGTAAGAAAGATATTCAGCACAGGGTTGGAACTTCATTATTTGGGGGAGAAGAAAGGGCTAGGAAAAATGACTCTGATGGCCTGAATCTCATTACTATCCCCCCTTCCACAATCAGGCACTTTTGTCCCTTCCTGACAATTTTGTGTAGGTTTAAATTTTTTCCCATCAATCTTTCTAAAATATTGATTTATTTTGTAAGAGAAGATACACTCACTTCCTCAAATACCCCTCCTCAGAGAAATAAGTATTGACAGGTATTTTTGTGTAACTCTAAAAATTATTTTAAATACTTATGGATAGAGTCCTATATTTCCCTGTCACCTACCTGTTTTATTCAAATGAAAGCATAGTATATACTTTACTCTGTACCTTGTTTCTTTTTCTAAATGGTACATCTTGAAGGGGTTCCTTTAATGTCTGTACACAAAAGGCCTCCTTACTTTTTATGGATTCCTAGTATTCTGTTTATATCCGCATGTACTTTATTAACCAGTCTCTCATTGATAGACATGTATGTCGATTTGAATCTCTAACACAAGCCATTCTAAAATAACCTTGAGTGTAATGTTGAAAAGAGTTGTTTTGCCTGCTTTCTAGTATTTCTGCAGGGCAATTTTTATATATGGGGTCAAATGGTATATACATATGTAGTTTGATTGGTCAGTGGTTTCTTACTAGGTAGTAAGTAGCTTAATGGAAAAGTCTGGATGCCAGTGTTGACTCACAGCTCTGGAAGTCCCATATTCAGAGTCTAATCTATTGCTTAATTTTAGGATGTCCTCAATCCTACTCTTTCCTAAGAAACCCTCTGACTATTCCCTATTTTTCATCTGTTTCCACTCATATCAATGACAACTGGCTGATGTTGGGAGAATGGGGTGAGATTTTGTCAAGGTCTCCCCCTAGCTGCCTGCCTATTGCTCTGTCTGCATTTTATGGATGTGGATTCCTATTTGCCTTTAAGAAAGATGCACACATTCTCTTAGGAACTGCTTTAATCTTCGATCTTTTATTATATGTATACTTTAGCCACAATTTATATACTTATGTATATGGTGTATACTTTTTTCCTAAACCTATCATCTGTTAGGGAAGACTATGTAGAATTCTGGGATCTGAATACCACTTTTGGAGACTCTTGTTATGATTAAAAGAACTGCAGAAAATGTTCAAACATTGTACCAAAAATACTTCTAAAAAGTGAATTTAAAATTGTAGGGGCATATTTTTTCCATTAGTTATTCTAATATTCAGTGAAATTATATACTTAACTCATCTTTTTTAAAAAGGAAGAAATGCATGTTTATGTTAAAAATTAAAAGAAATATTGAGAGAGACAGACAGACAGATACAGAAGGCAGCCTTGCTTCCCTGTTTTCCCAGCAGCTAGTACCAACTCCCAACAGGAAACCACTGTTTTCTATTAAAGTATTTCCATAGTCTTCCCTTTTCACAAAATTAGAGCATGAAGTAAAAACCATTCTGTTTTTTCCTTTGTTTCATATAAGGATCAGTCCTTACCAATTTGTGTAAATCTGACCCATTCTTTTAAATGGCTATGGTATGCGATTATGTAGATGTACCATAATAATCCTCTGATTATGTACACTAATTGGTTTTCAATATTGTGTTTTTATAAAATATGCTACAATGAACATATCTATGTATATATCATTAACACTGCTAAATATAATTAGATAAGGGAGAATTAAGAGATCTCCTATCTCTATATTAGTAATTGAAGACCTTTCATTTTATTGTTATAAATTTTCTTATATAAAATATGTGATTCAAAGAAGGATAAATCCTGGTTAACATTGCAATGTGACCTTCCATTCAGTCACTATTTTTTATTCTTTAAAGATACCTTTAAGTATAAATAGAATTGATTTATTTCATTTTTATGTCTTTTCTTGTTTGGAAAAGAATATAAATTAACTTCTAGGAACTAGTGATAAAATATGAAAGCAATTAACAAGGAATAAAGGGATAAAAAGGGTTAAAATAAAAGATGTTGGAAGGAGCATTAATAAAATGCAGAAATGTAAGCCATAGGAAACTAGCTATGTCCTGTAATTTGGCTCTTCGCCTCTAGTTGCCAAAGGAAAAAGGGAAGTGTTACTGCTTATATAATTCATGATGTTTGCTAGGGAAAAAAAATCAAGCCAGTTATTTTGGAGAAAAAAGCATGGTTTTTGCTAAGCTCTGAAAGACTTTCACACAGTCCTTTACAGAGCAGGGAATGATGGAGGGAAGGGACCACAGCACATTCCTGTCATGAAGGCAATGGTGATTCTGAAAATCCGTTTTATGGAACTTCCTCCAACACGAGAAGAGCCACTTACTCTAAAAGTACAGTTCACACAAAGCTAGTTTACATGTAGTTTAAGAGACATTATCTCTGTAGTTAGCTTTAGATGGTTCAGTTTGATCCAACCTAAAATATCTAGCTGTGAAGGGTAAAAACTACAGAGCTTTGTATGGAAGGTTCTAAGTTGGACAAGACAATTTCAAGTTGGAATCACTGACAATGATCCTAAAGTTTGCTTTATTATTTAATAGGTTAAAAGCCAGTCCTTATTTATTTTATTTTTTAAATCTGTATATTTTAAAAATCAGTTAGTGATTGATGGAGTTGGTATCCAGAAACGTTGTGAATGGAGTGCAGGTAGGTGTTCTTGAGCTCCACTATAAGTGAGTTCTGCAAAGATATCAGTGGGAGATATTTAAAATCAATTTTGTATGCATTGGAATATAAAATATATATGACCTCTTCTCCATTTTGCTTTGCACCTTTTCATTTCCATGCAAGTTATGGCTTGGGATATGGAGAAGATGTGCAAACATTGCTTCTGGACATCATTTATACAGTGAGCTCAGGAACAACAGAATATTTGGCCAGTTCCCATTCCTCCAAAGCTTCTGATTGTTTAAAAGTATATGAGTAGTCAAACAGACGCTTACTTGTTTTCCCCTAGTTCACCTGGATCTCACAGAGTACACTTTTATGTAAGTCACTCAATATTCATCATCTGATACCCAAACTTAAGTCTTCTTTTCACTGGGGTGTGAGGAAGGACTGATTTTTATGTACTCCTGAAGCCCCAGAGGGAATAGATCCTGAAATCCTGATGCACATAAATCCTAGGCGACTTCTGTTTATTCATTCTTTATTATAGATTCTGTGAAGAATTTTGGTTTAAATTAGCTAATGAAATTATTAAGTCAACTTATTACTTAACTCTGATGGAAGGAGACATATAAAGAGTCAAAATGATTTTTTAGTTTAAGAGTATGGTAATTGATTTTGGAGAGTAACCCCCCATCTCTTTGATTAGAAGCCCTTATTTTCTGTCATCACAGTTTAAATATGTGCTTATGCACACAAAAGGAAAAAACAATTAGCAATTCTGGATTTATTCATGCTTTGCCAACAGCAATGTTATTTTTCAAAAACCTTTAGCCTTATTTTCATAATTCATAATTCAAAGGTCTCGAGTTCATTTTCAATGATCAAAGACATGTAATCGACAAATTTACAGAAATTAACTCCATGGATAGACTAGCTCACAACAAGCTTCCCAGTACCCAAAGTATTTTCCCAAAGTCTTTGTTATCTCCTATTTTATTTCAGAATTAAGCTTTTTATAGGAACTTAGAGTTATCTGCCAAATATTTGCATGCCAGCAAATAGCAAAGCCAGTGAAAAACACAAATTGCAGCTCATATTAGTTGTATTTTTTTATGTATGATGAGTGTTTAGAGTTCATTTTATATTGTATAAAGTTACTGTGTTTATAGTTTCCACTGAATAAATTCTTCTAAGTTCAAATGAAAGATAATGGTGGTTTTCAGTTCCTCTGTTCCTGGGATAGATTTTTAAACTCATTGATGAATTAAAATATTCATCATATCTTTGTCTATGTATGACCAGGAATTACGACATTCTGATGTACAGGTTCATTTTCTAAATAAGGCAGGAGTGGTTTTTGAAACAGTTACTTTTAGGGAAGAAAGTATAAAAATATAAAGATAATATATGAAAATAATGTATGAAGTTGCTAACTGTTCTGTTCTTTAATCTTGCATTGAAATCTGATGAATTGCTATATCTTCAATATTTATGAAGTAGTGCATTGGAAGTTGGGATCATCCATGTTCTTACTTAACATGACTTTCATGGGGTCTATTTTCTTGCACATTGGTGCTATAAAACATACCAAGTTGGATAACTATGAATTGAGTTTGCAAGGCTAATACTAACTTTTTCAACAGTGAAAAACATAAAATTTAAGGTTGAGGTATAGAGAACTTTTTAGAGTTTTTGCTTTGATCTAGCTGATGATTAGGGCTGTGGGGCTAGAACTACCTACAGTGCAAGCGCACACCTTTATGTACCTGGCATTTGTCACATACACAGGGGGTGTATGTGTCCTGCTGTGCTGCTTGCTTAGGAGGCTGTGTGCCTCCAGCCTGAGTCATGTGGTAACCACATCTGCATTTCAGTCTACAGCTTCTATTATTTCCTTTCCAAAGGCTGTACTTGATCTGCAAACCTGTTTTTAACAGGCAAGAAAAGTAAATCTCTGAATAATTTAATTTCTGTGGTTTATATAACTTATAATTTCATAAAATTATCAGAACTCTTATGAATTTTAACCATGTAGAGCAAAGGGTATAAAATCCCTGAGGCCCCTCAGATGAATGGAAACTGTGGTTCTAGGACAAGCTGCAGGAGGAAGTTCTAGAGTTGTAAGCTGAAACCAAGTGGCTTTGCTGGCAATGTTGCATGAGTTTACTCAGGTGGTCATTTTATAATATCTGTAGAGTAACAAATTATCATGGAAAAAAAGGATCAGATTTTTTTTATGTTATGTACTACTAATGAATTCCATTTTAGGGGTTCTTGTGGTGCACTACCCCCCCCCCCCCCACACACACACACACAAGGAAAAGCATGAATGCAAAGCATTTATTTTTGGAAATTTTACAAAAATTGTGATGATCATTTTCTATGAAAATTTTCTTATCTCTCATTAGAGACTAGACCCCAGAAACTTTGTGGAAGCAATTTATTCAGCATTTCTTCAATTTTAAATACAGTTTTGTATAGTTTCAAAATGCAAATTTTAAAATATATGCTGGCTGAAATTTTATGCTAAAGTTTTAATAGGTATATATATTTAAACCATAAAATTTACTAAATGTGTGTATGTCCAAGCTAATTTATGTTAAGTAGGAAAAACCATGATCCAACTTTAAGATATAACAAGGAAATAAACTATACAGAACTGTTTGGCTGCCTGGTACTAATACAGCTAGTTAGAAAATAATGATGTTTGCTATTCTTTATTGACTTGTTTTGCCATTGTTTAAAATAATTTAAAATATTTTTCCTGATAAATTAGATTACTCAAATTGGCAGTTAAAAGGTACTAAAGAAACGGTATCCTTTTATATTTTTTTCTGTCTTATTCCTAACCAGAGTCATAAACAGTTTTTCCTAAGATGTGATCCAGAATGTATTTATGCTTTGATTTATTTTTAGCTGTTTGCTTAAATTAGACCTGATCTGTTTCATTATTCAATTTTAAGAACATGTCAACATCCAGATATAGTGAGTTCTTTTTAAGTTAAAAATAACAATAAAAACAGAATACTAATTTGTTATAACTTAACCAATATGAAGAATGTGTCTAGTGAGCAAATGTAATGTGTGTCTTTTAAAATACAGAGCAGTCATTCTGGATCAATGGTTAAATTATTGCCTCAATTGAATCAAATTTGACTTAGAATTTTTTTCTTCTATTAACCACATAAGAAAGCTCAATTCACCTAATTTTAAATTAGACAAGTAAATATACATTATAATCATATGTTTAAGTGGATGGTTTATGCTTTCAAAAGAGAAGGCATTAATTCAAAAGAGAAATAATAAAATCCACTCTTCCCTTATCTATAGGATTCTAGGCTGGTAAAACACTGACCATTATTAGTGGTGTTGTAAGTTTCTCTCCTTTTCTTTCATCTAACTGGCTTACTTATGCATCTTCAAGTGAAATAGTGGAGATTTCACAGTTAATTCTTGTTGCTATTGACAACCAAAGCAGCCAGGCAAGAAGAGAATGCTGCAAAAGGGAAGAAAAAAAAATAATAAAAATTAATATTTCCTTCCCAAAGTTGGAGAGAAAAGGGAGCATAACATACAATATGTAAGAAACAGGTAAGTAAAGATGTATCAATTTAAACTTTATCAACCTTGGTTACTAATTGATCAAAAGTTTTAATTTTTTTCAGATGTTTTGTCCAACATTCATTTAAATAAAAGGATACTGTCTCTAGGAACCAAAAATTAACTTTCTGAAAGTGAAAAATTGGTTTGGAAGATACAGTGTCACAAAAGGTCTGAAATATTTTCATTAGAATTTGGACTATAAAAGAATAGCATAACTTCAATTATTGGTTAATATTTTTGTTACAAAATGTTTTCTAATAACAAAATGGTGACTAAAATATTACTATTTTAAACATGTCCTAGATTTTTTTTTGTTTCAGAAAAGCACTGAAAGTTGAATATGTGTAAGTCTCCGGGAATGTAACAAGTTGATAAATACCCAAGTCCAGCCTCCTTACAGAGAAAAGATCTGGAATTTCTTTTTTTGGACATTTGTTTTGCAGCTTTCTACGTCTTAAGGCAGAGAATAGCCAGGATAAGGTGCCAGCTCAAAGGTTAGATGATCATATTTCTTGAAATAATTTTGGCTAATCTATGTCTTGGAAGGCATAACTTCTAAATAATAACTTTATAAAGCTATAAAGAATTTAACATTAGTTGTGTTTTTGAGTCGCTTTTTAGGGAAGACAATATTCCTTAGAGATTTGTTTATTCTGTTTCTAATGATACTATATTAATTTTAATTCATTTATTACATTAAACTTTTCCCTTTCAGTTTATAATTCATTTCTCTTATTTTATGAATCTAATAAATTGACCTCCATTCTAACCTAAAGGGCAGTTTCTATTTTTAATACTTAAAGAAGCAAATGTAAAAAACAAAGTCTACCAAATGAAATTACTAACACCAGCCTATCATTAACCTGAGGGAATATGTGTTTCATATTCATTAATTCTCCATGGGACAATTCAGGTAAGAAATATTTTTATTGTATAAAATATACAAGCTGTTTAATAATGGATCTTCATGCTATTGCATTGGTACATAGAACATTCCTTGTTTAAATTGTTTTGGGCAGTGAGTAATGTCAGTTAACTAATCACTCTTAGTGGAAATTTTTGGTGAAATATGTGACATTCTAATGTTCAATGGAATTGGTTCCAAGAAGACAATGTACTTTAAACTCATTGATTAAAGATACTATCACATGTCATAGAAAATGAGTAGGATTTTAATTTTAAAAACATTTGGGAACAAAATTGATAATCATAGAAATTTTTTTAAAAAGAATTTCTCTTTTCAGGTTGACTTCAAAAATCAAAATACATGTATTTTACAGTTAGTCGCAGTTACAGAATTGCCCAACAGCTATTGCTGAGGCCAAGGAGGCAATGCGAAAGAAAGAGTAGAATGTGTGCTTTGTCACCCACAGATTTGTGTTGGGGACCTGTTCCTGTGACTTACCACCAATGAGAAACTGGACATTTTATTTTACTTTTCAAGCCACAATTTTATAATCTTTAAACCTATTTTGCAATATTGTTGCTAGTCATCAAGAATAATTCTCGGTAAACGTTTGCTGTTGTTAGTGTGTGGTTAATATGGAGAATACAAATGAAGAGCTGTGAGCTGTGTTTTACTAGGGTTAGACGAAGGATACATAGTACGTGTTTTTAAATACATTTTATTCACCATGCCCATCTTTTGGAACTAAATAATCAATTGGAAGCAGAAAATTTATCCAGTTATTCATTTCTAAAATAAAACTTTTCATCAGATAGCTGTCTGTGCTTCTGTACCATTTCTTTCCCATTTCTCTTATAATTTTTATCTGCAAACCTCAGACCGGAACATTTTTGGTTATCTAGCAATGTTTACACTTGGATAAGGAACCAGAGGAAATAGAATTGAATTGTGGAAGCTTAACACTTAGAGTTGTGGTGATTTATCTGACCAGCATTTGAGAGCTTACTGGAGGTTGGAAGCTGAGTTAGGTGCTGGGAAGATATAAAGACTGATAAAACATGGACCCTTGCTTTCAAGAAATTCAGTTTGGTATGGTGATTGACTCTTATTCCTTCTATGACTCTAAAATAGAAAAGATGGACATAATGTTGAGGGAATTCAGGGGAAGAATCACTTCCTGTTGGGCAGGAAGAGTTCATGGGCTCGGAGGTGTTCTGTTGATTCATTTGTTCAACCCACATGTATGGAGTACTGTTACTGGCCCGATGCTGCACCCACCATTGCAGACTGCAGACATCATCCCAATAACATGGTGGTCAAGGAATACTGTTCACTATCAGTGTTTAAGGTCCCCGGATGATTACCATACTTGATGAAGGTGTGCTTTAATAGTGTGTATTCTAGTATACCGTACTATGTGAGCCCTTCCCAGGGGACATCCAAGACTGAGGGATGAGTTGGCATGGCCCAGCTAAATCCTGAGGGATAAGTAAGTCAAAGGAAGGACACTCTGGGACGACAGAAAAATGTACTAAAATCTCAAAAGCCAGAGTGAGGGGCACAGTCCAGGAAATGTAGGAACTCAGTCCAGCAGTGGGTAAATGTTTGAAGGGTGCCTGATGAGAGATGCAGAGGGAGAAATAGGAGTAGACTGACTAGTGTAGGTCTTTCATGCCAAACAGCTCAGTTTTTATTTACCCCAAAGTTGTAGAACACTAAAGATTTTAAGCAGGGAAATTACTAATATTTCAAAGGATATAAACTGGTGCTAATGGGTCAGATCTAGCATGCAAGTGAATCTTGTTTGCTCAGAATTTTCACATTTTTAAAAATACTTGCCAGTGTTTCACAGGAAACATGGCCAGGCTGTATTGAAAAATCACTGGTTCTGCACTTGCATGGAATCTGTGGGCTGGAGCTTCTCAAGCAGTTGTCCTGTGTGGAAAAAGCATGTCCTCTATTGTACCATGGAACTCACTTCCTTCAGGATTCACGTCTCAGACCTGCAAGCATCTGATGTTTGGGGCTAGTTTCTGAACTTCATCTTTGGCAATTTAAAGAATAACTCTAATTACTTGAGGCTCAGGACTAGAGGCTATTACTGCCAACCTGGTGAGAAATAGGGCTTGATTTTAAGTAGTAGTGGTGGGATCAAAAAAAGGATAGATATTAAAAGATAAGGTGGAGGGGAAGGTGGAGAGTCACATGGTTTTAGAGCAGTGGTGAGACAAGATTGGCTGCCACTACAAATTGTGTTTTTGAGAAACTTAACCTTTCTGAGCTACAGCTCCTTTTCGGTAAGATGGAGAGAAGGGTGTCACCTCATAGGATTTTTAATGAGGATCAAATAAGAAAATACTTATAGAGAACTCAGCTCAGGAACTGACTCATATTCACATTCAATAAAATATGGCTGTGATGCTTGGGAATGCAGAAGATGGAATCAAGGAGGTCTTCTAAGTTTCTGACTTGTTATTCAGTGAGGTAGAAACACAGGAGAAGGTGCGGAGGATAACACCAATTTTGGATATGTCAAGTTTGAAGTGCTTGTGAGACTGGAGTATAAAGGTTTATATATGGAAGTTGGATTTTAGAGTGGTATTTAAAGGGCAGGAGAGGATTCAGTTTCCTTCCATCACCATCCTACCCAAACCTTCCTTCTTTTTCTTGTCATAACTTCAGTCAGTGTTAATTGTCACAGCTTTCTCCATAGAGGACTGACCTCAGTAGAAGAAGAACATGGCATAGGTATAATACTATGTTCCACATCTGCAGAATTGTGATCTAATAGTTTTAAGTTCTTGAAAAATTCTTTGTGGTTTGTCATTATGGCCTACAGTTGAAAGAAGCTAGTTCAACATTTGTTTATAAATACCCTCTACAGATCATATATCTTCTTCCCCTTTTGGTTGGCTTTATCTATTTTATCTCACTGTCACTCCCATTTCTAGGCAAATATTTGCCTGAAAGTGAATCATTGTTAGGAATGGATAATCACACTCAGTTTTTCAGTTTGTATTCTCTCTTAACTCAATCAAAACTGAACTCAAATGTCCCCTTATGCCTTCCCAACTCTCAGTGGGAAATCTATCCCTTCTCTACATGTTGTTATAACACTTGCAGAGAGCCTGTGATCTGGGTTGTTGTGGCCCTGTATCATTTATTCTGCTGGAGTTTCAGTCCATGAAAGTGAGAACTGTGCCTCACACATTTTTATACCTAGTGTAATAGCTCTGGAAATGCCTTGTCCACTTAGTTCAGTGCACTTTTAAAGGCAAAAGGGCTAGGCATTTCTATGTAAAAGGAATTTAAAAAATGATGAATAAGATGTGATGTTAGTAAATTGATTATATTATTTAGGAAATACAGTTTACTGGGATAATGAATATATTTTTTCTGCCTATCTAGTGACCTTATTACATATCATAGATTTTAACTCTTAATATTCTAAGAAGTACCTCGCTTATGTTCTTGAAAACACATAAGTGTAATCTGATTGTGTTGTCTACTGCTTACAGTCCACTGATTGTTCACAATTATGGGTAGAATCCTGACTTTGCATACAAGCTTTTCAGGCTGACAGCTGCCTTAGGTTTGAAGGATTATCTTTCACTGTATGGCTCCAGTCACAGTGGGCTGCCCTTGCATTTCAGAACCTCTGCTGCTTCATGCCTCTCTGGCTTTTCTTATCCTGCTCGCTCTGAGGGAAAAGTCCCTTCACCTATTACATAGTGAATTCCTGCTCATCCTTTAAGATTCAGCTCACATTTCCTCTTGAAAGCCTTTCCTGGCATCTTTCCTGCTCCTACCTCCCTGCAGAGAATTTCTTTCTTCTCTATTCTTTTAACACCTTGTACACCTGTCATGACTGTCGTTGTCAGGAGACTGTAGTGATTCAGAGCAGGTACTGTGTATTTAAAGTACTCAAAGTCTAGTGAAGGAAGGAACTAGATTTAAAAACTACAAAAATACAGTGTGAGATACATATTATAAATTTCTACCTGTATATAATGTATGACAGAAGTATGCACAGAGGCTTATCAAGGCCCTGAAGAGACTGTATACTCAACTAAGGCTAAGCAAATCTCAGAGATGGTAATGGTTAAACTGAGTTTGAAGCCTGTCTGGACATGAGTCTAGCAGACAATGGGAAGGATGGCCTTCTGTGATGTGACAGTGTGCTGGTATTAGTGTAACTTCCTGGGAACTGCAATTGGTATGTTTGTGTATATGTTGGAGATGAAGCTTGTGGACTAGACAGAAGTCAGATAATGAAATATGGTACCGAATGCCATACTTAGTGTTTGATCTCATATCATGAGCTAAGTGAACATGATGGTGAATGACTGTAGGAAGGGCAATACCATGCTGAGATCATGGGTCAGTGAGGTCCCTTAACAGCAGTGTAGAACTGGATTGAAGTCCACAAAGGTGGAGGGACAAAGACCCTTATGTCTTCACTTATTTCACCAATCTCTTCTTGATGGACATTTAGGTTGTTTTCAAATTTCTGGTTAAGATTCTTCATCAGATAAATTTGGAACAATTAATGTTTTCCTTAAAAAAAACTGAACTAAAAGATCACACTGACAGATACATCATAGTCTATATGTAGTCTATACACAGTCACAATGTTAATTTTGTTTTAAAATTATGAATATACAGCTTAACTGATTATATATCAGTGAGCCTTTTAGGGATTTTGGTTCTGAAATAGGTCATGATGGTCGCTTTAAAATTTTCTGGCCATTTGTGGTGATTTCTCAGTAAACCTGCTCAATATTAGATCTGATCTTTACCTAAAAAGACATGATAATTTGAAACTAAGAGAAATACCATAATATGGTTCATTATAACCTCATGAAATCAGACATTATGACATCAGATAGTGTGTTAGTGTCCTCTTTCAAAAATTTATTTAGCTCTACTTCTTTTCCAAAACCTTTGACTTCCCTAAACCTATGTGATTAATCACTGCCTCTTCCACGACCTTCATGTTCATCTGTTATCAAGTGTCTGCTTACTTTTGTCTCTCCTTCCTGGTCCTACCTACTTTAGAATGGTCACTTATTCACTTTGAATCCCCAGCTCTGATTATGGTATCTTAGACACTGGCTTTTCCCTATTACTTAGTACCTGTATCATAACTAGTATTTTATTGAGCTTTTACTTGGAGATGGGCATTGTTTTAAGTACTTTATTTGTTTCTTGTTCAGTTCTCTCAAACCTATGGAGTATATTCTATATGAATTGTGTGGATGTATGATTTTTTTAAGTTAAAAAATAGCAGTGATGGTAAGTTTCCAGGGTTTACCCTCTGATCTCCATTTGAAAGTAGAGCAAAGCTAAGTAATTTGCATAGATAATACATTTCCTAAGTCATAGGGCTGGAACCCCAGTATTCTAACTCAAGCATCTGTATTCTTTACTTCTTCTCTAAAGTCCACTGAAAAATGAACGACAGTTCTCAAATAACATCCATAGAGAATCCATGTTATACTTGCCTTTTTTTGTATTTGAAAAATTTAAACTTTACAGAAGAGTTGAAAGAATAGGAATAGTAAATACCCATATACTCTTCACTTGTAATTGTTAATATTTTATGCATATTCCCCCCTGCCATTTGAAATTAATTTACTCTTATAATAGCACTTCTTACTTCAGAATTCATGCATTCATCACTGAAGAATAAGGATATTTATCTAGAAACCCACAATATTATTATCATACTTAAGAAATTTGCCATAGATACAATAATACTGTATTACAAATAGTTCATTGTCCCAATACTGGATTTTATGGATTTTATCCTCTTTTTAATCCAGATCCAATCAGGCATCAAATTGTTCATTTAAGCTGATATTTTTTTGGTATGCTTTAGTCTAGAATATTTCTATCACATTTTTTTTTTCCTTCTCAACATGTTGTTTTTGAAGAGGTCACTTCAATTGCTTGGTAAAATGTTCCACAATCTAAATTTGTCTGTGGTTTGTGTATCACTCCGTTTAGGTTAATTTTTTTTTTTGAAAGAATATCCCATAGGTGATAATATGCTACGGTCTTGCCTTTGTATGTAATATTAGCATGTCTCATTATTGGTGAAGCTTAGTGTGATTGTGATTGTGTGATTAAGGTGGTGTCTACCACATTTCTACACTGAAAGGAATCTTTTTTTCCCTTAGTACTTAGCAGATACTCCGAGGGTAGTACATTGAAACTGAATATCCTGTTTGCCAGCAAACATTCAACCCTGTGAGAGTTTTAGCATCTACGGGTCATCTTTCCTCAAATCAGTTATGTCAATAATGGTTGTAAAATAGTGTTTTTGAAATTTTATCATGCCTCCTACATATTGGTTGGCATCTTTCTATAAAAAAAGAGTTTAGTTCCTTTATTTTTTAGATTCACTTTGAATCCATGTGTTCCTTTGTCATTCAATTATTATCCATTACTATCATTTGGTGTTCAAATTATCACACATTTGGCCGGATGAAACTCCTCCAAGCCAGCTTTAATGCCCTTTTCACATAAATTCACCAGTTTTTGAATATTTCCTTGATTTTTTCCGTAGAAGAATATTCTAGCCTCCCCACCCCAAGCCTGCTTCTTCTTATTGAGGAATGATATTTAGAACAAAAATTTGGATGCTAGGTTTACTCGTTGCTCCTGGTACTCTACTTACCAAAATAAAACAAAAAAAAACCCAAAACACACACACACACACACACACACACATACAAAAACAAACAAAACAAACCTTACTTCCTTTTCAAATAAATAGTAACACTTATGTGCCTTCAAGTCTCATGTGGGCATTTACTCTAATTTCCACTCAGAAAAAAAAGTTAAAATTCCAAGTACACTGAAAGTGACAACAATGCTCAGAGGAAGATTTTTGAAGTAGAAAGAGAGAGTACCTTAATTATGATAAACAAAAGTTGGCTTGAGATGCAAGATGTAGATACAGCCACTTATCTTCCTTTGGGCTACTTGAGGAATTAAAAGTTAATTAGTAACAAATGAAATAGATACTTGAGAAATTTTCTAAATTGGATGTTTCCAAAGCAAAAATAAATAATTTCCTCGCAGCTCTAGAGAAACAACATTGTACAGACCAAAAACCCTTATTTGTTTTAACTTTATCCTCTGAAACAAGGTCTATTTATTGACCTTGACTATTTGACTATAATTCATGATTACTTAAGTTCTTAATTGAAATAATATTAAATTTAGCTCAAAGGGAGGGAAAAAATCCCTAGAGATAGTAATACTTCAAAAGAGATAATAATTCTATACCCTATTAATTGTTTAGAATCCAGCCAGCAGTTATACACCATAAGCAATAAAGAGATTGGCAGGGTTACCTTAGTGTTTTTTGTTTTTTGTTTTTTTTAAATGATAGATTGTGTTCTTAACTGTACCTTTTCCTTCCTAGAAATGTAACCTAAATACCTTCGTCTTTTAATTACCATTCTCCACCCCTCCTCTCATTCTTTTCTGCTAAGCATTTTGCTATCATCTCCTTCTCTTCCCCTCCAAATCCACTCAACAGCTGGTTTTTCTGCTCTTTTTCTGACACCAGAGGAACCAGTGTACTGAACATGGATCTGGGATTGGTCACCTCACTTAACCTTCTGAGTTTTCACATGTTTGCTGGTGAAACAAAGAGAACATGTGCCTTCCTCCTGCCTTCTGTGGATACTGTAAGGATAAGTTCAGTCAGTCACATAAAATGGTGTTAAGTTCCATTTGCATGGGAACATTTACTAGTCTTTTTTTTTGTGTGTGTGATAACAGAGGGCGTATTTACTGAGTTTTTACTGCAGCAGAAATTTAGATTGAACATTGGATAATTGACACTACAATATAGGTATTGGGGAAGCTGAGAGTTGTTTTCCTCTGGAGATTTGGATGCTTGGATACTTTCCTCTGGGTTTTGTTCCACATGTGTTATGTGATGGCTCAAGCCCCTTCCACTGGATCCTATAAAATTCTGCCTTCAATCTTTCCAGGTTCTGTTAATATAGCAGCGAGTTATTTCATGCTTCTTTAAACAATTTTTCCTTCTCTAAGACCAGTGCTCTTTGAAAAGATATTCCTCATCACATTTTCTTTTCCTCTCAAATGAGTTTATGCACATCCTAATTCTTTGGAGCTTGCTGGATGTAATGTGAGCTCTCTGAAATCTCCACATTCAGTATCTATTCATTCTTCTGCCTTACACTTGTGTGCTCGACACCTTTGCTTCTAAGTAAGATAACCTGGCAGACAAAGTTCTTTGTTCTGCCTTTGGTAGTGCCCTGTCTGAATGACAACATGACATAGATTGCAGAAATTACAGATGACTCTTAGGACTCAGGGACATTAAGCAAATCCTTCTCAAGTTACCAACAACATCTGAGGTTGTGTTGGCTTTTCCTTTGTCAGTTTTCAGAGTTGCTATCTCCTTGGGCATCTCAACATGTCCTTATTTTTGAAACCTGGGCACTTGACTCTCAGTGTGATTACCTTACATGTAAAACATTAAAGAATTGAGGTGGGAGTTTCATTTTCCCTAACTTATTTGGTAACTCACTATTTACTTCAGAATTGAAAAACATTGTCCAGCCCTCAAAACTACAGTGACATCAGTGAGGATGGATTTTTAAGAGGAAAATTTTAGAAGGCAGTCAATAGTAGATGTTTGGATATGTGACATTAAAGAGCTATGTTGCTTTGCTGTTGAGACATGGTTCCTTTTTAGTAATGACAATGATTTAGAGGTTATTTTAAGGTCATTGTGGAGATTATGCTACAAGAATAATGGTGACTAAATTTTGAGTGTGATTTGCCTTGTTGGGCTTAATTCTGGCAACTACTTTTAGGGGGCAAGGGAAAATCTATTGCATCTGTTGTTTTAGTCAGCTTTTTCACTGCTGTGACTAAAGGACAATGGTGAAGGAGGAAAGGCTTTTTAGAGGGCTCACATTTTCAGAGGTCCATAGATAGCAGGCTCCATTCCTCAGGGCTCAAGGTGAGGCAGGACATCATGGTGGAAGAGTGTGACAGAGGGAACCAGCTCACATGGTGATCAGGAAGCAGATAGAGAGAGAAAGAGACTTCACTCTCCAGATACAAAATATATACCCCATAGCCATGCCCCCAGTGAACCACTTCCTCCAGCCATACCCCCCCCACTTCCAGGTACCACTCAATTAATCCCATGAGGGATTAATTCACTGATTAGGTTAAGGCTATAACCCAATCATTTCTCCTCCAAACCTTCCTGCATTGTCTCACACATGAGCTTTTGGGGACACCTCACATCTAAATCATAACATCTGTAATCTTTATCTATCTTTATTTACTGAGCTGCTAAAGTTGGGAGTTATTTTTTTTCCAATTTTGAAACAAGTATATAAATTCTAGTTACTTATATGAGGAAAATAAAGTTATTTTTATACTCTTGTGAGTATTTGGAATTGTATTTATAAAATAAATTTGATGAGTTTTATTTCACTATTAGGATAACACTTCTATTCAAAGTATGTATCTGAAGAAAACTTTTGCTGGCTTGATAATAAACAGATGAAGTTCAGCTTCCCCAGCCTAGGTCTGAAGGACAATCAGTTAGGAATTGTATTTGGCTGGAAGTAACCATAGACAGAAAGAATTTAGGGTTAATAGTATGACTTTTTGCTCTCCCTTTTTTTTCATTCTTGAGATCATTTCATGATCATAAAAGGCCTGTGTGGTTCGGCCATGACTTCCACAATCCAGGCAAAAAGGCAAAGAGTGGGGCATACTCATCAGCCCCCTCCTTTAAGTAGCATTCCAAAAGCCCCATCCAGTAACTTCTGCTTACATTCCAGTTCACCAGAATTTAGTTATTTGACTACCCATGTCTGCCAAGGAGGAAGGGAAATGTAGCTTTCCATTGCTAACTCATCTTCTGCTCCAAATAATAACAATAACACAAAACAACACACCAAAACCAAACCAACAAAAGCAAACGCCATCCTATATTGAGGCAGAGGAGAAATGAAAGATACATGTTGGTGAGAATCCAAAGAATCCAGCTGGCCTTTTATGATCTATTTTAGCCTTTCCTTTGATCTCATCTGATGTTTTAAAGCACTTTACACCATAGTCCCATGAGAACACTTTGCACTCACAGAGTATCCCCTCGACTATCCCCCACACTTTGTTCATATTCTGAAAACCTTTTGTTTCCTGTCCCAACAGCCTCTTACCTCTAACACAGTGAGCAGATCACAGCACACATCTGAGGCCTCTCCAGGCTCTGAGTTATAGTCATTACACACTGCATTGTTCTTTTATCCCTCTGTAGTAGCCCTTGTCATAGCTTCAACAAAATTACATAGTTAATTTTTCATATCCTCTGTGATTCTCTCATCTCTCCACTGTTGTCTAGTATCATACGTTGTATGTAACAAATGTTCCATAAGCATTTATTGAATCCTATCCCAAACCTAAAGCCAACAAGATAATAGGAGAAAATATTTTTGTGCAAAAATGTTCAAAGGATTTTCTTTTTCTAGGAAGAAAATAATGGATTATATCTGCTTTATGAGTATATCGTGACTTTTAATACTTATTGGCTAACTTAATATTCACTTTGTGGATAGTCTGTCAAGTCAGTAGTTTGCTTTAAGATTCAAACTCCCTAAACATGGAAGAAGCATTAACAGCCTTGACCTCGAATAATGTGTGCATTTGATGTTCCTAAGACTAGGGCATTCTGCTTAGAAAAAGGGAGAAGGAACAAAAAGATCTTTTGTTCTTATGGAGCATCTGAAAACACTATAAATAGAAGATTATCAAGCTGGTCAGGGGTCAAAACCAATACAGTCTGGGGCCTCAGTTTCAGTTGTTTTGTAACATGCCCTCTTCTACATAAACTTCTTCCTATTTTGAAGTGACATTTTCTAAACTACTTTTTCATGTTCTTAGAAATATTTTCAAATTCCAATTATTCTAGGGAGTTATTACTTTGACTTCCATCTAATGATTTGAGGTGTTTCTTTTATTTAAAAAAAATATATCGCCACATCTGAGTGCCCTCAGGGGTTTGATTATTGGGTTGTGCTCATATACAAGCATTAAAATGCATGGAATATCCTTTTGTTAAATATTAATTTTTTTTCAGACTTGCATTTGCATACAGAATGGCTTGTTTCTGGGACTTGTTTTAAAAGCTGTGTACAGTATAAACCATCTACCATGTGTATAATTCACTGCGAGTAATTTCAGAAGTTTCTCTCAGATTTCTTTTCAAAGATCTGAACATAACTGTCTCCATTTGAATTTACCGCAGTGTCTAAAATCAGATTTAAAGAATTTTCCCAGTGTATTTCTCTACCACTTATACTCTGCTCATCCTCTCTCTGCCAGGGCTTTTTAATTAAATACCTCCTGAGCAGCACTAAGGATTGGTAATGGTACACGGTCCACTCGGAGCAATGAATAGTAGGAAAGGCCTAAAAGTAAAATTAGCAGATGCACCGTGTGGGAGGCCAAGTGAGGGAAGGGTGAGTGAGAGGTGAGTGAGGAGATGTAGAAAACAACAAAAGCATGCACATCAGTTTCGCAGGAGTTTTAAAGGAAAAAGCATGCACATCAGTTTCGCAGGAGTTTTAAAGGAAATGGTGTTTGGGAATTGTCAGAAAGGAAACTGGGAGCCCATCCCAGAATGGAGAATAGCAGGAGCCGATGTGGGAAGGAAAAGGTGTCAAGGGGCTTAAAAACTCAGGGCTGTTGTTGACGCCATTTCCCCAGGTCTTCAAGGTCCATCTGCTCCTCACGCAAGTGGTGGCTGAAGCTGAGTCTTTTCCTGTCACTGACACAACCTGTGCCTTCCTTGCATCAGACCTGAGTGATTGCTCATGTGCTGTCTCTGCCACCACACCTTTCCAGTCTGTTCTATATGTGCTCATCGTGCTAATATCCAGGAGCTTTCATTTTTGCCCACTAATTGTCCCAATGATGACAGATGTTCAGAAAGTTTTCATTTCCTACAAATAGTGTATATTCCTTAGTATGAAATTTAAGGAAAACCCTCATCTGACACCATTCATGTATGATTGCTTCTTAAGCTTCCTCCAGCATTTTCCCATCTCGTTAGCTGCACAGGTCCCCTGAGTGACTTCTAATTAACCTGTGGTCTACATTCTCTTCTCCCTTTTACATCTCTATGCTGTAAGAACCAACACGAGTGTCTTTTCTATGAGGTTTCTATATGGATTTGCCTGTGTGATAATATCTTTATACAATTTATATATGCTATCCATTTTGCTCAAAAATAATACCTTGAATTAAAAACATGTAATTGTTTTGTCCCTTCATCTAGATTGTAGGCTCCTTGGAACCACTAACCATGCCATACAATTGTTCTTTCTCTATTGTAGTATCTGGCATAGCCTCATGGGTTCATTGTAGAGAGAAGTTTCTCAGTATTGGCACCATGACATTTTGGGTTATAAATTTTTTTTTGGGGGGGTGCCATCTCCATTGTAGGATATTTAGCAGTATCCCTGTTCTCTACCTACTGGATGCCAATAGCATCCCCTCCCCATTGTGATAGCCAAAAATGTCTCCAGACATTGCCAAATGTTCCCCAGGGGCAAAAGTATCCCTAGTTGATAATTGCTGACATTTCCCATGAGACTGTGAGAAGACTTGAGTGATAATTTTCAGCATTTTGAGTCTTGAGGGAAGCAGGACATAGTAAATAGAAGAGAGCAAAAGTTAAACTAAGAACTTTCTATTTCCTATAGTTGGCTGTAGAAAAGCCATTATAAATGGAAGAGGAATTGTAATGAACCTTAGGGTTAAGAAGATTAAGATGATGGAAATATCTTTAAATCAAAGTACCAAAATATGTTTTTTTAAATTTATGTTTCATCTTGAATCATTTCATACTTAGAATATCATTTCTAATAAAATAAGCATTTTATTATTTAATTGGAAATTTATCTGGATCTCATGTACTCAGTATTTTCAGACCAAGAACTACTGTTTTTAAGTATATTTGAGAGAATGAGTTTAAGATTGTGGGTTCAAGTTATTTTAAAGGTAGAGCTGTTGACAAACATCAGTATGATTATGCATAATTTTACCTTTTTTAAAATTGAGTATTGTCCTAAAGTTTAGAAAAATTTCCAGCTTCAAATGATAGACACACACACACACACACACACACACACACACACATTGTGTGTGTAGTGTAGACAGGGTCTACGGTAAATAATGATTTTTTATCTTTCTGCCACTTTGTTGTAAGTTCTTAGTTTTTTCTTTTATTATCAAACTAGTCCATGACATTGATGCTGTATAGTTGGTATATTGCTGAGCTAGCAATAATCCATGACCTCTTTTTACAGCTGTGTGCCAGCCACAGTGCAAACATGGTGAGTGTATTGGGCCTAACAAGTGCAAGTGTCACCCTGGATATGCTGGAAAAACCTGCAACCAAGGTAGGAAAACAGACTGAAGTCATATATCACTTCTATTCCTGACAAATTAAAAATTTTAAATTATCATCCCAAACTAGTTTCCATAGCAATTTCCCCCAAATGTGTGAGCTGCCATTTTTTTTTAGCGGGGGATGGGGGGCAGTACAGGGGATTGAATTTAGGGGCTCTCAACCACTGAGCCACATCCCCAGCTCTATTTTGTATTTTATTTAGAGGCAGGGTCTCACTGAGTTGCTTAGCACCTTTCTTTTGCTGAGGCTGGTTTTGAACTTGACATCTTCTTGCCTTAGCCTCCTAAGCCTCTGGGATTATAGGCATGTGCCACCTTACCCTGTGTAAGCTGCCATTTAGCTGATAGATTTTTTTTTAAAGTAAGAAAAGGTAAATCTAGTGAACTTGATTTTATCAAAAGAAAAATAAACTATTTATTTTCATTTCCTCATGTTTATTAAAATGTTTTTTGAAGAGCATCACTGCATCTGCAGTGTAGAAACCTTACATTCTGGTACTTCTTATTCTTCCACTAACTAGTTAGGAAGCCTTGGGGAGATCCTTTAACCTCTTCGTACCCCAGTTACTGCTTCTCTTTAGTACCAGAATCCCGGTAAGGCATTGGACTTGAAATTTGGAAGTTCCTTTCAACTATGAGCTCTCTGTGTGTTTAAATATCTCTTCAATAGTTGGCTCATTTGAAATGCTCCACTGAGAAATAAAAATGTGGATTAATTTGCAGGTAATTAAAAATATCAGCAGTATTTGCTTACAAAAATAAACATTTATCTGATAGTGCCCTACTTTATATTAATTATCTATTTCCATTATTATAAGGACATTAGGAAGTAGAGTGCTATTTATTATAATTAAGATATAAATAATAACATACATTTTTATTCCACTTTTCATTTGATGTTCAGGGATATTAAGTATCTTTCTCTAGTTCACAAAATTAATTGGTTAAAAAAAGATAGTATGTCAAGCTAGAGCTATTGTTTTATGTAATCCATAGTCTTTCTACTATATTAGTTTTGGATGAAGAAAATATAACTGGAAGTGTGAGCTCTGACTCTGCCTAACAAGTTGAACAAGGCTTGTCTTCTTAATTTTAGCCAAATTTTTCACTATTAGGCATTAAAAAGACAGAAATAAATGTTCAGCTTAAATTTCACTAAAAAGATAAGTCAATTTTTACTTATTTCTTAAAGCAACACTCTATCATCTTAAATGTCAAATGAAAGAATAATGTGGGGTCTAACTATCCCATGGATATTTTTTTACTTTATCTCATACAGAAATGATATTGTTCAAATACTTCAGTATCTGTTACTTGTTCCAGGATACTCCTTGCAGTGTCATATCAATCATGATTTATAGACATAGTTTTTACAACCATCCAGAACAATATTTTAAAATATATGCAATTGTTCATCAGATGAAATCTATGTTAGTAGTGCATCATGTGCCAGTGGCCAAAAAAGTTGTTATGCTAAAGTGTGTGCTTATATTAGCTGCTGTTTGATTTATAACTGACTTTTCCAATATTTCATTTCTGTCTTATACTCTTTTTAAACTTAGAAATTACAAACATACTTGGGTAGTCTTTTTTAAATAACTGGTGTTTTTATTATTTCAGTTTACTCTAAAACTGAGTTTGATTTAAAAAATTTGTTTGATTTTCCTTCACTCACCTAAATTTACAAGTAGCAGCATGTTAGGTTCTGGCTTTTGAGTTATCAGTATTCATCTTGGAATGCCAGTATACTTCTTTTTTTAAAGTGGTAAACATAAACTCTCAGAGGTTTTATTAAAATGTCAACACTATAAAACTTTGTTGTCCCCATGTCAGGAATTTATATAAAGAAGACTATTAAAAGAAGCCACTTTCGGGATTGATTTAAATTTATTTGCAGGATCTGTATCACCTTTAATTCTTCAAAGACACTAAAACTATTATTGGACAAGGCTCCATCACTGGGTATCTCTTATTTTCAGAAAACCAATTTACCATGTGCTTTTTCCTGTAACACATACCTATTTTTTTCAAGAAAATTTGGAATATACCAAATTAAAATCTTGTGTTCCCAAACCATATTCCTTAGGGAGAAAAGGATTTTATTAGTAGCAAAATGGGATTTACACCTGCAAAAATAGCACTGACACTTAAAACATAACTTCAGGTCCAATCTTGAAAATAAAACCCCAGCTTAGAGTAAACTCATATGTTCTAATCATCTCTTACTTTGTTCTCCTTACAAAAAAAAGCAGTTGTGGCACATTCCTGATGCAAAGGTTTATGCTACTTGAGAGCAGAAACCCTTTGTGGTGTCTCTGATTTCTGGGTTCCATAAAACTATTATTAAGGTGACGTGCACATGTGAAGTGCACATTAAATTTGTTAAATAAATGATCGATTCATATAAAGGCTCTTGGTCCTAAATACCCTAGAAACTTCAAAGAGTTCCATAGCATTTTCTGATCCAACAGCTTAGATAGTCTCTGAGTCAGTGGACTGAGAGCCCTGCCAGGTTGAGAGAAGCTACTGTGAAAGACCTGGTAAGTTTGAGAGCTGCCTAGAAACCCCCACAGAACTCGTTAGAGTAAACTGGCCATAGCCGCTGCATGAGAAACTAACTCAGACTGTTTTTATCTAGGCTCACACATTTTAATAAAGTCAAAAACATGCCTCAGAGATATGAGAAATCAAACATTTTTTTCTCAAGAAGAGAAATGTCAAAAAGAAGCAAATTTAAAATAATTCCACAGAACTAGAAATTTAGCTATTGATTAAAAGTAGGCTTTGATACAAGGCAAGTATTTGCTAAGAATTTTGCTCTGAGCTATATATTTTAAGAAATAACCCCCTGGAAACTTGCTTGGCAGAGTAAACAGCTTGAATAAATGACAAGTGCTTAACTGGAGCTTTTAGAGCTGCCTGGGGAACAACCAGAATAGCAGGGCAAGTTGCACTGTGGAACTGGCTTAATTTTATAGCCTTGTCACAGGCTTAGGCTGCTGATGGTGGCTTGCTCTTTCCTCTGAGTCATTTTCTTGATTTGCTATACCAGGATCAGATATAAAATCATAGTTTTGGACTGATCATTAGCATACTCTATAAGGCACCTGATACTTTTCAGAGTATATGAAATTCTAACCCAAATTCTAACAAGATTCTCTTGATCATTTGCTTCCTGACCCTTACATTCTCTGGTAATTTTATTCACGCATATTTTCCTTTTCCTTGAGTCTTTGTACCGCTACAAATCCTCCTTCCCCAACCCAAAAAGAATAATAATATAATGATATTTTATACCTTCTCCATTGGGGAATTACTTTTAGCATGTAAATATAATGTTCATATTTTTAGAAATAAAAGATGTTCCTTTGAATTTATAGTGTACTTTTTAATAATTTTAGAACAATTTATAATTATCAATTACTAATGTTTTGACATGGGTTTTGTTTCACACATTGAATTCCACATCCCAAGAAAGATGAGTATTTGGTAGCATGTAATTAAGTTAAATATTAATAAATATTAAATATTGGTTTACCAATTTCATCTCAATTTCTTCACTAATTACAACAATCTAAGTATTTTAACCCTAGTATTAAGGTAGTTACCTATAGCCTTACTTTTTGAAAGATATGTGGTTTCAACCCCAGAAACCAAGGTTCATTTGATTTGGAAGTAAATGGCTCTTAAAATAGAATGTGTTTGTCTTTTTGATTCTCTGATTTGAGTCTCATCTGTCTTATGTTTTGGTAAGCTAATAATGGCAACTGTTAATGTTTTTTACACATAGTGTCTATTGTGTGTCCTAACTAAATGTGACCTAAATGTGATATAAGTTCTTACTTTTGAATGAAAACAATGATGACCTATCAAGCTATTATTTAAATAGGGTCATTATGCAAATCATAAATGTATGCATAATTTTAGGATATTTAAGTTGTTATTAAACATCACAATATAGGAAAAAAGAAATCTTAAATTGGTCATTTAAGACTTTAATGTCCCTAAACAGAGCAAGTTGATTGTAATCAATATTTGTGTAATTTGTATTGTTTTGTTGTCTCCCTTCTGTTGATGACTAACATGGTGGTTTTAAAAATGATCATTTTTTGTTGTTCTTTTAATGGGAAGAGAATGATGGATTATTAATTTATAATGTGTTTATTGTCCTTGAAGATGGTCATAAATTTTTAAGAAAATTAAAGGGGAAGGAGAACTAGAAACTATTTGTTTTTGGTATAATATCTAAAGAGTTCTTTATAAGTTCCGCCAACTTTATGTAATTGTTTAATATATACTTGTAAAGATTTTTAGGGTTAAAAATGACATCAGTTCAAAGTTGACTCTTATTACCTTCTTCCTGGTGTGAAGATGAGCACTTCTACCCAACTCCTCTTGACCAAGGCAGTGAACAGCCTCTTTTGCAACCCTTGGATCCTCAAGCCACAAGTTTACCTGCAAGGGGTGAGCGTGCATTGTCTCAGGTGGTCTGCTCCTCCCACCTGCACGGCTTCCTGCAGTTATGTCACTTCTTGCAAATGTTCTGAAGACTAGCTCAGGAGTGCCCAGCCTTCAGCCTGAGCATGTAAAACAAAGAGCAGGAACTATCACCTGGTGCCAATTCTCTGTGCCCTGAATAGCATGGGGCCTTCACTGTCCTTTTACTATATCAAGTATCATTGCTTTTCCTTTTCTTCTCCTGGTTTTGAAATGTTTTCCCACAATCAGAGAGCAAGTTAAGTTTGTTTTCATATGTAGGAAAAGTCAGGAATTCCAGAGTAACTGAGATTGGGTTTTTGATGTCTTTGCCAGGTAGATTTTAGAAGTGATTGAGTCCACTCCCCCATCACCATCTATTTGATGTGCAGAATTTAAGGTTACCTAGAAATCAAGCCATATGTTTGCTTCTTTCTTTCAGTCCTTGTTTTGTAATATCAGAAAGACTAAGTTCTGGTTCCAATTAGCTCTTTCATTGTGAGCAAGACATTTAATGTGAGTGGGTCTTAGCAAACCAATCAGTAATGGGGAAGGCAGTAATTCCTGCTCTATTTGCCTACAGGGTTGTTATGAGACTAGGAACACCAAAAATATTAATGTCTACCTTGTGCACGAAAGTCTGGCAGAAAAATAAGGCAGTAAGATAAGTTTATAGTTCTTCCAAGAGATTTTATTCTATACTCATAAGTTTAGGAATTAAATTGGTTTACAATAATTATTGTCTCTACTAATAGGGAACTTGATACATTTGTATATCTTCTGCACGAAGAATCAGGACAATGTGATTAATTTCAGAGTTATTTGTAATTTAAAGAACTAATGATATGGCAGGTGACATTTTAGCATCTGTTTGCCTCCACTTGATGACCTCCACTTTAGTCAAAGTTTAAATGCTCAAATTTCTGAAACATCACCCAGTATAAGTATCAAAGGTGGGAAGAATCCAAATACATTAAAATAAATGAAAGGGATTTTTTTCCCCTTAAAACTCCATTGGGATATATTATTCAGTGAATCACTTCCCTTTTTTTCCTCAAGCTATTTTTCAGTGTCTGCATGCTAATAAAATTTCTGATTCTTTTTTTTTCCCTGAAGTGTAAAATAATGCTATGCAGCTTGCATTTCTGTTCTCCCATCCAAGCTCCTGAATCTATCATCCTGCTTAAATGTACTTCTGATGGTAATACTCTTTAAGAATTATATCCAAAATATTTAAAATATTGAAATGTCAGTGGTTTAATTGTAAAATTCTATCCTTTAATGTAAGATAGGTTCTTTATAGAATTCATTACATTTTTATTATATATTTCCTGATAATTTATATTATAAACTTCCAGAGAAAGAGCAAGATGAAAGTAAATTTGAAATGAAAACAATGAAGTTTTATTTCTTAGGTTCTCATCAGTTTTTTTTAAATGTTTTTAAGATGTTGATAGACCTTTATTTTGTTCATTTATTTATATGTGGTGCTGAGATTCGAACCCAGTGCCTCACACGCTAGGCAAGCGCTCTACCACTGAGTCACAACCCCAGCCTTCATCAGTTTTTTACAACTTTATTTGTTTATCTTTTCAATGTGGTGCTGAAGATCAAACCCAGTGCCTCATACATGCTAGGCAAGTGCTCTAACCCCTGAGCCACAAACCCAGCTTTCTCCTATGAACTTTTAAGATTTATTTGGGACAGTACAGATCACAGAGAATTATCATGGTCTATGGTTTGTTCTGCTTATCATTAAGGCATTTACTTTCATATAGAAATGTCAGTTTGTAATTTATGATTTAATTTGACAACAAAAATCTTACTTTGTATTCCAATATATTGTGATAATCAATATAGCATATATTGGAAACAGCACATATTAACTCAATTTTATGGTTTTAGGTCAATAAGAATGTAAGGTAATAGAATTATAGAAGGGAAACCCTCAAGTAAATTGAGGAAAACGAGGTTCCTCATCAGGACACCAAGTGCATTTAATCTTTTGAAGCTCCCTACTTCAGCAAAATGTGATATTTGGCAAATATTGATAAACATGGTTTACTGTGGAATCCTATTTTATAATGTTTGCAGAGGTACTGTTAAGAGTCATTGTGAAGTTTTTAGGAGACACCTGACTGTGGCAGATGGTGCAATGATGACAGGCATTGGGGATATTTACACCAGCCATCTGTCAGGGAATGTCATCTAGTCCCCCAACAGCTGTTAAGAGTAGAGTTTTCTCAAATTGCTTTCCATGTATTTTGATACTTACATGCCAGTTTACTAACAGGTAAAATAGCCAATAAATATATCTACATTTACCCGTTGAATATTGCATGTTTTCTTCCTTTTATAAAATATTTCATAAAATGATTCCCAGATTTTTAAAAATTATGATGGTTTGTGGGGTTTCATTTCCCTTCAGTTTCATTATTCCAAACCCCAAATGTTTTTATCATAGGAAAGATAAATTTGGGTTAACATTAGTCTCTAGGACCACCAGTAGCCCCAGTCTGGATTATAAAGATTTCCACAGCAATCCAAAGGGTCCCACTATTGGCCAATACTGGAGCCATATTGCAAAATAGCTGCCTCAACTGAGCTTCAGTGCTAGGCTGTGGATCCAGTGTCTGAAGAGATTTCCATCAGATGAATTCTCCTTGTTTATGCTGGAGTTATAAACACCTGACCAGTCTCCATGAGGAGTCCACAGAAGTTTCTATGGCTTTCTAAAAATAAAGCTAGTGTCTTAATGTCACGTTTTTGTCCATCAATATCCTTCTCTCGAGATACAGTATTCATTTATACTGTATTGTTTTGCTCTGCTGTTTTGTGATATTTTTGTTTAACCTAGAAAAATATTTAAAACACAAAGCTTTTCTCTTATAATGTATTAAGATTTAAATACTACTTCCTATAACCTTAATCAGGGATTTATCAAAGCCAGGTATGACTTTGTAGGATGTATTAGGAATGATACTTAACTCCTCTTAAAAAATGAGAAAATGTTCCCTGACTAAATTTTTTAATTAATAGTGAAATGCAAAGTAGAATATAGGAAAGGGAGAGAATTTTTTTCTCAGTCATTCATCCTTGATTATTTCTTCATTTAACAAAAAGAATAATCAACTTTTTTTTGACACTGGAATCTGCAAAGTATCTTCTATGAGGAATTTTTTTTTAATATTTAAAATGTGATTCTGTTTTGAAAACCTTTGACTGGGCAAAAGACAATAAAGTAGGAAATTGAAGAAAGCATAGAAAAGAACAAAGGTATTTGATTTATTTATTTAACCTTTCCAGTCTTTGCCCAGCTGGGGACTTGCTTACATTTTTGTTAAGGGTAGAAAAAAGACCAAGTTGGAAAGTCAATAAGACATGAAAATACTCTTAGATATAATAATTCTTTGGTAGTTTAAAATATAATGTTACTTAGTGGTTACTTAAATGGAATATACAGATTTCTAATAGAGGAGCTGGTCAGATTTAACTTTCATTAGATTTGAAAACAACTTTGCAACTAGTTATGCTATCCATATTTCTTATTCAGTGACGTAGGTTAATAGATAATTAAATTATGCTAATTAGGTACTTAAGCTGGTTATTCCAGACAAAATAAACATGTGGTCACATTTCTTTTTAATGAAGTCTATATTATGGGCATAACTATTTCAATGTTTATATTTCATTATGAGTTTTATGTTCACTTGAGGCAGTGTTCAACTTGAGTTGGAAAATTTTCATAATGTGGAATTCATTAATTCATTTCATATTGATATTTAAGCCAATAAACATAAAATACATAATGATAGTCCATTATGTTTTATCCATTAGTATTTCCATATGCCCTTCCTAACAGCCAAATGAATGAAAATATGTTGGAGGTATTTTTTAAAGTTTATTTTGTGACTTGAATGCATTACTAAAGTAGGAAACTCAATTTTCTTCTTAAATGTAAGATCAGTACATAATCTACAAAATTGAATGGGAGGAAACTACAATAATGGTCACTTTAATAAATATAGTTCTTATCCTCTGAAAAGATAACTAACCTGTGGAAAGCTCAAAGCAGTTTAATGTTTTAAAATTCATATACTTTTCTGAAAAGTAAAATAATCATGTAGTGTCTTCTTTAAACAGAGAAAGAGTAGGGTCACATCTTGGCACATGAATCTAGTAGGAACACAGGTATTTTGAGCATACTGGCAGTTGGACAGTACAGGTAATGGAGCCCCACAAGAAGAGGTGAGTCAGGAGAGCCCCCCAGGAGGAGGTGATTTGATAGAGTCCCCCAGGAGGAGGTGAGTATGCTGCACATTCTGGGGACGATAAGCAGACACACACTGATGAGATTCCTCATAACTGTCCTTTACGAGTAGAGATCCACATCAGTCATGGGGACTCCTGGTGGCCCCAAGGTAACATTCAAATGAAGACTATACGAGCAGGATTTATCTCTTTTGTAAAGGAAGGTTGCCATATCTTGAGTCACTTTTCTGTTCTGTTCTTCAATACCAAGATGCATTTTAGATGTTTTACATTAGTCCTGAGGTTTTGTGATTTTTTTCCGCTTGAACCCACATTCTTTCCAGATCTAAACGAGTGTGGCCTGAAGCCTCGTCCCTGTAAGCACAGGTGCATGAACACTTTCGGCAGCTACAAGTGCTACTGCCTCAACGGATATATGCTTATGCCGGATGGGTCCTGCTCAAGTATGTCAAGAATCTTAACTGTTTTATAAGTGCTTTGGGCTTGATTTCTGACATGCTTTGGTAGCACGCCTTTATGAATATGGCCCTCTAAGGCCCTACTGAATAGGACATGTGCATGTGTTGATATGACTATCTGAGAAATGAAAATCAAATAAGAGGTGCCCATTTTATTTTATTGATCCTAGAGATTGAACCCAGGGTTGCTTAACCACTGAGCCACATCCCCAGCCTTTTGTTTTTTATTTTTTGAGATGGGGTCTCATTTTACCCATTTTAGATGTATGATGTTCTTTTACTATGGGTGCCAATATTAAATTGGTTTAGAAATGGTGTTTAGAACAAAAGTCATGAAACTGAGGACCTTCCTTAATGTTTTTCCAAATATGTTTAACCCTGTCTTTTACCTGGGCCTATGAGAACTATTCCAGGTTAAAAAAATGAAACAAAACAGTGATTCTTTGGTACCACTCAGAGATAATCCATCAGTCTATTGAGGGATTATAAATCATTCATACAAACCTTCTCACTTCATTTTTATATTCCTTTATAATAGTATGAAGATTTTTAGACTTTTATAATAGCCTATCACTTCTAAAATAAAAATTATTTCAAATGAAAAATAAATACAATATCAGAAAAGTAGATTTCATGAGGATTATTGTAAAAAGGAAAAATGTATAGGGTTTCTTACTGTTATCAGATGTGTTTATAAAAGGGGCAATGCCCTAAAATTCTCAAAAAGGTGAACTTTGAATTGAGCTTACATTTATATGATATTCAACAATTAGTGACTTAGTTTTTATTTTGCCAATAACTAGGTTGCATTTTATAAAGTGAAAAAAATTTTTGCTCATTTTACTTGGTATTGTGTAGACATAGCAATAGAATGTTCTGGAATGAGGTGAGTACATGTTTAATAGCATATGGAAGTGATGCTAAAATTTGCTAACTTTGTGCAATTCAGTGGGAAATCTGCTGTCCTCTAGAGAAATTTACTAGGTAGCTGAGACAATTACTTGGGAATTTTGATTAAGAACAGTGCTTAGCTTGGCCTCTGGAAAAATTTCCAGATAATCTATGTGAGATAAAGTTTTACATTTATCATTTAATTCTTCAAAAGCATTAAAAATCTTCTCCAGATGATGCAAGCTGTTTTCTTAATTATCCTTCAGAAGGGTTTTTTTTTTCTTCTGTCCCTTTCCCTTTCTTTAGATTGTTGGTAACCGAGGCCTCTATGTCTGCATTATTGATTATGGATGGTGTCAATGAAAAGAACAGGGAAGAACATAGTTATTTGAATCATGGATTTTTCTTCCTACTTCTCTGAGTCAGCCAGTCACTCTCTTTCCAGGTGCCCTAACATGCTCCATGGCAAACTGTCAGTATGGTTGTGATGTTGTTAAAGGGCAAGTCCGGTGCCAGTGCCCCTCCCCAGGTCTGCAGCTGGCTCCTGATGGGAGGACCTGTGTGGGTAAGTTATAACATAAATCATCTTTATCAACCCTCTACAAGATAAAGAAAGAAAGTGGAAGATAATAGAGTTAGGAAAACATGCAGTCACTTATATCAGGTAATTAGCTACAGACCAGAAGGCATCTCAGAAGAGGACTCCACTCTATGAGTGGACCATGGAAGCCTTGTTTCCCCAAAAGGCTAGGGAAGGCTTGTTTCCCCAAGTAGCGGGGGCTTCATGTGTGCAAAGACACTGAACTTCAAGGGAGCATGTGTTCAGGGAAGCAAGAAGAGCTCTGTATTTCTAGAATATCAGAGGCAAAGAGGAGCAATGAAATGATAAAGCTGACAAGGTAGAAGGAGGTGGATTATATGTGTTGCAACATGGGGGTTAGATATTTTTCTGGAGAATTAAGATGACATTATGTATTTGTGGCTTAATCAGGACTTTGATTACAAACCTGGCTCTGCCACATATTAGATATGTAACCTCAGTCAGGCAAGATACTTTCTTGCTTTAAGCCTGAGTCTTCTTATCTTTAAAATGAGAATAATGCTACATAGAACCAATGTGAGGATTGAACAAGATCGCATTTACAAAGAGTTTATCAAGGATTTTGTATGTGGTGAACACTAAATTAAGGTATTTAGTAATCAAAAGATACTGTGATAAGTCCTGGATATACACTAATGGGGAAAGCAGATGAAATTTTGATCCTCATGGAATCAACATTCTAAAAGGGGAGACAAAGAAACAAAAGATAAAATTATAGACCATGCTAAGTGTTAGCATGAACTACTAAGAAAGAAAAAACCAGAAAGGGTCTGTATTAGAAAATAGTGGTAAGGAATATCCCCACAGTAAGACATGGACCATTAGCCATGTGAAGAACTTGCAAAGAGGTGAAAATATTGCAGGGTTCTGCAGTGAGATGTTGGCCTATGTGAGGTTTTTAAATAAAGGAGTCTTTGTGGCTTAAGTGCAGAGTGTGTCTTGAGATACAGCCAGTGAGGTAGGTGAGGGCTATTCCTCACCTACAGGAGGGTCTTCAGGATATAAGGAGAAATGTGGATTTAATTCACAAACAAGTAGACAATGATTGGATCTTATGTTGTAGTGAAATTATTTTGGCCATGCAGTAGAGAATGCTTTGGGGGAAGAATAAAACGGGCAGTGAAAACACCAAATTGGAGACTTTCATAACAGTGTAATGCAGAAGATGGTGACTTGGGATAAGGTAGTGGTGGTGGGTAAAGAGGTTCCAATAAGTATTCAGAGGTAAAATTATCGGAATGTGATGATTTTGGAGTTAAGGGAAAGAGGATTGTCAAGGATGCTTCATCTTTCTACTTGAAGCAAGTAGGTAGACACAGTGCAGTGTGTGCTAATATAGGGTATGAGAAAAGAATAGCTTGGTTTAGGAAGATGAATTGAAATTTGGAGATGTTGAATTTATGTTGCCCATGGTGGCAGCCAGCTGGATACCACTTATGATGAGCTGCTGCCTGCCAGATAACAGTTTGTAGTCAGTCATTTATTTGAAAGCCCACTCCATCTGAACATGCCCACACTTCTCCTAAAATGCAATTAACTTATGTTTCTAGATGTCGATGAATGTGCTACTGGAAGAGTCTCCTGCCCTAGATTTAGACAGTGTGTCAACACTTTTGGGAGTTACATCTGCAAGTGTCATAAAGGCTTCGACCTCATGTACATTGGAGGCAAATACCAATGTCATGGTAATGAAACTCAACCATTGCTTTATGTTGTTTCTTCCTAGTAATGAAGGGAATTTTAATTGTGGTGATGGTTGAATATCAGGGACAGGGGGAGGTACTGGCATTAAATTAAGCAAACCAATCCATTCAGTCCAGTTCAACCACTAGTAGTTTAGTACATGTACTTTATTATTTCTGTTTACTTTCTGATTTTACATGGACCTTCACATTGCAAAAAAGAAAAAAAAATTGAAATTGCATTTATTATGCATGTCGCATATTTGTCTGCTAGATAAACCACTTCTTCTCCTACCTCCTGATGCAGATATAGATGAATGCTCTCTTGGTCAGCATCAGTGCAGTGGCTTTGCTCGATGTTACAACATACACGGGTCCTACAAGTGTAAATGTAAAGATGGATACCATGGCGATGGATTCAGTTGTATCTGTGAGTAACACTTGTCTTCTGACTCTAAATTCCAGCAGGAAATACGTGATTCTACAAAGGTCATTGCTAGGAAGATAAGGAACATGATTAGTTTATCAAAATCATATAGTTTAGTAATATTGGTCTGTGCTTTACACAAACAATAAAATCACACACTCAGGTATTTTTAAAAATTAAAAGTCAGTGACATAGCCTAACACTAAAAACATCAGAGTTTCTTTACAAAAATCTCCAAATAGCTTCTCTTTAGCTAGGAAAAAGAGCATATAGAGTCCTTCTTGAGAATTTGTTAAAATCAGAAATAAAGCGGGGCATGGTGCTGCCCTTCTACGATCCCAGCTACTCACAAAGCTGAGGCAGGAGGATCAGAAGTTCAAGACCAACCTGGGCAACTTAGCAAGACCCTCTCTCAAAGCGAAAAATAAAAAGGACTGGGAATGCAGCGCGTTGAGAGTTCCTCTAGGTTCAAACTCTAGTAATTAATTAAAAATCAGAAATAATTATTTGTTTGCCATTGGTATTAAATTGTGAAGATAATGTGAATATATTCCACATTTTTATTCCTCAGTTTTGTGCCTCCAACCTCTACTTAAAAAAAAGAATTTCCTATTTATTTCCTCTACAATCAGAACTGTTTTTCTTTTAAAAATTCTACAAGCTATATATGGAGTCATGGGTACACTGTAGATAAATATGAAAAATACACATAATTTCTAACCAATTTACAAACCAAATGCATAATTTAGCATAAATTTCATGCAATATTAGATAATATTTAAATTTTCCTGAGTAAAATATTTACTGAAAACCATGGGGCATAAAATCATGGGGATTAAAGGATTTTTGAAGGGTCATTTAGTCGTTCCTAGTCTGGACTATATCATTTCAGGCAGATTGAATATTGATTTTTTTTTTGGTGAAGATTATCAAGGGAAAAGCTTACTCACATGATCTGTGTAACCTCTGAAAATTTTTTTTTAGACAGCAGTTTTATAAATTAGTAAGGGAAAAGAAAGTCAATTATAAAACCATATTTAGAACATCTATCAAATTGTTTTTACAGGAATTTATTTAAAGAGTAGATTAGAAAAGTATCAGTCTTTAAACAATTCTAAGCAGTTTTATAATATACATGTAGCATGGGGGCACCTAACATAAACTCGCCACATTTCTCTTATTGAAAAAACTTGTGTCTCTATATTTTAAAAAAACTCACTGATTGCTATTTGTTACCTTTTTACAAATATTTAAAACTGTGTTCAAATAATACATATTCATTATAGAAATACCATTGAATATTATGCATACATCCAAACACACACACACACACACACACACACACACACATTTGTACATGCATTTGTTGTTTGGAAAGAAGCATGACTTACAGTAGGGAATAATCTAAACATGCAAAATGAAACTAGTTTGCATAGAGGTTCCCACTAGGGATGGAACTTCAGGGCCTTACATGTGCTAGGAAAGCTCTCTGCCACTGATCTGTGTGTCAGCCCCATGTATCTATATATTTTTTTAATTTTGGTGTTTCACTTCTTAGAAATGGTTATACACTAATTTAAATATTTATATACTAATTTAAGCATTTCGACTCTTCTAGATATTCCCAAAGTCATGATCGAGCCTTCAGGACCAATTCATGTACCAAAGGGAAATGGTACCATTTTAAAGGGTGATGGAGGAGATAATTGGATTCCTGATGTCAAAAGTACTAGGTGGCCTCTGAAGACACCATATATTCCTCCTGTCATTACCATCAGACCCACTTCTAAGCCAACAACAAGACCTACACCCAAGCCAACACCACAGCCCACTCCTCCACCACCACCACCCCTGGCAACAGAGTTCAGAACACCGCCACCCCCACCAACCCCAGAAAGGCCATCCACCAGACTGACAACTGCAGAACCAGCTACGAGTACTTCTGCACCAGGGGTTACAGTTGACAACAGGATACAGACAGATCCTCAGAAACCCCGAGGAGATGTATTCAGTAAGTCACATAAATGTTATCACCTTCTTAATAGGACCCTTATGATGACATTTCATTTGTAAACCATGTCTTAAGAATAAATTGATAAAAAGAATTAACTGTATGAAGTCTTATATCCCTATTGATAAATATTATAAAGAGCTGTGTAAAGAGTCAGTGTAATCAGGTAAGTAGGAAGAAATGTATATAAAACAGGAAGGGCTATCATAGGGTCATATGGCTGATCACAGCTCTTTCCTAGTATGGGAATTCTCCTAACAGTCAGATTTACTTGAAAACTGAGATGGGGAACTTACTATATTTCATGCCATTTAGCTTTTGATTTAACTGTTCATTCATTTGGTGGGCATTTTTGAGTGCCCTTTAGAGTGCCAGGACATGAATTAAGCATTGGGTTTGCAAAGATAAAATAAAAAAGGTTTCAGTCTGGTGGGAAAGACAGTGGCCCAGGAGATGATTGTAGTATTGTTAGTGGTAGAGATTTGTGTAGATATTGTAGAAGTAGAGAAAAGGGGTGCCTAGTCAAATTTTGGATGCAGAGTTTTCAGGGAAGATTTTCTGAGTGAGATGGGACCAAAGAGATGAGTAAAGGAAGCATTATAGTTAATGGAGACAGCACAGCAAAGGCACACGAGGAGGAAACATATGCAAAAACTGCCAATAAACTGGAGTGTCAGATGAGGGAGACATGAGAAGGAGGGACAGCTACCCCTTGTATTTCCTGAAAACTGGTGGTTAGCTCTGGACTGGAGCCAGATTGCATTCGAGACTCTCAGCTTTTAACAAGTGACTGGGTAAAGGGTGGTACCACCCATGGAAGTAGAGGTCACGGGACAAGAAGCGAGTTTTGAAGAGAAAAGGTGGTTCTCTTATTGCCAGAGCAAAGTCCACATGTTTACCAGCTTTATCTGTTTCTGTATTTGTCAATGTGTGGTATTTGTTTTGCTTGTTTTTAACTATTTTTGCATCTACTCCTTCTCCCTCCTTTTCTTTATATATTACCAGTTTCCTTTTTTCTCTTTTCATTCCCCCATGATGAAACCAAACTTTGTGCTTTTATATTGAATGTCCTTGCATCTTTTTATCAGGTGATTAGAATACTTATCTTGGTGCTTTTTATTTTTTATTTAATTTATTTTATTTTCAGGGGGGTACTAAGGATTGAACTCAGGGGCACTCAACCACTGAGTCACATCCCCAGCCCTATTTTGTATTTTATTTAGAGACAAGATCTAACTGAGTTGCTTAGTGCCTTGCTTTTACTGAAACTGGCTTTGAACTCTCAATCCTCCTGCCTTAGCATCCTGAACTGCTAGGATTACAAGTATGTGCCACCCCACCTGGCTTGGTAGTTTTATTAAAGAACAAAATTTAAGTTTCTTTTTGATTTTATATGACTCTCAATTTTTTTCCTTTAGGTCATTATTAGGTCATTTAAAGACATTGAGTTTTCTTAATTTTATTGTGTTTGTGTGCATTTTGGGTGATCAGTATAATCTTCAGGAAAATAGTTTTCAAAATGTACATTTTGTATGCACATATCTGCTTATTTTTGATTTTCATATTTTTGTAATTTCTTCTTCCATCTTTGCTTTCTCTCTTTACGCTTCTGTTTTTTCCATTGCTTAGTGATTATTTACATTACTCTTCTACCTTAAGGTAAGAGTCATTAATTATTGCAGTTTACTGTAAAAATACATTCTAACACAGATAACATCTTTTTAAACATTTCTTCTAATATTTTCTCTCATTTAAAAGTCTTTCTATTACTCTTCTTCATGATTACACACATGTGAATTAAGAAAATAAAATAAAAACAACATTGAGGTTTGCCAGTAGACTTTAAGGCGATAAAGTTGGAGAAATGTAGAGTTGCATCAATGCCTGAGAATACTCATTGTAAGAGAGTGTGATTGTAAAGACATGCTGTGGGACTTGGTTACCTTGATCCTGTGCCAAGGCTGTTGCATGCCTCAGATAGCGTTGCTGCCTGCAGACACGCCTGTCGAAAATTAGATTCCACTCACTTCATCTTCAGCAATAGCTGCTGGTTAACTTCAGGACATTTGAGGATATTTTGGGCTCTTCTTTACTTGCTGCCTTGTGGTTGTAGCACATATTCTGAATGAGAAAATAATTCTAAGTTTTTAATTCAGAAAAAAATGACTAGTGTCTATTCACTGTGAAAAAAGAAAGGTACCTAAGCACTGGTTTAGTTTAATACTATTTGTTCATTGTAAAGTATTTTCTTTACTTCTAACATAAAACTTCTTAAAACATGCTGTTCTTTACAGATCTCAGAAAAGAATTTGGCTCTCGTTACATGAATTTTTAGAATTATGTGACTATAATTTAACAGTCTCCTTCAAATTATCTCATACTTCAATTGTATATTTCTTTGCATAGAAAGGCAATTTTTAATGCAAGGGACTGTGAAATAAGAGCTTTTCTTTATAGTGTGTTGGAGCATGTATGTGTGCATTGCTCCCTTGAGAAAAGACTTGACGATATTCTAAAAAACAAGGAAGAAAAACATAAGAATATGTCTCCAATCTAGATTTCTCCCCAAACCTTTGACTTGTATGCCCTTAGATTTCACTTGTGGATTCTGATAATCTTACCCAAATGATCAGGATTATGATCTTTCTTGTTTTCTAATATAGTTTAATATAACCACTGAAAGTAAACATTCTGTAGAAAATCCCTAGTGTACTGCTAAAATCATTGTATTTAAAAATCATGTTGGCAAAAGGCATAGGGTTGAATCATTTGGAACTGAGGTTTTTTAACAACTTGTAAGGATAGACCACATTGAGTCAGAAGACCTACTTTGATTCAGGCTTCTTTTACATATGATTTATGTGACTTTGGACAGTTACTATGCTGTCCACCTCTGTTTTCTCATTTGTAAAATGGAGGCTATATCCCTGATCTTCTTTCTCATAGAATGGTAATACAAGTAAAGATTTTGTGAATGATAAATTACTATGAAATTACTATGATTATTTACTATAAAAAACCATAATGGGAAGAATTGAAATAATATTTAACTAAGGAAATAATCTTTCACGATGTGATATAAAATATTAAGCACATATTTTTAAAATAATTCTAGGGTTTCTTGGTTAATGTGATTAGAAGCATAATGAGCGTATTTACAGCGCTGATCCTTTAGGCATGATTTAAGCAGCTCTAAAGTTCCTGAAAAGCATGAAATCTTGTATTTTCATTAGTGGGACAGACAGTGCTTCTCAGAATGTGTTATCAGAAATATTATGCAGTTGTATGCACAAAAAAGTTCTGAGGTCACACACATTTGAGAAATCCTAGGTTTAGCCAAGTTAAATTAGCTTAAGACTTCTTAAAACGTTAATGTGCTAAGGTTATTGCTAAATCTCTAGGAGAGGGTTAATATAAGCATCATTTCCCAAATAAATTTAGCCATGGGATTATTCAGTTGTTTGAGTTAGATTTCATTACAACCAACTTCAGGTCAGGCTGGACTGAACTAATACGTATTGAGATCATTCTCCACAAAACCCAAAGGCCTTGCTAATTAGCTCTCGTTGCATGTTTTTTGAGACTAATGGGTTGATCTGGGATTCTGGAGTTGTCGAGCAGAAATTGATGGTTCCTAGGAGGACAGAAAGATGCTAGGTAGATTAAAATCAGAAAAGTAGGTTTAAGTGGTAAGATGCCTGTTTAAATACCAGAGATGTGCTGCAGAATGTGCTGGAAAGTTGGAGACTGGGCACCAGACAAAAATCTGGTGGCAGAACAGGTAGGAACTATCTCAAGACTAAAGAAAATTGAACAACCCGAAAGCAGAACCTGAAGTAAAGGAAGGTAGATGGAAATGCATACTGGTCTAGCATTATAATAAATGAAAAATCATGTGACTTAAGGATGTCTTTTGGAAAATATTTAGTAACTTGAGAAGATGTCCATGTTATAAAAAAATGTTAAATGAAAAAAAGATACAAAAGTGTATGTGCCACTTGCTCCCCATTAGATATAAAATGCAAGTCTAAATATGCCTGTATGTCTATGAAGTCTGTTGAAAAAAAGACCAAAATAGTAACCATGACATGTTTTGGGTGATTTTCCTTGTCTTCCTGTTATCATCATGCAGTAAAAGTTTTCATTCCCATTGTCATGGATAACAGTGGTTACTATAACAATGATTCCTTAGGAGAAGGATCAGTGGTAATAGAATCCCCCTTTCCCCAGAGGAGAGTGAGATATGTGTTTTGAAAAAGTATCCCTGGGGAATTCTGATTCTTATTCATGTTAATTTTATTTTGGACATACTGCCTTTACAAAATTCATTAAAGGTTTCACTGACATATATATACGAGCCACATCCCTAGCCCTATTTTGTATTTTATTTAGAGACAGGATCTCACTGAGTTGCTTAACCACCTTGCTTTTGCTGAGGCTGGCTTTGAACTTGCTATCCTCCTGCCTCAGCCTCCCGAGTTGCTGGGATTACAGGAGTGTGCCATCATGCCCAGCTTCATTATCTTATAATGTTAAGCTTTCAAATTTTTTTTTATAGTCAATTATGTCAGAAATGTTCTATTTTAGCTAGTAGACTCAGATTACTACAAGGAATATTATATCAAACAGCAAGCAGATTTTTTTCCCCAAAAGTGTTCACAGAAGTCCTATTGAACCAGAATAAATAGTATCCTAATTTAAGATGTAGATTCCTAATCCCTACAGCAGATTTACTCAGACTTTCTAGGAAAAGACCTTCTCAGTCTTTAATGAATATATAAATCTCATGGGAATATTGTTAAAATGAAGACTGATTCAGTAGGTCTGGGGTAGGACCCATGATTCTGCATTTCCAATAAGCTTACAAGTAAATACTCTTGATCTACAGAACAAACTTTGGGTAACTGGGTTCTCTAAACCATAATGGCAGCTCAAACCCAGAAGATGTTTTAGATAGAGACAGAATTAGCCCGATGTAGTGTGTTTAAAATACCACAGTTGTGCCTTTGAATATGAGGTGTGCCCCTAAAGCTCCTATTGATGGAAGAATATTCAGAGGTAAAATGATTTCATTATGAAACCTGTAACCAATCAGTCCATCCTAGCTTGAATGAACTGATTGGATAGTAACTGTAGGCAAGTAGGGCGTGGCTAGAGGAGGTGGGTCACTGCAGATGTGCCCTAGAAGGGATCGTCTTCCCTGAGGTTCACATCGCACTTCCCTGCAACCATGAGAAGAGCAACTTTCCTCCACTACAGTTCATTTCATCTTGGACCCAGAGCAATGAAGTCAGCAGTCTGTCACTGAGACCTCTGAAACCATGAGCTCCAAATAAGCTTTTCCTCCTCTAAGTTGTTCTTGTCTGGTGTTTTGGTCACAGCAACAATAAAGCTAACTAAAATGGCATGTTTAGTATACCTGAATAGTGCAAAATAAAGAGGAAAGTTAGGGAAAATGCATTCCAATCCAACAATACAATAAATTAAAAGTGTGACTAAGCTATGTCTTTTTAAAGTGTTGTTATGATATAGATGCACAATTATAGACTGTTGTGTAATTAATGTGTTGTCAGATGCTCTTGTGAGTAGCTGTACCAGAGAACTAACTTCATTGTTGCTGTGTTGTTATAAACATGAGAATGTGCTGAAATTTCAAGTACCAAGCAGTCAGAAGAAAATTGTTTCCTGTTTTACTGATTGCTGCATGCTGTCCTGAGGGTTTTTTCCCTTGTTTCTCTTCTACAGATTTTACAGCCTGTGGCTAGTTTGATCCCATCATTCTTAGTCATGGAAATATTATGGTCTCTTTTTTCTGATTCTCTGTGGTGATGAGTAAAAAGATTGTTTCAACTGAAGGGTGAAAAGGTCTTCAAACTAGTTTGTTCTCTCGTAAACAGTAGCACCTACAGAGAACCCTGAGGTGCCTGACGTCTCCCTGAAGATTAAATTTCTGCTAGTGTTTTGAAGGAGTGGGTTATTGGTGCTTATAGGTCAGGATCTGGTATTGCGAATTCTGAAAGTTTCAAGATTTTGTATTTATATTTTTATTTCTCCAATGGTGGCTGGTAAAGGGGAAAAAAATTGTTCTCTCCAGAAAGTATAAATTGAGTTCTTGGTGAATGTGACTAGAGTCAGAAATCAGATTTTTTTTTAAGTGGCATGCATATTTATCTACAGAGTTATAATTGCAAGCAACCATAGCCACTCTGTGATTTGGGTCATATTACTCAATTTTCCTATGCCTTTGTTTCCTCATTTGTAAGGGATAATAGCAGTATGTACCTCAGTTGGTGGTTGTGTGCATTAGATGGGAAGGTGCATGTAAAACTCAGAGTAGCACTTGGACTTAAGAACTTAATACATATTATCTATTACCAGCACTATTGATATTGAATTCATTTGTATAATAGTGATAGCATTTCCTAATCAATTCATAAAAAGACAATCTTACGTTGTGTTCTAGTTCTGAGTTCATATTTTTCTCATGCTTTTTTATTGTGGTTCATTACCGTTTTAATGTTATTTTTGGCTAATAATATCTTCGTGAAACAAATTTATTTGCAACTATGAGCTATTATGTGAACAGAGAAAATGAAATAGAAATTTGATAACTCGTATTTCCTTTGCTTATTGCCAAATATTTTGATAATTGTTTCATTTAGTTATTTGTAGTACCAAGTTATACAGTTGTTAAAAGAGAAACAGCACCTCACCTCAACTTCATTACTGTGAGAATAATGTTATTTGTCTTCTCGGAAATGAATCTGTGTATGTGGGAAACTTACAGATGGTCTGGCAAATATAAAAAATCAAAGTTTCCTTTCTTCCTTTAAATAGATTATTTTGTGAGTGTGTCAACAACTGACCCTTACAATAGGTGGGCTTCAGATCTCCCCACTGTCCCATCACCCCGTCCCCAAGGTGTGTGTGCTGTACTCAGTCCAAGTAACCTTTAGTGGAGAGTTTACTTAACACCTGTGTTGAGGTTTGTAGGACTCAGTCCTGGTGAGCTTAACCCTCTTGGTTTCCTTTGGCTTAGAAGAGGGAAGGAGGACAAACCCTGTCTAGTTTTTTCTTGATCTGGAAAAGTGTTACCATCCTTGGGGTAAGAAAAAAAAACATCACTTCAGTAATTTGTTCTGGGATTTCTCAGGCAGTGCCTTAGAGTTGTTCTGAAACTTTATAAAAGTCACTACAATATATAAAGGAGCAAGAGGTATGTCACAAAGATTGAGCTCATGACTTGAGTAGCTGTGTCTGTGTTCCACCTTTCACCAGAGATTTAATTTTTTCCAGTTCTGCTCATTACTCTCAGCCTGGGTGTCTTTTGAACTCTGTAGATTCTTCCCATGGGATGAAAGTGTTGGCAAGTAAAATCTTATTTCTGTGCGGCCCAGCAACCTTTTTCTTATTGCTAGTAATCAATAGATACCTAATTTTTTCTCTAATGTGGTTAAGGAAATTGCAGAAACTCATTTCCTACTGCATATGTTCTGCATCTGAAGTGAGAGTGGGGGAGGTAGAAATGAGACTGCCTCATAAAATCCCTGTCATTCATCCTACCCTCCTGTCTGTAGCTCTTAAAATCTCTGGATTTGTCCAATAGAAAGAGCCTTCAGAATATGAGGATAGGTATACATGTACCTTTCTTTTCTTTTCTTTTTTTTGTACCTTTATTTTCAATGAGCTAAACTCTTAAGCATAGTAAGAATTCAAGGCAGTGTTATCTTTTAATATTTTAGTCCAACAACGAACACCAGATCTAGCCTGGGTAATGTCCTGCAAACCACCTTAGAACAGAAACTGAATTTGCAAACTTACCTCTAATAAATAAAGCATAAGTTTGCTATAGTGACTCTTTGTAAGCAGTTTAACAGTAAATGGTATGTGTGACAATATTTACATTTACTTCTCTGGGCTTACCCTTAATATTACCCTTAATATTTTTTGGGTATACAGTTGACTATTTGAGACACCTCATTTAGGAATACAGGATATATAGTAATATTATCACATCCCCAGAGAAAATGTAGTTAATAGAAAGTGCTCGTACAGAGTTTCTGACAGGAAGTACTGTTTCTTTTTGTGGCTACTTCCTTCCATTGGCCCCAGGGCTTGCAACCATTGTGAAAAACTCCTGTGCCCCTGAGCCCACCCAGTCCAACCGAGTCTGCATCCTGCTGTGTGCTTGCTTCAGGACCTACACACTCCCTTCCATTTAGTTATGTAGAAGGTTGTAAGAAGCAACCGTCCAGAATATTTTTTTGGCGAATAAAATATTGACCCAATGGCAGAAAAACGTTTAGGAAATTGGGAAAAGCATGTGAACATTCTTTAGCTTATGTTATTTTAGTTTTAAATGCTATTGTCACCTTCCCCCTATTTATTCTCCAGGCTTCAACAGATTGGTGAGTTTAACATGCAAACCTGATCTTGTCAGTCCTGTTAGAGCTCTTCAGAGGCTTTCAGTTTCTGCCAGAATAAAGTCCAAAATACAGGCTGTAAAAGATCCTACAGAGTCTCCTGCATCTCAGATTTCATTTTGTGCCCTTTTTCCCACACCCTACCTTTCCACCTATAAGCTCTGCAGCTAATCTGATGTTCTGCCTTTCCATTCTCCAGGGCCTTAGCTCACAGTAACTCATCCTTCATATCTTAGTGTAAACAACACTTCTCAGAGAAGATTTTATGAACCTCTCCTCCCTGTACCAGCTAAGCCAGTCCTCCACTCCCCATACCCATGAGGGTCTTCTGCTTCTGTTTAAAGCACCCCTCATCCTGGGGAAATTGTTGAAGGTCTGTCTTCACCTCTAGATGTAGATCCCACGAAGGCAAGGGTCTCTTCTCTGCTTCACAACTAGCTCTTAGCCTGGGGCCTCCTACCTAGCTCATTTTCTTGACTGATTGCATAAATGAGTAGATGAAATGGAGGGAGGGAAGATGCATAGAGGACTCGTGTTGCTCGCATTTCTCTTATCCTCTTTTAATCTCTAAAGTTATACCATTCTAAGAATTGATGGTCCAACTATAGAGAAAATATCAGATACATTTTTTATCAGATATGTGTATTGTGCATATAAATTGAATATTAGTCAAAATAAGAAGCAGGAAAGAATAGTTAGAGAAATTGTGTATCAGTGTCCATCCTTATTATACTTCTATTTTTAGGCAAGTCTAGTCATTTATTTTAATTCACATTTTCTGCATTGATTAAAAGAGTTCCTTGAATCAAAGAAAAATGTTTGAAATTCACAGTTGTTAGCCTCACATATAGCAACTGGTATCAAGACTATTCAAAGTTCTCTTTGAACAATCAAAATGCAAATAACAATCATGTAGTTGTTATTTAGATATGCTCCAGCAGTACCCTCTTCTCTTTAAATCTTTTAGGAAAGTTCTTTATACATTCTAATTTTTTCTTTTTACAAACAATCCTAAAAATATAGAATTATATGAGACAGAATAAATTACAAATGAACAAACACCCCTTTCATTTGCAATGCTTAGACGAGCACTGTTAGCATATTGGCATAGTGGTGTGTTTAGTATCTCTCTTTTCTCTAGTCTTTTGTGTTTCTTATATAGTGTCGATAACAGGATAATAACACCTGAATTGTCTTTCCACTAGTTATTTCACTTAATATTTTCATATAAAAATTTCACTATAAAATATTCCAGGGAGTGGTAGTAAACCTTCTCTTGACTCTTCAGTGGGATGCTCTTGGTAATTGATACCACTAAGTGTGAAGGAGAATTAGTTTAATGATGTGGCAGGGATACAGAGTAGAGCATACAAAATTATAAGAACTAATAGCTGCTGAGTATATCAGGTCTCTAAATTCCTTGGACTGTGACCCTATGAATGGCAGTGGAAGTGTGCAGTACATGATCATCCACTGCTAAATTAAATAGCTCTTGGAAACCAAGTGCCTTAAGTGTTAATGAACGGTCTGATGCTTTGCAAGTTGTTAAGATGACTAATTCCCTGAGCTGCTCTTTTCCTACCATGTGAGCTCATCCCTTCTTTCTTTTCAACCTCATCCTATGGTACTTCCCCCATTTGTGGGCATCTTTCTGCCACTCTGAACTCCTTTCTCTAAATACTTTGAGCAGTTTCTTTGTACTTACTGCCTGCAACCCTCCCTCTTCCCCCACCCTAACACTGTGCTTTTTGCTTGGAAAACTCAGATTCTTCCCTTCTCAGATTAAAAGGTGCTTCCCCAGAGAGGAACTCCTGGATCTTCCTTGATCCAATAAGCCCTTTACCAGGACAAATTTGTGTTCCTTCCCATCTATGTTGAGACTACATTTGACAGTCCTTCATGAGGGGAGGGGGGGCACTCTCATAAAACCTCTAAAATAGCGTACTTGCAGGAGTCAAGCAATTCCATGCCAGGATCATTTATATAAATCACAAGAGAAGGAAATAAAAGCATGATTATCCTCTAATGTTTTTACAACTTTCTCTGTCATGAGAAATGATGCAGGCTTGCCTACAATTTTGTAATATTTCTGGTAAATAACAGAGATGTTCCACCTCTCAGCGCTCCAAATGAGGAAAGAAAAGATTGAGTTGGATGTCATTGCCTTCAGTCATTTGGGGCATAAGAGAGGGAGGCAGGGTGCCTTATCCCCAGGGCACCACTGATCAGTGTGTCCCTGGAGCTTATCTGTCTTCTGTCTTATCTCCTCTTTTTCCATCCCTGTCCAGCTCAGTATATGTGAGTACATGTTGTGAGAGGGGAAGGGACCTCACAATTCTGAATTTTGAACAAAAAGGAAAAACATCCAGAAGTAGTAGACTAAAATCAATTAGTGAAAATGTTATAGGATTATGAATTTTTAAAATTCCTGCTAAGTAATAGGAGCATCATTGGAAAAAGAATCCTTTTGACTGACATCTGTTTCATGGTGTTCTACATCTTTTACTCCCTGCCTTATAAAAATAGAGCTAATTAATTGAAGTTCTGGCAAGAAAAGGGAGTATTCTCTGGCCTGGGGCCAAGAATTCCCCTCCACCACCAGCATTCCCACACATTCCACTGCTCCTCAACCCAGTTATTCTCCATGACATCTTCTGGCATTTTTCCTTCCTAGCTCAGATCAAGATTTAGAATTAAATTGTCTGCTTATCTCCATGTTTGATGTCTGCTCTTCCCATTAGAATTCAAGTTGCATAAAGTGAATGTCCTTGTTGGTGATGTTCACTCTGCTCACCCTGTCACTGTGGTGCCTACCACAGTGCTTGGCATTTGGATAGGATCAAATACACATTTAACAAATGAATAAGTAAATAAATTAGTTAAATTAATCAATTATTTTTAAGTGGATTCTTAAGCTCTGTCCAGCTTGTGTTATTTGAAGAAGAATGTTGACAAAGTACATGGGTTTCTGACAGTATCTTTGCATTCACTCAGTAAACACTTAGTGAGTGCCTGTCACCAGGTCAAGCCCTGGAAATGCCAAATGAATAAGATGGATTGATGCCCTCCAGGACCTCAGAGACAAGCAGAGGGAAAGGCACATGTATGTGTAAATACCTGCAGTTTTCATGAAAGTGGGAAATAGAGGTGTGTAAATATGGGCTATTGGGGAACAAGGGAGGAAAATTTAATTTGCCTGGGGCATGAAAGTTTTTATAGAGGCATTGATATTTATGCTGGGCCTTGAAGGAGGGGCAGTATGGCTATTAATTAGCAAGAATGAGAGCATCAGGGTCAGAGACGTGAAAATGAATGGCATGTTTGGACAGTCTTGTGTATTTTGGTGGGGTGGATTATAAATGCTGCCCCAGGAAGTTTGGATTGAATCTTTAAAGAGCCAGGGAACCTGCTTAAGTGAGGAAGGACACAATAAAAGATACAGGTAACACTGTTTGGAGTTCACTGGAAGACAGTAGAAGCCAATCACTGCAAATGTGGGCTTTATCAGTTACAACAACCTTAATTGAAAGTTTGTAATAATGTATCTTTCATAGAGATGAATTTTAGAATTTAATAGAGATTGATATTTTGCCAGAAATTCAAAGCTTTTAAAATGTACTTTTCTTGATGAACGCTTTTAACTTATTTTATATTGAATTTTTAAAACTTTTTTATTCAGTATCTCTCATTTTATTTCTCTCCAAATGTTCCTACCTTATAAAAATGTGAACTTAGGAATGCATTTTAAAAGTCTCCTTAATGATCCATATCTATTTTTTTATTTGTTCTAATTTGTTGTACATGATAGTAGACTGCATTTATACATTTTGATTGATCATACATAAATGGAGTGTAATTTCTCATTTTTCTGATTATACATATTTTAAACTTTTGAAAATTATTTTTACAATAGAAATTATTTTTATAGTATAAATCACTGTAGAACAAACTTCATGAATCTTCATGTGAAATGTAATTAAATATTTTAGATGCTTTCAGATGAATGAAATGCCCAGGGCTTCTTTCCTACCCTTGTTAAAGGTAATTCTTTATTATCAATACCAAAAGTAAACCAAAAACCTCTCTCTTGCAGTTCCACGGCAGCCTTCAAATGACTTGTTTGAAGTATTTGAAATAGAAAGAGGAGTCAGTGCAGATGATGAAGCAAAGGATGATCCAGGTAGACTCCATGATGACATTTTCTTCTTTCCTTCCATTTCAACTTAAATTATAGATTGTTTGGTTCCCTTAGTGAAAATTATACATTTTCTTTTGTGTGTGTGTGTGTGTGTTTTACAAATCAGTCAAACCAGTTGAGCGAAAATAATTATGAATCATCAGTTTCTTTTTAAAAATATGTTAAGGTAGTGTTTGAATTGCGAGAAGGAAATCATATTTTATAAGTGACGATGTAACAAGGTCATGATTTGGCAACATTCGTGTGTTCTATTTTTGCAGCTGAGCACACATACACAATTGTGCTGAGAAAGGATTCATGTAATTTCCTTTCAGTCTTATGGAAAGAAATTCTGGTGGGACATTAAATGTTGATAAGGGAGAACACGTCTTATACAGATACCCTAGTCTTTAGATTCATTTGTTTATTGACTTTGTGATCTATCCATCCTCTGGTTATTTCTCTATAGGTGTTCTGGTACATAGTTGTAATTTTGACCATGGACTTTGTGGATGGATCAGGGAAAAAGACAATGACTTACACTGGGAACCAGTCAGGGACCCAGCAGGTAAAACCATTTCCTCTAACTCTTCCTGGTACACTTTCCATTTTGATCCTCTACTAATCAAGTATACTGTAACACATCTCCATTTTTACTTAATAAATGGAATTAAAAAAGATCATGCCCAGTATCCATGTGCTTTAAGTGAGCCAGATTTGTTAGCTGTCAGTGAGAATTATATTAATGGAGACAGGAAGTTAATTAAAAGGACAGCTAATTTCTTTCAAAAAGTTTGGTAAATAAAACATTTAGAATCATTCAAGCAAGTAATTTTCAAATTATTTGTAGTGCCAATTCACAGGAGAAGAAAGAGAGAGAGAGAGAGAGAGAGAGAGAGAGAGAGAGAGAGAGAGAGAAAGAATGAATATAGTGGCATATCAGCCATGGTAATGATCCCTGTTTTATTTTCAATTATGTCCATTTAAATATATCTCTTAAAAAATTTGAGTGGTAGTAGAAGGAGGCAGTGGAAAGTTCTGCAAAGTTGGTTATTTATCTGAAAAAAATTTCACTCTAAGTCAGATGCTAGGGAAAATAGTTACCAGTCACCACCACTCATTCCATAAGAGTGGGTTATTAGAAAGGTGGATTTAGATGTAGTCTTTTGGAAAATTAACATTCTTTAAAATTGTACAGTTCCTATTTATCTAAAGTTTTGGTACTTATGTTTTGTCTTCTAGTTTCAGGAAGTAAAGCTACATATTGTTTTTGATTTTTTCTTTTTTTTTTCTTTCCTTAGTCATTAAAAATTATTATTATTATTTTTTTTAATGAGACCAACTTAATGGAATGGTGAGGAGTTTAGTTCAGTTTCTCTTTTTCTCTTTTTGTTGTCCTAGTTCCAGATTAAAAGAATAAAAGATACAAGATGTGAAGAAAAAGTATGTTATTTATTTTAGAAGCCTACTTCTTAAATACTGTACCAGGTATATAGATAAAGCACACAGAACAAACAGAAGTTAACTTGAGAGAGCTTAGGATGTGTTCAATGTGTTCAATGTGTTAAAGTTTTCCAACTTCAGTGAGCAGACAGGTTACCTGTGGACCTTGTAAAAATGCAGATTTTTATGCATGTCTAATAGGCTCCTTGGGGATACCTCTGCTCCTGGACCCCAGTGTACATTTTGAAAACAAGATATTAAAAAGAAATCCTAAAACATGTTCATTAGATCCCTGTAGACTGAATTGTAACAAATATATTAAAATAAAAATCAGTGATAAATTTTTAAAAATAGGAATATTCAGTAAATTCAAATGGGTGTTTATATTTCTTTTGTCAAACAGATATCATGTAACATCTCACACAGTGCACACACTCATTCTCACTCTCTTTCTCAAATTACTCCCACTCATTTAAGGTTAAGCAAGACGTTATTATTGTCACATATCTATGAGCAAGACAGAATCTAACGAATATAGAATACCTACTATAGCCCCAACCCATTTGCCCTCTCATTAATTTTATTTAATCCTCTTTTCTACCCTGTAAGCAGGTAATATTATCTTTATTTCTCAGAGGAAATATAGATGCCTAGAGAGGTGACATAGTTTCCTAAGGCCACAGAGCTAGAGAATGGTGGAATTTAGTTCCAAATTCAGATTTTCTGATTTTTATCTCCAGGCCTCTTTCTGCTACCCATGTAGCCTCCTAGGTATTTCAGTGCTCAGAACACGTGCAGCATTATTCTAGGTATTTCACTCTCCCAGTCTGGCCTCAGTTATACTGCATGTGCTAATGTGCATTTCTGTTTAGCAGTCACAGACTATAGGTGTGACTGATTGCTGATCTGGAGTAGTTTGCTTGCAAAGGACGCATCTTCAGCAATAGTGTATGACAGTCATGAACAGTGTTTGTGGTCATAATGAGTAACTCTTGAGTAAGGTTCATTGGGGAGAGTAATTCATACTACACTCAGAAAAAATCCTTCCACTTCTATGTAGACAGACTGTAGATAGTCTGTGTAAATTAAACTACCTTGATTTTTAAAATTTAAACACTGTATTTAGTACATTTCAACATCTTTCATTATTGATCACATTTGTAAATGTTTAAATTTGTGACCCAAATTCCCCTTATTGTCTGGTAGAGAAATGAGAGAAGTGTTAGAAATTAGAATATTAGACACAAAACATTTGTGGTCATCAGGCCATGTGGGTACAGAATAAATGGAAAGAAATTGAAAGCTGTTTGGGTGCCTGGATAACTCCTGATGATTGACTCTGGCCCTTGGAGGATGCTTTTCTAGCAGACCAAGTTTTTGACCAACAACTTAGATGAACTGTATATTGAACTTAGATACTGAAGATAAACTGACCTATTTTTTACTTGAAACTGGGAAAGCAGAGTAATTGCATGTGCTGACATAGGCAGCATCTAGAAGATTAACGTATCACAATTAAGAGGGTGATAGCTAGTGGGGGTGAATACAAGGTGTGGCTCATGGTCTAGAAACCAGCCTCTCAGCTGTGGGACAGAGAAGATGACTGAGCACTAAGTGGCCAGTCCCTTAAGAGTTTTCATGAATATGAAACCAGTATGAGTGAATCCTGTAACATGACTTTTAAAAAGATGGGCTATTTCCATAGAAATATGGTACTTTTCCAGAATGGAAAATCTGCTGTAGTTAAGTGCTTACTCCACTTCCAAGCATTCTTTGCTGTCTGTGATGAATTGAGTCACTCAGAAGAGAATGATCTGTGACTACAACTGGATGAGAAGTTGGATCAATGGGTGACAGCTGCAGAGAGATGGATTTGGTTCACTCTCAGAACTTTCTAATAGCAGAGCTGTGAAAAAAAAGAACAGACTTACATGGAAAGGGTGAGCTCTGTTGGTGAGGGCATTTGATTGATGGCATTTGGCAAAGTGTTCTTAAAGGACTTGCAGCATCAGATGAGAGTTGGTTAAAAACCTCCTAAGCCAGGTGTGAGAGCCTCTGATTCAGAATGGAATGTTCCAGGAAATTCCAAGGAAATTGGTGAGCAGGCTTCTAGATTGGAAAAAAAAAACTGGGAAGACCAAAGGATGGTGAGTTGAAGGAAAGAGATGGGAGGCATACAAGGCATATGTCTGGATGGATTTGCAGAATCTATTTGTAAAGTATTTGGAGTGATTCTAACCATATATTGATGGGACAATACCAATAAAGCTTACCTTTTCATGCCTATTTTTCTTCTAAGAAGTTCAGAAGGAGTGGGGAGGCTTAGGTGGAGAGAGTGTATATATATATATATATACTACATATATATATATATATATATATATATATATATATATGTTTGTGCACATACATGTCACCTGCAAAGGCCGAAGAACAATATGAGCAATTCAATAAATACTTTCTATGCATTGTTCTAATTACCAAACTAATTGTTTACTTTTTTATACCTAGACTATACTATTTGTAAAAGAATATATGTTTGTATTTCCAGTTACAATTGATTTTAATGGAGTATAGTTCTTATCCAAAATCATGATTTGCAAATATTTTTATATGTTGATATTTCTAAGAAAATCCTCAGTTTAATATGCTTACAACCTTGAGAAAAAGCTGTAAAATATGTGAATTTTTAAACTGCCCTTCTTGGAGCTAGTAGGTTTTGTTTATCACATTCAGTCTTGGACTTAATTGTGAGATGTAAAATTAATACATTCCCCTAAGGAATGGGAACTTGTCTGCTAACAGACGTAGCACAATGCTATAGGCATGTAGCTGTACCCCTGAGGATGCCCTTCTCCTGTAGATAAAGCTAGACTTGGGTCCCTTTTCCTGAACCCTGGTGTTTGGTCATCAAGGATTAAAGGCAACTGACAGCACTGTACACTACTGAGAGCTGCAAGTCGTTTATTTAAATATATAAGTATGCCAATATGTACATACAAGTATATCTGTAACAGAATTAGAATCATTATTTAAAATATATATAAATGGAAAAATAAATGAATAATAAAAATGAAAGCTTTCTAAGCCAGGCACGGTGGCGTACGCCTGTAACCCCAGCACTTGGGAGGCCGAGGCAGGAGGATCGCGAGTTCAAAGCCAGCCTCAGCAACTTAGCGAGGCCCTGAGCAACTCAGTGAGACCCTGTCTCTAAATAAAATACAAAATAGCCCTGGGGATGTGGCTCAGTGGTGGAATGCCCCTGGGTTCAATCCCCAGTACCAAAAAAAAAAAAAAAAAAAAGAAAACCACCAAAGCCAAAAATGAAAGCTTTCTGCTATACCTGGCTCTTATTTGCCTTCACCAGATGCAGCTGGTTTCTTGTTCTTTTTAGAGATATGTTCACCCTCATCTGTACCTTGTTTTATCACCCAATGATACCTACCACCTTAGGAGTGGACTAGAAGAATATGGACTTTGAAGCCAGAACACCTGGGCTGAATCCCAGCACCATCACTTCCTCCTAACTTTGACCTTGAACAAGTTTCTTTTTCTTTTTTAATTTTTTTTTTTTAGTCATAGATGGACACAATACTTTTATTTTATTTATTTATTTTTACATGCTTCTAAAGATTGAACCCACTGTCTCACATATGCTGGGGCAAATGCTCTACCACTGAGCCACAATCCCAGCCCTTGAACAAGTTTCTTAAAAACAGTAGTCAATAATGTCTGCTACACATTGTGCAAAACGTTTCAAGCAGTGCCTGCCTATAGAGTTACCACTATGACGATGTTAGCCATTGTTGCTGAAGACTAGCCAGTATCAGTTCCTACCGAGCACCCTCATTCTTATGAATGCCAGGCTCTTGCTCCCTTTACTCATAGGAGGGACCACAATATATTTAAACAGCCCTCCACTGAGGAACATTTGATTTGTTTCCAGCCTTTTGGTAGTTCCTCATCTAGTAAATAACCCTGTAGAGCTCTATTTTTTTATATACTGAATATAGAAAAAAATTACTAGATGTGAAATTGCTGAGTCAGAAGAGAATTTGCATTGAATTTTGATAGATTCTACCAAATCTCCTTTCATAAGGATTGTAGCATTTTTTATTTAAATCAACATTTGAGACTCATCCTCAAAACAGGTATTATAAAACTATTCTTTATCTTTGCCAAGCTTACAGATGAAAAGGCCTTTCATTTTAACTTAATTTGCATATCTTTCTTTTGTGGAAAGCTGACCATATTTTCATATAGATAAGTCATTTTCTGTAATGCCCTTTTTTGTTTTTAATTATTGGTTTTAAAAATTCTTTATGGAAAGGAAAATCACCCCTTTTTTCATGTGCTGCAAACATTTAAAAATTTTTTGCTTATCTGAATATTTTATGGTACTTTTCATCTCTTTCTAAGTGAAAATTTAGAAACTTAAATGTTCAATAAAAAATTTGCTAAATGATTAATTGCATGTCCACAGTTATGAAAAGCTGTTTCCAGACATAAAAAAAAATTGTTGTGGTATATTTAATGAAAAAGGGAATTTGCAGCACCGCAAGTGTAGTATTCCTCCCCTTCCCACCCCCTACAGTGATGGGAGTTGAACCAGGGACACTTTACCACTGAGCTACATCCTTAACCCTGTTTTTTTTTTATTTTTTATTTTAAGACAGGTTCTCACTAAACTGTACAGGTAGGTCTTGAATTTGTGATCCTCCCACCTCAGCCTCCTGAGTAGCTGGTTTAACTGGGTGTGGACTGCACATCTATAATGCCAGCTACTCAGGAGACGGAGGCAGGAGGATTGCAAGTTTGTGGCCGGTGTGGGCCACTGAGGGAAACCTATCTCAAATTAAAAAAAAAATAAAAAGGGTTGGGCTATCGCCTATGGTATAGCATCCTTGGGTTATATCCCTAGTACTGGGGGAAAAAACTTCCTGTGCATGTATTTACCCAGGAAAAGTTCAGAAGTCAAAATGTTAGTAATTATCTCTGGACTTTGGCATTATAATTTATTCTAAGTTTCTTTGTTTCCCTCTCCCTCAAAATGGGCATGTATTACTTCTTTGGTTAGTGAAAGTCTAAACTATTTGTGTTCGAGGGGTAAATACCAGCAAAGCATAATGATCTTATTTCTACCTGGGCCTGTTTCTTAGCCAGACCATAAAAAACAAAATCACTGCAAAACTTCCCATCTTGTCCTTTGACCGCACAGTTAACACATTAAAGTAATAGATATTATATTATTCTCTTTGTAAAGTAAAAATCGTAAAGGAACCAATAAGTATAGAATTTAAAATAAGTAAATTAAAATTTTAAGACCTAACTCTCTGGTCAAATTTTGCAACATCAATAATTTACTATTCCCCCTTCTCCTGGTTCTTTAGCTGTTATGATACTTTAAATGGAATGAAAATATTTATGTAGTTTCACATTTATGCCAGTATTTTAGAAACAGAATTGAAGTTATTGTTTAATGGGTAGTTATTTGGAGATGCTGGATTAACTTTTGCCTTAGTTACTATTTCAAATTGGTAACATTTCCTGTATTAGACACAGAAAGAATTTTCACAGTGGGGTTGGGGAGGGAAGGAAACAAACCCTGGTACTCACAGAGCAGATCTATGAAGAAAGAATGATTATAATTACTTTCAGCCAAATTTTAGAGTTTTAAATTCATATACAGAAGGATCATTCGAATCTTTTGTTAGGATGCCTTGATTTTGTTAGGTTGTTTTGTTTGCAGGCAGCAACTTGCAAAATGATATTAGTATACATTCCACGGGGACTTAAGATAATCCCTGTTTTCATAAAACTTGCAGGCTCTCAGTAATAACCTTATATCTTAGTCTTAACCAGAATACCTATGATAATTCAAAAGTTAACTTAAAGGCAGACATTTAAAATCCATCTAAATGTTTTGACCTAAAATATTTGGAGAGTTAATTTGTGGAGGAAGGGTATGAGGGTAGGAAGGGAGGAAATAAGAAATTGTGTGTGCATTTTGTTGATTCAAGTCATGAGTGAAGGTTTGTTTGTTTTTTCTGTTCTTGGAACATCATTCATTTATTCAACAAATGACCTTTAACACCTAGGAGTATAATGGGAAGGTTTGAGGGAGGGGCTTGTTTTGACATCAAGTTGTTGGGCCTCCCCAGGAGCACTTAGCACAGGCCTGCCACATCCTAAGTACACAAGATTCACCTGTGACCTGGAGAGCTCTGCAAGCACTTGTTAAGGGAGACCCTTGAGTGAGAAGACAGGCAGATCTTATCACGTCTTGGATGAGTTAAGCGTAAGAAAGCAGAGATGGTCTGTCTTTTAACTGAAAAGCAAATGGAGTTTCTACCAAAACAGATACATGTGTTCAGCATTCCAACCACATTTTCCTGTGGACAAATCAGTGTTGAAACATAGAGTGTATTTTTCAGTTGGCTAAGATAAAACTGCCTAAAGGGAAAGTCATTTGTACATGGATTGAGTTTCAAAACACTCCTTGTAACTTCCTCCTGAGAAGCAGTAGCCCCCCACTTCATTGCTGCTTAGAAATTTTATTTTTTAATTCCCTAACAGAGGCAAGCAAACTCTGTAAGCCTAGAGATCTGAGGACAGCTCCAAAGTGATTTATCTAAAGGGAAGTTTTTATTACGATTTTGTGTGTTCACTTATATTTAATAGGATATATGAATAAAATAGATATGATATTATAGATTGGTTCTAATATAAAAGTGTTTTAAACCACTTAGCAGCAAATAAAACGGATGCTCCAGAAAGATGAGAAGGGTTTTCAGGACACCTCTTTGTCTGAGGTTAGGTGCACACCAGTGAGAGCAAAGCCAGCTCTGGCTGTTTTTTATTTTTTATTTTATTTTTTGCGGTGCCAGGGATTGAACCCAGGGCTTTGTGCTTAGGAGGTAAGCACTCTACTAACTGAGCTATATCCCCAGCCCAGCTCTGGCTGTTTTTAAAAGATTTTTCCTTATTTAGAATTTTTTTTTTTTTTTTAATGTGGAGGAAGGAGAGAATAAACAGATACAGTGCTCTATAAATGGCCATGTGCTTTACTGCCCAGAGGTTAATTATCCACACAGAAAATTCTCCCAGGAAATTTAGGGTCGATTCTACCAAACGACCCAACCAGTTTGGCAAAAGGGGCAGAACAACACAATCATAAAATTGATAGGGCTCAGAAGGTGGAGAATGTGTGTCAGTTTGTGTCTACCTCTGTATGTACGATCATATCCCAATGAAATATTTGTAGTGTTTGGATTTCTGATTATTGTGTGTCTTTGGCATAACTTCTATTCTGAGCAGAGCGAGAGATTATATATTTGTAAACAGCACAGGCATAGAAATAAGTCAAATTTTTCTCCCTCAAAATAATCCGGAATTCTTTAGTAATGACTGTCACAGCCTGAAGTTTATGAAAACAGAAACCCCTGCCCATGCTGTTTGTGCTGGAAAGGGATATCGGCACACACACATGGCCCTGCTTTTCCCATTCCAGGTGGACAATATCTGACAGTTTCGGCAGCCAAAGCCTCAGGGGGAAAAGCCGCTCGCTTGGTGCTACCTCTCGGCCACCTCATGCATTCAGGGGACCTGTGCCTGTCATTCAGGCACAAGGTGACTGGGTTGCACTCTGGCACACTCCAGGTGTTTGTGAGAAAACACGGTGCCCACGGAGCAGCCCTGTGGGGAAGAAATGGTGGCCATGGCTGGAGGCAAACCCAGATCACCTTGCGAGGGGCTGACGTCAAGAGCGTAAGTAGATCCCAAGGGAGGCAGAGCCTGGGAAGTTTTCCTTTCATAGGAGAACTCTGGGGTCTGAGTTTGCTCTCTGAATTCAGGCTCAGACAAATGTTTGTGGTTTTTTCTGGGCTTGATGACTCCTCATTGCCTCTTTCTGAGATTCCTTTCTGCTTCTTCATCCTTCTTTGTTACAAGCTTTGACCACCACCACCCTTCTCACCCTGATAAAGACTCGCTATGTTTAATGAAAAAAAATTAGGAAAGAAAAGTAAAAAAATAGTTGACAGAAACTTTGAAGGGTTTGAGTGGCGTGCTGAATTGTGCTGCCTTACTTTTTCCTTCAATTCCAACGTTTACTTCTATGAATTACTGTGGAATTACTGTGGAGATTGTTCTTTCTTCTACTTTAAAATGTTCTTTAAAGTCAATGTTTTCCCCTTGCCTCAGAGGTCAGAATTAAGCAGTCTCAGGTGTGAATCCAGACTCACAGTTGAAAAGAGCTGTTTTGTTTAGAATGGGGTATGGGACAAAGTTTGAACCTAATTTTATTTTAAATATAATAAAATCGTGAGTAGTAACAAAATGATCTACAGCATTCCATCAAAGTAATAAGTGCATTCAGAAAAGTGTCATCTTTATGTTGATGCTCATAAGGCTCTTGCTAAGAGACTGCATCTATGCTTGTCAATAGTTGCTATAAACTATTTTAGAAGGAAAAGTTAGACTCTGTTAATACAGATTTATCAGGGTATGTGCACTGTTTCACCCTTTGATTTTTTTCTTAAATTTTTCTTTACATTACTTGGAGAAATGAAACAAGAAAATAAATTATTTTAGATCAAAGCATTGAAAGATTTCTCCTGTTTTTAAGGAACAGGGATACTCTTACAGAAGAGTAAATACAAGAGCAGTGAAAGTTTGTAGTTTTTACTTAGGTAAAACATTGGCATAACTGTATTATGTATTTGATTCTGTTCCATTTTTTGGCAATAAAACCATTTAATCAAAAGGAGGAACTAAGAACGCTGGAGATGGGCTGCATGATCATGATCTTTCACATCTTTGCTCTTAATTTCTGCACCTTTATATTCTGTCTTCTTACTTTTAACCTTGGTAATCTTTGACAAACACGTCTACTTTACAAGCATTCCTTAAGTGACTTGGTCTGTAGTTTAGAACAGCCTCTTAAAGAGTAACTGGTTCTGAGTAACACATTTGATGAACAGGTTACTGCTGATTAAAGTTTCTGCCACAAGACAAGCCTCAGGTGACTCTGGCAACTACTTTCCTCCTATCACTTAAGTTTCATATTTAGTTTGGGGGAAGGTTTGCATTTAATTTGCTAAATGAGCAGGCATGGGAAAGAGGCAGAGGGGGCTTGACTGGTGTGTGCATTCTCTCCCTAGGTCATCTTCAAAGGTGAAAAAAGGCATGGTCACACTGGGGAGATTGGATTGGATGATGTGAGCCTGAGGAAAGGCCACTGCTCTGAACAACGCTAACAGCTCCAGAACTAGCAATGAACTCCTATGTTGCTCCCTCGTCTTTTCCAATCCTCACCTCTCTCCTCCTCTCCTTCTTATCAGGCCTAGGAGAAGAGTGGGTCAGTGGGTCAGGAGGAAGTCTGGCTCGTGACCCACATCTTGCTGGCCTGCTTTGTGCAATCCCAATGAACGATGACACCCTCCTTGAAGTACAGGGGCATCTGTAGACATATCCAAGCCATTGGGGGTGTGGCCTTCCATCCTGTGTTGTTTGGGAAGGCCTTCAGTGTGTGTGACCTAAACCATCCTTCATCCTGGTCATAAAGTGCTCCTTGTAGCAAATTATGGGAAAAGTTTTCAAAAGAAATCTGTGCAAATGGCCATTCTGTTATCTGTTCAGTGTTGTACCATGAGTAGTATTGACTTTCCTTAAGATATGATGTACAGTGTGCTTGTGAAATTGGTTTATCCTCTTCACTTTCTTTAGTTCTGGCCTCACCTGAACTCTTTCACTGCCATTCACTTTATAAAAGAAGGGTGTACAACATATCAACATGCATTTATTCTTGTTATCTGTGTTTTCCTTTTAAAGACAATTATGTGGAGTGGGCACAGAATCCCTTGTTGGTAGTATTGTGTTTTGTGTAAATGTGCTATTGATACTATTTACGTGTTTCTGATATTTACAGACTCTAGTTGCAAGGTAAAAGGCAGCTTGTGATCTCTTGAGCTAAAAATACGTGGCAAAGTGTCATCCAGTTCCATGACCAATGAGAAAATTGGCAGAGGTGTCAGGTTGTGGTAATGGAGTGATGAATCTTTTTTAATTGCCTTGAGTTTGGTCTCTACAAGAATGGTAAACTATTTAGGGAGACAAGAAATGGCAGTTAACACATAAAAACCTGTTTCAAGTATACTTTTAAAACTGATGGCTGTACCATCTTAACATGGCTCTCTCTTATAATCTGTAAAAAGCTTTGTAAAAGTTCTGGTTGCTCTAGAGGAAAGGTCATACTGATGGTAGCAAGGTAAGAGGAAGCATAGGGGAAGCTCCATTGGAACAGATTGTCAGGCAAACTCTCCTCGGGTAGAGCTCACACATGCCGTCAGGTTAAGTTAAGAAGCAAGTTCTATGTACTGAGGTATTGGATGTGTGGGAATGGGATTCACACACCAGCGGAAGGAGACAGGATTAGAATTCTCACATCCACAGACCCCAATTATATTTCCTCCCTGCATGTTTTACCTTTATGTTAAAAAACAACAACAACAACAACAACATAACTTTTAAAGGGCATCTTACTCCTGAGAATTTTCTTCATTTCTAATTAAGTAATCAAAATATTTTCTACTGTTTTTGCCAGGAATCACAAAGATGATTAAAGGGTTGGACAAAAAGCTCTATGATGAAAAATTAAAGGAACTGGGATTATTCAGCCTGGAGAAAAGAAGACTGAGGGGCAAACCATTGATGGTTTTCAAGTATATGAAGGGTTGGCACCGAGAGGATAGTGACCAGCTGTTCTCCATATGCACTAAGAATAGAACCAGAGGAAATGGGCTTAGACTAGAGTGTGAGGGAGCATTTCCTGGTAGGGACAGTTGTTAAATCAGAATCCTTCATAAAAAAGTGTGAAAACTTCTCTTTCTCTTTCTCTCTCTCTCTCTCTTTATAAAACTAAATAAAAATTTACCTATTTAAGATATGCTTACCTCAAGTTAAAGTAACAGATCGCAGAATCTCCCAGATGATTCGATCCTATTTCCGGTATATAATGAACTACTTCAAACTAAGTAAATTTGGACTAGGCTATAATTTAGGAAATTCCCTCTTGACCTCCTAGCAGGGAGGGAGCAAAGGGGAAAGATGCTGAGTCCATTAACAGGTGTCTCCCTTTATGGCAAACCTTGCAGTATTAAAACAAAATGGAAAAAAAATTCCCAAATTTTAAAAAAATCCACAAAATTATTTCAAAGAGGTTGTGATGGACAGATATCTTAATATCTCAGTAATGTCTTAATGTGGTAGTGTTTAGGGTTCCCCTGGACCAGCCTTGATAAAGGTATAAACTTTCACTTGCTCAATAGGTGATATATTTCAGATTTTTTTTTTAAAGAGAAACCCTCCAAGAACACAGATAGAGACATCTTTACCTGGTGCATTTTCTTTGCTTTGTGTGTAGCAGCTTAACTTGGCTACTGAAAGAGGGTCATGCACAACACCTCTAGATCTTTCCTTCCTCTGCTCACTGTGATTCCCTTTCTCTTACTAATTGGAATCTCCCAAGTTCCACAAACTGGTAATGTTTTTTGAACACTAGGTCCAAGAGAAGTTCTTTTATCGTGTAACTTGTAGAGGCAGGGGGAGGGGGAATATAAATCATCCAGCCTTTGATTAAGGGCCAAAAATATGGTCTTAGATCCATTTTTAATGATTCATTTCCTTTTTGTTCATATAACTGCACAGTTGAAGATGAAAGGGGAAAATAATTGAAAATTTTACTTGTAGGTGCCAATAATATATTGCACTAAAACGATGGAAGAAGTTATCCAAAGTACTGTATAACATCTTGCTTATTATTTAATGTTTTCTAAAGTGAAAAATGTTAGTGGTTTTCCAAACAATCAAATAATACAATTCTTTGTAAATAAAAACACTTAATACCAGTTTTCTGTTTCTTGTTTTCTATTGAAGTGTGTGGGGAAGGGGTTGCTGGGAAGAAAGTACATTGATGTTTCACGAAAGCCACCTGTAGTAGAACCTTCTTCACTGCTTGGGAATGAGGATAATGATTATTACCTATATTATTGTACTTATTGGATTATAAAACATGAGACAATTTTCATTAGGATACACAGGGAAAGAAAGCAGAATATCACTATAACCATTGTCATGGCTTACCAAATTGTTTTAATTATGTTATTGTAAACATTTGCTTCAAATTCTTTTATGGAAAGGCAGGGTAATTTATAATAAATAAGTATATCTATGTATATATGCATTATAAGTGAAAAGACTTTTTTGCTAGTGATTGTTGATTTACAACATTTTACTCATATTCCAACAAACTTTCCTGATGGTAAAAAGCAAATATAAAGAAACAACATTAATGAAACCATGGAATAATAAAAGTCCTGGTGCAGAATTATAGAAAATACATTCAAAGCCTTATTTCTTTCCAATATTCAGAGAACTCATAACAGCTGGGGACCCAAATCTTGCATAAATACATAATTTAAATAAAAAGTTTAAAATTGCTTTTTTTTTTTTTTATCTCAGGAATCCTTTCCAGTCATACCTTGGAGATCTGGGACAGTTCAGGTTTTCAGATAATGTTAATTAAGAAGTTAAACCTTTTCAGAAGCCCATCTGAGGTTGGGGTTGGGGAAACAAGATTTGGATGAGATTGCAGGGTTCAGTTTGTTGATTTGCCTAACAGATTTTTGAGCACTGGCTATGTGACTCTGGGGTCCCACAGTGAGCAGATTTCCCCTGTGGGGTTCCATCCTAGAGAGAAAGATGGACATTTATCAAAGTCATACAAGTAAATGCAAAATTGTTCTAAAACAACTACATGGTGCCTTGAAGGTTATGAAGACTAAAGGATTTTAGTACCTTCACCCACTGCTTTCCAAACTTTAAAATGCATAGGAATCACCTGGAATCTTGTTAAAAGGCAGCTTTTGACTCCGTGGGTCTGGAGCGGGGCTGAGATTCTGTGATTCTAACCAATTCCCACGTGATGCCTATACCACTGGTCCTAGGGCCACAATTTGAGTGACAAGGCTTTAGTGATAAGAAGTGGAGGGGGATTTGGGCCTTTATCACTGTTTGCATTCAAAGTTGGATGGCCTGAGGTCTGTGATTTCAAGATTTAAATTTGTAAAAATTCACTAAGTTCCAGTATATTTTAAAAATTATTAGTCTAAGAAAATCCTTTTTTCAGAATAAATAAACTTTCCCACCTGGTGCAGAACATTGCTTTGTCTAACAAATGGCATAGACTTCAAGGTAAGGAAGTCAATTGAGGACACTTAAATAGATGGTGATCCAAGAAACCTACATTTTAGATGACAAAGGGACATTCATAAATTGGAGATAATTATTAAATGCTTTTCAGGGCTCCAGGATGCAGAAACCTAAAAGCAACCTAGAATTATATTAGAGGTTAGTTCCAACCTAATTTTTTTGTTTGGCGTTAATTCATTAAAAGCTAAAAATTAAACCTTCACTCATAAACTCATCATTTAATTTCTAAAGATATGGATAACCTACCCTGTAGGCTCTCCTCCATCATTTTGTGTATATCTTCATTTTTGAGATCAAGTCCCCTCTGGTGTCTCAATCTACTTACAGACAGTTTTGTCTGATGTGTTAAATTACCTAAAGCAGTGGCTCCCAACTGACAGTAGTTTTATCCCTCAAGGGACATTTGGTAATGCCTAGAAACATTTTTAATAGATTAAAGATGGGCATATTGCTAAACATAAAGCACAGTACAGCTCCACAAAATAATTATCTGATCTAGAATGTCAATAGTGCCAAGGTTGAGAAAACCTGATCTAAACCAATGATTTCCAATGCTCTAGTTTGGATCTAGAATGTCCCCCAAAGGCCCCTGTGTTTGAGGTTTGGTTCCCAGATTGATGCTATTAGCAGGTTGTGGAAATTTTAAGAGGTAGTACTTCATGGGAGGCCTTAGGCCCTTCCTGTTTCCTTCCCACCACATCCCCGCAATCCTGGTTGCCATGAGGTGAGCAGCTTTGCTCCAATACATGCTCTCTGCTTGATGTGCTGCCTCATCAGGGGTCCAAAAGCAACTTCGCTAACTGAAAATGGATGAAACCTCCAAAACCGTGAGCCAAAACAAACTTTTCTTCTTTTTAAATTGATGATATCAGATATTCTGTTACAGTGATGAGAAGTTAACAAACACACAAAGTGCAGCAGCATCAGTACTGGGAATGTGTTAGAAATGCAAAATTTTGACCTCCATGTCCAACTTACACTCAAGGTGGGACCCAGCAGTCTGTGTTATAACAAGCTGTTCATACTGGTACACTGTAGTTTGAGACTGTTTCCTTAATAGGCTCTCCACCACTCATTTTAAAAGATTGACTTACATGACAGCAATCCTCCAGTGCCTTACTACCACCATTATCTCACTCCTTGACTCCCAACTTAATTTGTATCACCTTGTCTATAGTTCCAAGACCCCATCCCTGTGTATCATCTCTACATCAGTGGTGATTACTCTGCTGATCTTCTTCCATGTCACCTTCTCCCTTGGCTTCCACATGCCACACTTCCACATTTCCAACCACTTCTGAGAAGTCCAAGGAGATACTACTAATTACACTGGATTATTAATCTTTCCCCTCTCCCTTTACACTAAATCTGATCCCCCTTACTGATTTCCTCCTTCTCTGAAGGATATCCATTTTATCCTTAAAATCTGTTTTTTCCCTTATTTTTATTTCTTCAAATATTTAACAGTTATTTCTCTGAAATAGTTCTCCCCAATCAAAAATGCAAAATATTGTGGATAATATTTCTTAAATTGAAAGATGAGAGTTAACTCTTTCATGATGATTTAATTCATAAAGCATTTTAAATGATGGGTCTAGAGAACTGAAATAGTTTGTCTCTTTGGCAGGCAAGAGCCATACAGATGCACGGGAGAGTTGTTTTCAGTAATCTTTTTGTATTTGGGATATTTTGGGAAACTTCCTCAAATCTCTTATTAAAGAAGATACTTTTTAAAAGGAAAAAGCACTTTTCTTTCAGGGTTAAACTTACTGAATTATTTGAAGAGCAGACAAGTGACTGAGAATGAGATGCTTGGAATATTAATAAACATTTATAGTAGAAAGCAAACACATAGCATCAGCTGTACTGTGCAGCCTTATCAGTCAGAGCGGGGTCAGTGGGCCCACAGTGTAAGCACATCTGTGAATCACAGCTCACCTCCCCCCCACCTGTTTAAGCAAATTCATGTAACAACATTCTCCAGGTTATTTCTATGCCTCTTGAAGTTTACAAAATCCTATTTTAGAGTATAGGCTTAGCTTTCTCCTACGTAAGAGTATTCACGAACAAATTTGCCCATCCTAAGGTGCTGCAGAGCAGTTGGTTCTCAAAGCACAGTCCTGGAGCCAGCAGCTTCAGCATCAGCAGGGAGTTTGTTAGAAATGGCAGACTCTCAAGCCTACACCAGCCCTACTCCATCAAACATGGAGGTGAGGCCCAGCAGTCCGGCCTTCAGTGATTCTGAGGCCAACTAAACCTCCAGAACCATGCTTTAGAGTTCTGGATCACAGACAATACAGAAGCACCCTGCCTTGGTTTACTAAGTGTCTCCCTAAATCAGCACAGCTAGAGGTACCATGCTGTTCCCAAAGGTGTATGGTGCAATGTAGTTTTAGGGTCAATTTATAGTTAAGAGAACTTAAGTTGATACTACTTCATTGGTACTGTGAATAATAGCATTTTGTATGTACACAGTTTACAAAGTGCTTTTCCTGGTATTTTACTTAGCCCTCACTCTAATCCGAAAGATAGAGATATAATTGCCTCCTGCAACAAATGAGGAAACTGAATTTACAAAGATTAAGTGACTTGCTAAAGGACACATTAATATTAAGGGGCACGGCTAGTCTTGGAACCCAACAGTACAATTTCAAGGAGATCTACCAGCTGTTTGAAAAGTTAAAGACGTTCAAATGCAGCTGAAAACTTCAAATGTCTTCTGCCCAGAGGAAGTGAATTTCAGACATTTAGATGAATGAAGAAAGACTCATGAAAAATAAATTTACAACTTTCTCTTTAAAGGCTCAACAATAACAGCAGGAAAAGGCATGTGTACAAATAAAGCAAAATGCTAACACTTGGTGATTCTAGGCACAGGATTTGAGTTTCATTGCACAGTATCTATAATTTTTCTCAACAAATAAAATCCACAAAACTTTCAACATTTATCTGTGTGCCCAAGTAGATGAAATCCTGTAGTTCTTACTCATCACTGTGTGGTTTCAAGCCTCTGGTGAAAAAAACATCTAAGTTGAAAGAACTTATCTGTGCCTGTATCAGGAGAAAGCAGAGAACAGACAAATAAGTAACAAACAAGATGTAATTAATGTTTTTTTCTTGTTGCAGTGACACTCGTTTATGCTAATATTTTTCATTGGAGTCAATAATTCATTGCCATAGGGCAATTCTGAGTTGCTATTTTTATTAATATGCTTGTGTTCTATCTAACCCCAGGCATAAAACCAATCTTGCAGAGAAAATCCTGCAGATTTTCAGTGAATCTGGCTTTTATTGTACTGCACTGACCCTGCTGCTGTAATTCTCAAGCTCTGGAGCCAGTGACCACCTTTGGCCATAGCTCAGGACATTTTATAAACTGTTCCTTCTACTTGTATACCACTTTCCTCATGTTTCATAGCTAGTGTTTTTTGAAGCCTTTTTGCTTAGATACTAGGCTGGGAAGAAATAACTAGAAAGACCATTAGTGAAATGACTAGGGAAATTCAATTGAGATAACAGCATCTCTGTCAAAAATAAGCGATTGTGCTTCCACATGCCCTTAGCCCACTTACAAAGAGCCTTCTTTAGTCTAGGCTTTAGTCCCCTGTGCTGTCCTATTCATGTATGGACACCAAGGATGTTAGAGGAGAGAGCAGTTGTAGATTGTTTCACGGTTTACAAACACTTTTTATTTAATATCTCATTTGTCCTCATTTGATTAAAAATTGTTCCCCCATTTGACTGTAGTGCTTGACTGTATTACATCCCTTATTTGACAGACAAGAGGGTCACTGAGTTTATCAAATTTCCAAATGTCACTTGGGCAGTAGGTATCAGTACTGGAATTCGATTCCAGGTCTGATTTTTCTGAAAAATGTCTTCTGTACCCCAGGAGCAGCATTTGAGCCCTCTAGGGCATCTGAGGCAAGACCAGGAACAGAAAGAGGCTTCAGGGTCTGAACATACACTTGGTTACACTCAGAGAAACTGGTGAACATTTTTGCAAATTACAAAATATTAAATGCTTATTGTAGATTATTGACAAAATTCAAAAGGAAGAAAGGAAGGAGGGAGAGAAGAAAGGAAAACCTTTATCTCAATTTGGAAATAGTCATTGTTGACATTTGGGTATACCTCTTCTTAAACTTTGGTTTTTATTAAAACCTATGCTATCCAAACCCACAGGCAAAGGTTGATAATTAACAACACTTAATGAATAGCTTTCCCCGAAGTTGAACCTGCTTCTACTACTTCCATTTTAATGGCTGCATAGTAGTCTATTGAATGGAGAAAGCATAAACCTGAAGTTCTTTGTCTGGGACTTTGCACTAGCTCCGTAGACCAGCCCTTTTGGGATTCCAGATATCTAATTATGCTGCAGGAAACAATTCACAATCCATTTGTAATTGCTGGCCTCTTTCCTTTCCCACACTTGCTCCAGTGAACCATGGAAACATTCCCTGGAGGCCTGGGATATAGTGTAGGAGGTTAGGTTCTTGGAAAAGCCAGACCTGAGCAGGTGGTCGTCCTTCAGAAATAGAAACAGGGAAGAAAGTGGCCTATAGCAGCCTTTCTTGTTAGGTCCAAAAGCATTTCATTTATAAACAACACAAGAAACAGGGCAACAAAATGAGCTGCTCCTTCCCAGCTGCTGAGTGAGCTATCAAAGGGAAATTAGCAAAGAGCAATAAGTTTTTAGGAAGTTTTTAGGTTTGCAAGGTCTATAGTTAAGCTTTCTGTGTTTTTCTTCTAAGTTTTTGGTAATTAAAGCATTATAGCATTGAGGGTAAAATCAGTCTAGACACCCTTGTGGATAATTGAGTTTCATTCTGGGAACTTAACCAAAGAAGGCAAAATACCTGTGAGCCAAATTGGAGATGGAAAATCAGGTAAATTTGTGTTCAGACCAGTACCGGTCTATCACAATCCTGGAAAAATCACTTGTTATTGTATCTTGAAATGACTTGGGGCCCTTTTGGTAGCCAAAGTAGAGTGTATTATTTTCTAATCATATTTGCTTAAAAATAGCATTTATTCCAATAAACGGCCAAATGTCAGCAAAAATTGTGCTGCTAAAAATTAAATGCTGAGGGATTCTTTATTAAAATGTCATTAGTTCTAGGGGCCTTACAGGTAATATTTGAACACAGGAAAAAAAAAAACTATTCTGCTTGAAAGTGTCAATTGTTTAGCCTTGACGGTATTAATGAACACAAGAAGCGATTTCGACAGAGGTTAATTTGGGAGGGAATTTGTCCCCTTCCTGTGGGTCTTATGCTGCCCCACAGCACTCCTAAGCACACTGGCCTGCTGGTATCCCCTCCCCATCAGAGAGGATTCCTTCCTATGACTCACCTTCATGCTCTTTTTCTAGAAGGTGCTTCTAATCAGCAAGAAGCTCTGAGACCCAGCTATCCATAGTAGAGCTAAAATTAGTACTTTGATCTTCAAACAATGCTCTAAATGTTTATGTGACTCTTTCAAAGACTTACGAATCTATGTCCCAAACTTCTATCACACATTTTGTTTCAGGGTGATCCTGGTCAGTTCACTGATTCTCCCTCATAAGAGTTTGATTTTCTCCCAGCAGAATAAATGCCTCTTTACAAATTAAGGTCTTGGTTCCCATTTGGAAATTTAATGTAGTCAAGTTTTGCAAAATATCTACCCCTCAGGTTAGGATAAAGCTTGAATATCTGTTTTCCCCAGGGGGAAAGGGAAAAAGAGAAAGGGGGATCTGGGACTCCGTATCTCCTTTTTTATCATGGGCTATTCAGAGCTGTTTTTGGCTATACTGGATTGCTCCAAAGGATCTCTTACTCAGTCAGGAGCATGAATCCAGAGAAGCCATGCTCAAAATGTAGAAAACAAAATAGGGTGGACAAAATTTGTTTTAAACATTTTTCTCTATTGAATTTCTTCACTCTGCACACAAGATTTAACAACAAAGAACAAAAATAACAACCTTTGAACTCTGGATTTAAAGAAGTGTGTTTTCTGTTCTAAGGAATGAGAAAGATGTACCTCATGGTTCTGCATTTACATTATGGTTAATTTTTAAAAAGGTCTTTTTGGTCTAAGGACTCTGTAGCAAATGGACTTTTTCTAATATTATTTCAAATTCATGAACTGTAGAGTCTATTATTCTCGTCTTTCAAGGAGTAGAGAGTTCTATATCTTTGAAGTATGTATTGCTGAAAGAACATGAAGACCTTCCAAATGCCCATACGTCCCACAGTCTATGTGATAAACAGGTCCTGGTTTAAGTTAGACACTTGTAATTTTAGGGAGGTACATGATCACCGTCTGCTTTGACTCTTTCACAGAATTCCTCAAAGATATACCTTCTGATTCCCATAACTAACACTCATTCCACTATAAGAGATGGATTATGTTAGTTTTCTAATGCTGCCTAACGATATTTCCACAAACAGCAGTTTAAAACACAGTTTCTATGAGTTAGGAGTCTGGGCATGGTGTGACTAGGTTCTCTGACCACAATCAAGGTGTCAGTTAAAGTGGCATTCCCAACTAAGACTCAACTGCAGAAGGAACCATTTCCAAGCTCACATAGTTGGCAGAATTCAGTTCCTTACACCTGTTCCATTTTCTTTTGCTGGTTGGAGGCTGTTCTCAGATCCAAATCTCCCAAATTTCCTTGCCATATATGAAGTTCCCCAATATGACTACTTGTTTCCTCAATGCCAAGAAAGGAAAGACTCAATCAAACCCGGTATTAAAATATGATGTAACAAGCTGGGTGTGGTGCCACACTCCTGTGATCCCAGTCGCTCAGGAGGCTGAGGCAGAAAGATCCCAAGTTCAAAGCCAGCCTCAGCAAATTAGAGTGTCCCTAAGCAACTCAATGAGATCCTGTTCCCAAATGTAAAATTTGAAAAAAGGTCTTGGGATGTGACTCAGTTGTTAAGTACCTCTGGGTTCAATCCCTGATAAGTATATATATATTTTTTTGATAAAATAAAATATTATGTAACACACACATGTACATGGAATCATCTATTAGTCCACCTACACATCTGATTTGTAATACACAAAGATATCCTCAGTTTATCCCTAAAACTTAAATATAATCTATCTATAGTACCTGAATGGTAGTCAAGAACCTTGAATTCTTCATCTGTCTCCTCCAAGATCATAAGAACCTCCTTCTGTATACAACAAATTTTCAAAGGGCTTTTATAATCACATAGGAAAACTGTACAAAACAGTTTCCACTTTGATGTACTAGCTTTTACCCTACATTCAAAAGCAAATATCTCTCTATTCATATTTTTATGAGATCACTGAAGAACTCTGCTGCCACAAATTTCTCCTTAAATGGGTCACACTTGTAAGCAGAGAACACCAAATTATTTTTGTAGAACTGTTAAGTCTCTAGGTATTTTTAAAAATAGCATTAATGGGGAATTCTGTCAAGTGTGCACTGCTCTTTTGAACAAGTCTATATCTTGTCAAGTTGGTTCCAACTTGATTAATCCAAGATTAGCCAGCTGTCCTAAACAAGTCCTTTTTTGCTCTAAAGTTTGTGTGGCCTTACTGGAACACCCCTGGGGACTAGGACACACTGTTGAATACTGACTGGCTCTATCCCCACCCTCCTGTTTGCCTACTATAGAAAACCCATGATTTCTGCGGGCATGAAGGAAATCCTCCCATTAGAGGGAGTGGTTGGCAGCTCCTGATATGAGGTCATTGGATATTTTATCCTAAGTGTAAGATTTCCCTTTGACCTGGCAGTGCCACTTCTGAACTCCCAGCATTTTCAAAGATGAAAAGTACCATATTAAAAACTGGGTTTATTTTGGTCATTTTAAATCCTGAACTAGTTAAACAATAAAGATGTAATCTTAGTTTATATTCTGTGAAGTTTTTAAGTGCTTCAATAAATAGTGTCAGTGATTTTTTAAAAAATTCCAGTCCCAACAAAACTCATAAAAGGCATCTTTTGGAGTAAGCAGTGGTTACTTACGAAAGTCAACCATTCTTTTCTTTTCACTCCTTCGTCTGTGACCTAAGTGTGGTTTTTTGGCCACAGTGTATAATGTTCAGTAATTTAAAAAATTATCCACAAGATGGTAGGTACTTGTATCTCTGAATTATCCTTCAGTAATTTTCGTATTTCTAATGCATCCTTTTATCATTGCAATTTTGTCTCTACTTTTCCTGGCCAATCTCATTTGCCTCTAGAGTCTTCCTTTTTATTATGTGTTCATGGAAACCTTGTAGTATATGGAGATGGTGGTTCTGCAGGGGTAGGGGGGCAATTGCTGTTCACACATGCACAGTATTCCCATCAGCCTATGAATTTAGGAACTTCTGCCTCTTTGAGGGCTCAAAGAAGCCAATGTTTTTTTTCCCCCTTTCTCTTCCCTCTTTCCCTAGGAGAGGAGTCTGGTGAGATGTTGACATATCCAGCCACACTTTTGGCCCATTAGTAGGGCAAAAGGGGTCTCTTTTCGGTCTTTCAATGCCCTACCCCTGAAGTCTTTACATGCTTTTTTCCATCTTATAAGTACCCCAGGGAAGACCTTGCCTTGGAAGGGAAAAATTATTGAAATCCTTTATTGTCTTGTTCAGAACATCTTTTGGGTAAATGGATAGGAAGCCATTGTGGTTTCAGGTCCACGCTGCCTTCTCAAATCTTGCTTCTCAAATCTTGCTTTAGCAGTGGTACAACTTGTGTCTTGGCGTCTGGGTCTTTTTCAGCTTATTCTTACCCAGAGGTCAGAGGAGTGCTATGAATTAAAATGCTCAAATATTAATGGCGTGCTATACACCTGAGAGATAGACTCTCTTCTTTCCCTCATAGGGAGAGAGAACCCATGGGAAGGAGTGAGAGTTTTTTTGGGCTGCAGAGCTTGTGAGTAACTTCATAGGGCCTGGCCAGGAAGACAGACAAAAAGCCGGATGTCCTGTAAAACGAGGGCACTTGGGATGTGGGCCACCAAGCCAAGTTTAGCTCTTCCTGCTTCCAGCCAAATCACAGCAGTTCAGCCAAAGCTCCAGTGGAGCCTGCAGGCAGGGAGCCAGGCCTGAGAGACCTGCTAAAAACATGTCTGGTGAGTGTCCAGGGCACAGTGCAAGCAAACCAAAGATGGGCTTGCTTGGTGAGTCATGCTGACTGAAGAGGTTGGCCGGTCATGGCCTCGGAAGGTGTCGGAGTTGACTCAGCATCACTGGTGTGGTTTCCAGTGTGTTTAAGGCAGGATCAGAAATGTGTCCCTATTTACCTATAATCTAGATCAAGAATCATGACTTTACAAAGGGGAATGAAGGAAAAGGGGAGGGGCAGGAATAGGAAAGACAGTGGAATGAATCGGACATAACTTCCCTATGTTCACAGTGAAATTCCATATCATGTACAACCACAACCACAAGAGTGGGATTCTAATTAGAATAAGTTATATTCCATGTTTGTACAATATATCAAAATGCACTCCACTATCATGTATATGTAAAAAGAACAAATTTTAAAAATCATGATTTTAACAGACTTCAGTGCGGCACCTATTTTTGTACTGGAACTCAGCAATTTCATTAAGAGGAGGTGGGGTGGAGATATGGCCAGAGTGGGATTTGGGGAACTGAACATCTCTGCAGAATCAACAGCATTGGCTCCAACCAAAATGTACATCCCAAAGAACTCCTCTCCAAATGCTTATTCAGTTTGGCCATGATTTTTGCTCAAGAAAGGGAAGATTCTTGGGCTGGCAGGGAAGGAGAGGTGAGTTTTATTATTCCCCCTTTGGTGATGGTAGCAAGTGGAGGTTCTAGACCATCTACCTTTGTGTGCTCCAGTGAGGCCTCTAGAAATTTCCAGAGCAATGGTGGAATCCCTGGCCCTGTCACCATTACAATGTCAAAGTGTGCAGCGGTCACAGTCTGTGGAATCCCCAGTTTTGACTCTCACTGTGGCTCCGTCCCTTCTCTGTAGGTCTATACTTGCTATGGGGCATATGGTGTGGAGTAGGGGAAGAGAAGTTGCAGGAGGCTCTTTAGTGCTAATTGTGCATTCCTTCACCTCTGTCTGATGACACCTCACCCTCATCCTGTGGCTCATGTCCTCCTAGATCATGGGCCCAAAAGGTTCATCATTGTCGTTGGCATAGCCTTTTTATACCACTTAGTAATGCCCATCTCCTCCCATTCCTAGCTGTGTAACCTTGAACAAACTATTCAGTTTCTCTGATCCTTAGTTTTCTAATCTTAAAAGATTTAAAACTTTTTTGCAGTATTTATGTGCAGGTCAAGCTGAAGAATGCAACGTTTGTATAATATTTGACACAGAGGCATTCATGTAGGGAGCCATTATTTTTATTATCAATACTATCATTAGCACTATTATTATTAGTGGTGGCTTATGTAGATTGTCTAATGTTTATATATTTGTAATTTGTATATATTCCCATACATCCATTCCAGTTCCTGACTCCAAACACCTCAACTATGACTAGCACCTACTTCATGTGGCATGGAGCATATATATAATGTATAGAACATATCTGCTATTTTCAGAGAAAGAAGTCATAATATAATGATAATTTATTCTGCCAGCAAGCTGGGGGGGGGGCATAAAAGAGCATCTTTGGGCTCTAACTCCCTTTTCACAGTACAATTCTTTGTACAGCCACGTAGGTGGGTCTATTCATCCATCTGTTCCCTAGATATGGATCACCCTAATAAGGATTTAGGGAATCTGCAGGATGGAGGGCTCAATTAAGTGGAAATGTGATTGTGTGGCACATTCTGTAGCAAAAAACAGATTCAGGCAAAGAAACTGTCTAGTGGTTATGAGACCATAACTATTCCCCTCTGGCATGAGAGAACTTTGAATAGCCTTGAGTCAAAAAGCGTGGGGAATCCAAACTCTGCCTGGGGCTCAGATTCCTAAAGAGCATAAACCTCTGGCATCAAAACTAGCCAAAATTATTAATTAACCAACAGGACAAGACATGGTTTTAGAAATGAGTTAGAGATTTCTCATGCTGTTTAAACCTAGAAAAGGTAACCCAGGGATAAAGGGAAAATGTACCCAACACTTTCTGAGAACCAGAGAAAAATAAGAAAACCACAAAAACATAAAAGTAATGATTTTTTGCTGGGTGCTCACGACATGCCATGGTACTGGCACATATTGTTTTATTTAAACTTCTCAATAATTTTATGAAGAAAAATTATTTCCTCTTTTTATGGATAAAGAAACTGAGACCTAAAGACTCTCTCTGATTTGACTAGAGTTGCACTAGTTAGAAAGCAAGAGTCGGGCTCTGGTGTTCATACTCTTTCCATAAACCATAGGCTGTGTCAGCTCCATGACTGCTCTTGTCACTCGATGATGCCATGTTCAACACAACAATCAGAGGCGGTGCCATAGGGCCACGAAAATGGGTATTCAAATGTCCTCCTGGGGCTCCTCTCCCCTTCCAAATCCTACAGTCTGTTTCTTAACCAGTGTTAGCACTTAAGCATTTGTGTCCTATTGACGAGAAATCCATAGGTCACATATCACATACCTGGACCCCTTGACAGGCTTATACTTTTTTTTTTTCTTTCTTTCTTTCTCTTTTTTTTTGGTAACGGGGATTGAACTCAGGGGCACTCGACCACTGAGTCACATCCCCAGCCCTTTTTTATATTTTATTTAGAGAGAGGGTCTGAGTTGCCTTGCTTTTGCTAGGGCTGGTTTGAACTCTAGATCCTCCGGCCTCAGCCTCCAGAGCTGCTGGGATTACAGGTGTGTGCCACTGTGCCTGGGCAGGCTCATACTTTCAAAGCAACAATTACATTAAATACTTTCCAGTTTTAATAAACTTCCTATTTAGAAGATGCTATCATTTTCTGAGTCCAAAATCCAAAAGACAGTATGAAAGGTAGTGTCAACAAAGCTGTCACTCACTAATCCTATGTACCAGGAATAAAGTACTTTTCATTAAACACTCCCACACCCATCCTGCAAGTTGTTTTGCCTACACCCTCATCCACGGATAAGGAAACTAACTGATGCTCAGAGTCTGAATAATCTGTCCAGGGCCATATAGGGCAGGTGGAACCAGAAATTGAACTCAAATTGGGATTCTACAGCACTGGCCACATTGCAGGCCTTTGTTTGGAGTGGGTAGTTACATTCATAGGTTGGGGCAAGAACCTCCTGCAAGACAAACGGGCCCAGAGCCAATGAGGATTTCTCCTGATAATTGTTTTTAAATTCTTAAGAAAAGATTTTGTTTTACAAAAAGTTGATGCTTCTAAATTTCACACTTTAGAGACAGTAGCTATTCATGGAGCAGGAAATCTTCAAACGGTAATAGATAGCATCAGCTTATCCCTGCCAGCCCTGGAGCACATCCAGCCAGCCTGTGTCCTTAGGACACAGCCAGTGGAACAGCAGAACAGCAGAGCAGCAAGGTTATTTACATGGGGAATTAGCAGGTTTGGGTTTGTCTCCAAATACACAAACAATAAGGATTATTATTTATCATTATTTTATAGAGAAGAAAATTTGGGGCCATGGAGGTTAACCAAGGTCATGGAGTCAGTAGCCTCTGAAGCCAACTGACTGACACCTGAGCCCACGTGTAACATGGCATCTAGTGAATTGGTGGCAGAGATCACACTCAAGGCGGGGCCTCTCAACTTCCATTTCAAAGCTCTTTCCAGTTATTATACTGCTTCCCTCCCTGAGATGTTATCTCATCTTTTCCTATTAAACCTCAGCGCCAACGTTATGAATACATTATTATTGTGTGTTGAAGGAGCTGCGGCTCATGTAGGTGCTGGGGGACATAGATTGCTGTGTTCTGGCCCTGGCATTAGCCACCAGATTCAGATGTCCTCACGTGGCTCTGTCTCCCACTTGCTTTCTTAGCTCCAATCACTCCAGTTAGGAGTCAGTGCATCTTAAGTAGCACAATGACCTTCCTGCAGAATCAGTTCTCCGACTGAAAGCTAAAGCAGCCTGCTAACAAGTGAAGGCCTGCAGTGTGCCCCTGTGGCGCTGCTGTTGTCTATAGCAATGAAAACAACACCTGTGGTGCCACAGCTTCTGGCGGGAGACATCTCATTTCTGTCTCATGCCATGTTACTTTTGGGCATTTGTTTCAGGAAATGTGGTGGTTACTTCCCTAATTTGCATTTCCCCTTTATTAGACTGGAGAAGCTTGAGTCTAATTAGGTAAAACTCCCCTTACTGGCTGAGTGCTTTGGGTGGAACTGTGCCCCCCAACCACACTGCTTCAGGGTCCACCCTGCGTGGCTGAAGAGACCTAGCATCCCAGGCCATCCCCCTGGCTCTGCTGATTGGTCCAATGGTGGTCCAGGTTGAAACCAGGGAGACCTTCCAAACTTTACTAAGAAAATTCACCCAGAGACTTCCTTTCTCTGGATGGTGTCGGGTGAGGGTGGCAGTCTCATAGGGGTGGCGGCATCTGAAGTTGTCACAAGAACTTCAGAGCCTGAGTAAATTTTGACACTGTAAAAATCAGGATTGAGGTCCTTGGAGATATGACCAAATCAGTGAATCAAACCTCTCTCAAAGCCAGAATTATCTCTTGGCCTTTTAGTTACATGAGCCAGTGAAATCCACCCCAGATCTAAGCCAGCTTTCTGTCCCTATAACACAGAGCTCTGTCCTTGCAGGCAGTTTCCATTTCTCTTTGTCTTCACTTCTTTCACATTTGCTCACACTGTGCTTTGCTCATACTAGGGCTTAGTAAATGTGTTTTGAATGAATAGCTCACAGTTTGCAAAATAACAAATGCAAATATTTAGTTATTCATAACTCAGAGCAGCTGTGAAATTAGCCTATGTTGACGTTGCTCTTCTAATTTTCCTTGATGCGCAAAATGTTTTTCATGGCTAGACCCATGACAGCAACCTGCCAGGATAAGGCTGAGAATATTTGTAGTTTCCTGATAACACGTTGAATGCTGCAGGTAGAGATTATATAATTAAAGTGAGATTTGTGAGCTGTATCATGTTGCCCTAAAGAGGAATTATTTTGGTTTTCATAGAAAGCACTTTTGGGACCATTTAGAATCTGCTGTAGGTGAATTTTTATTTATGTGATGGGTTCTTTACCTTATAGGGAGTGGTGTTATGAAAAAGAATTCCTTGAGAAACTCTTAATTAATTCAGATTTTCCATACAATTAAAGAAATTAAATGCTGAGAGTCTATTACTATGATAGATTCTCACATATAATTTTACTGAGCAATATAGTTTTATAGTGTCTGTCTTTAAGGAATACAAAAAATTTTATAGCTTTTAGCATAAAGAGCTGTAATTTTGATGCCTGCAAAATCTGTGTCACCTTGAGCAGGACATTTAACATTTCTGGGTTAGAACTTCCTTGTTAAAAAAGAAAAGAATTGGTCTCAGTAATCTCTTATTATGAATCTTTGATAATATGAAGATTCAGGATGCAATTAATTCAGTATGAAGATTCAGGATACATTTATTTAAAAGTTGGGCAATCCTAATAGGATTTATCCTGAAAGATTTAAGAACAAAGAAAACAATTCTGACTTCAGTAAACTTTCTGTTGCCCTTTGTAGTGCTTTTCTAGTTTTATTCTTTGTTTAGTCATTCAGTAACTAGGTGCTGAGGTGCTTCCCAGGTGCCTAGAAATTTGTGCCAGTGATTTCAAATCTGAGAAGCATCCCAGAGCAGGAAAGAGTCAGTTTTGCTATAAAGGAACATTTCTTATCCACAAAGTGGAGAAGTGTAAGATGCAGACCTCACTTTGCTGTAAAACAGAACATCAACTATAAATGTGTGATGCGCATAGAGGAAGGGAGCAGAGCGAGCTCCATGAGGATGGAACACTTACCACTCAGTCCAGCAGCCAGGGTGGCCGTGCATGACAGTTACCTAACAAAGGCGCACCAAGTGCCCACTCACCTACAGCCTGTGGCTACCCTTAAAGTTCCTTTTTAGATTCTGCACAGACAACCTCCCTGTGCTGGGGCTAGTGCTGTCCATATTCATGCCAAATATGGAATCCTCCAGCAATGTCTCAGTGACGGTGTTTCTGATGCTGTGTCACATTCACTCTATGTGAAAGAGTACCACTTATAACGTGGGGGGCGGCAAACGTGGCAGGAAGTTGCTTTACTATGACTCAGCTGTGCACTGTGCAGTTAGCATTTTGCATATTCAATGGTGCTTCTCCCTTATCCAGTGTCCTCAGAAGTCACCCATGAAGTGTCTTGTCTGGAACCTTCAGTATAGGGTCCCTTGTTAAATATGTATTGAATAAATTTAAATGAGAAGAGTCGGTTGCATTCTGAATCAATCTTTACAAAGAACTGGTTGAGCACAAACTCTGTTTTACTTGGGCTAAAGCTTCTGGAAGCAGACCTGTACATGGCCCTTGCCTCAGAGAGCTTGTCTATTTGAGAACAACCAAACGTACACGAAATGTCAACAGAGAGGACAGGTCAGTTAAATGCCAGTGTGTGCCATAGACTATTAAGTCTGAAAGAATTCAGAGGATAAGGACATCTGAGAGAGTAGAAAAGGTCAGCAAAGTTTTATGAAAGATGAACTTAAGATGATCCTTAAAAGATGGACTTGGAAAATGAACATGTGTGTACATGTGTGTATGCATGTGTTTGTGTGAGAGAAGCTTTGGACCAAGTGAAGTACAGAGTTTGTGCTCAAGCAGTTCTTGGTCAAGTTTGATTCAAAACAGGGCTGATGGGCAGGGAGGGAGGAGGGAGACACAGGAAGCAAAGGCAGAATCTAATGTTCAAAGCCCTGCCCTGCGTCAATTTCTGATCATTAAGCCCAGACTCCTGATGCTCCTGTATCTTTAAAGCTTTTGCTGCCCTGGAAAATCACCACTCGATCGGGTCAGAATATTATGGCTCTGACTTAAGCCTCTGCTTCAAAGAGTGCACATTTCCCGCATGGCAGGACAGCACTGCCACCACTGGTAACACACCCGCACACTAGGGAGCTAGTAAATAAATAAACCTTTACATTCCAGATCAATCCATCCAGCCTCTGACAAAGACTTATGGCTTGTACTGCAAGGTTAAAAATTAGTCAAGGGTGCCCAAGTCAGCTCGCACGCTGGGATTTCTGGAAGAAAAGGACATCTGCCATGAGCCTGGTCTAAAAGGAGGTGTCTTGGACTAGAACTCTAGAAAGCCTGGAGGTGGGGGAGCAGAATGAGGAAGATGCTCATAAATCACAGCAGACCCCTGTCTAGGGAGAGCCAGATGCCATCCATATCATCTTCAGGAACAGGAGTTAGCAGAGGGCCTCAAGGACTCATCACTTTAATTCACTTTCTTAAATAATTGTTCTCAGGAGTACTCATACCTCTCCATTTCTAAAATGATTTATAGTTAATTTTATTCCTCATTGATATGAATTCTGTGAGGGGTAGGCCCAATTTCCATTCTAAGATGAGCAAAACAAGTGTCAGAGAAAGATTGTCCATTCAAAACTTCACTGCTCAAAGTGCCAACTACTCACATGTACAATGAGATTTAAGAACAAACCCAAGAATGTACCTGCTGAGCCATGGATGAAGTTGTTCTTTGTATTGGCAAAATGTTTTCCCATAACTGGGGCTTTCTGAAATATTTCATAGTAAATCCATATAATGCAATAATCTGTTGCCATTAAAATCTATTTTGAGGAACTACATTAACACAAAAAGATAATCATGCTGCATTATTTAGTTGGAAAAGTAGTCATGAAACTGAGTATAGGATATGATTCTCTGTTTGCAGAAAAAAAAACTGGCATATATACTAAAGGATTATTAGTAATGTGGAATTGTGGGTGTTTACATGCGTAGCTGTTTTTATTTTGTTGTTTTCCTGGGTCTTCGTGGTTTTTGGTTTGAGATTCTGTTTTTGAAATAAGAACTAAGAATTAAAACAAAAGCCAGCAAGAAAAGGACAAACTTTACAGAAAATATTTAGGGATAATTGTGCTAAAATGTTAACCCCATCAATTTGGCTTAAGGTCTGAAATTTGTACCATTAACACTACCCCTCTCTCCCTGCCACTCTGGCCTGAACTCAGGGTCTCACACAAGGGCTAGGCAAGCCCTCTCCCACTAAGCTACATCCCCTGCCCTTTGATTATTTTGAGTCAAGCTTGCTAAGTTGCCCAGACTGACCTTGAACTTGCCATGGTCCTGCCTCTCAGCCTCCTGAGTCCTGGGATTACAAGTGCATGCAGCTGTACCTGGCCCATTATCACTGTTTTAGATGAAATTTTTTTAAAAAAATGTGAGCTCCTATGAAGTGCAGTAGTCCCCACCCTCACTTCCCCAGGGTCTGGCTATTTCCCACCTAGAAAAGCCTACAATGGCATCTGCCCTGAAATTCAGTTTGCACCACGGGGCTGGAGCTCTCCAGGAGTTGGATGGAACATCCCAAGTGGGGTCTGAGAAGCCAAGGATGTTAGAAAAGGGCGAATGGAGATGGGTATGAGAAGTAGGAATAAAAATCTGGTGTTTCCTGGTGCCTGTTGGAGGGAGGAGACTGGATTGATTGAAGGATGAAGTCACAGGGATTTGTGGGCACCTCAGCATTTGGTCAGATAGCAGTGTTCAGCGTTCATGATGGTGGGTATGTGTTCAAGCGTTCTCAGAGTAATAACACCTCTGGTAATGGCAAATCCTGGGCTCAGGTCTGGAACTATTTAGAAGGTAACAGTGGAAAATTAAAAGTCTTTTAGAAAATGCTGAAAAGGGAGGTGTCAAAGTGGAGCCACTGAGCCTCTGAGGAATTAATCCTGAATTACTATGGAATCACTTCAGCTTTGGTCTTGTTTGATAGGATACTTGCTGTTGTTTAAATGAGTTGAATCAAGATTTATCATTACTGGCAAACAGCATCCTAAGGAATCCACCCACAATTAATGGGTGTGCCAGGCATTGTTATGGCTTTATGCTTATTACTTCATGACCTGAGGACATGCATAGTATTGTCACACCTGATTGCAAAATGAGAAGTGGAGGCCTGGGGAGATTTAGAAACTTGCCCAGGCTACACAGCCATGGAGGAGCAGGTTTGTGCTGGTGTGAACATAAACCCTCTGACTCCCGGGCTCCCATCTGAGCCACTTGGAGTTTCCATTCATGTTTCCAATGTAGTATTTGGTAACACGTATGGTGGTTCAGTTGATGTACTTTATCCAGGAATTATAAACAAATCACAAGAAAGAATTTGAGGGTAATTCCAATCATAATTCCAAAGCATATCCTCTACCTGTTCACTCTGGTCTCCCTTGCAAAAGTCAAAGTCTGGGGTAACTAATTTGTATGGTAGAGATAAGAGGTTACAACTTAAGGACTCAATTCCTGGCTCTGGGCTGAATGGTTGTGAGATCTTGAGCAAGGTATTCAACTTCATGTGTCTCAGTTTCCTTATGTGTGAAAAGGGAGATGTGTGATGACCAAGAGACTCTGAGTGTAGACATGAACACCGTGCTGAGTCTACCACATGTGCTTAGAAGAAGGTGGATCCTGGGCAACATGGGACTGTGCTGGTTTGCAGCACAGGTGGGGAGTTGAGGCTAACCAGGATTCCTGTCTTACCTTCATTTTCTACTTTCTCTCTAAAATGAAGGTAGTCATTCATTTATTCAGCATAATTTTTTTGGCCACCATTCCAGACCATATGCTGAGATAAAGCTGAATTACAATCATAGATAGATAATAGTCTCCATGATATTGGAAATAACAATCTAGTGTAGAGGGAGAGAAAAATGAAGATAATAATGTGGTATACTGAGATAGAGGTGGGAGGGGGAGCAATAGAAATGTATGGAATTAGGCCTGGGGCTGTAGCTCAGTGGTACAGTGCTTGCCTAGCACATGTGAAGGCACTAGGTTCTATCCTCAGTGCCACATCAAAATAAATAAAGGCATTGTGTTCATCTACAACTAAAACAAAATATTGCTAAAAAAAATGCATGGAATTAGATTCAGCCTAGGCTTGGGGTTGTTTGGGAGGCTCCCGGTCAGAGGAGGCTTTATTTTTATTATAACTTTGTTTTATTTATTTTTCTGTGTTGCTGAGGATCAAACCCAGTGCCCCACATGTGCTAGACAAGCACTGCCCCATTGAGCTACAACCCCAGCCCAGGAGGAGACTTCTAAGTAAGCCATGAACCATGAATGGAAATGAGCCAGGGTGATGTAGACATGAGAAACAGGGAAAAAATGTTTCAGTTCTCAGGTTGTTGGGAAAGTTAAATATTACAATACATGTGAATTGCTTAATACCATGCCTAGCTCTTTGTACATGCTCAATAAATGGCAGCAATGTCCTTGTTTTAGACCATTTGAAATACATGTTGTTTGCTTGTCTATCTTTGGAGTCAATGTTCTCCATGAACTCTCTAGTGGTTTTCTGAGGCTCATTTGATTTATTTTCTATGTGATCTAAAAAACCGTGATCATACTCTGGTCGAATCTCGACCCACAGCAGGAAGGGTGCCATTCTGGCATTCCTCATGGATGCTAAGTGGTGGGCAGGGTGCTGCTTGACTCTGGGAGGCAACAAAACTTGGCAGTTTTCTGAATCTGTAAAACATGCTCATGGATCCCTTCCAAGAATCCCAGTACTTTTCAGTTCATGCAAAAGGAGAAATGAGAAACCTAGGATTTCATAATCATTAAGTGTTCAGACCATGGTCACCTTGCAGACAGTCTGGTGGTGCCACATCTTGGTTCTGCTTTTGCTTTCTTGGCAAGTAGCCTGCAACTTGATATGATTTTTTGATGCTTCAGAGTGATTTCTCATTAAGCCTGATCCTCCATTCCCATTGGCTTATCAGGGAAAACAATATTGAGTTCTAGGAACAACTTTTTAAGAGAGAAGCAGGCAAAGTGCAGTAGAAGAAGGTCTCAGACCGATGGGGCTTTGACCCATGCTAAATGAAATCAACTTCTAGGCCACTTTGTCCCTTGTAGTGAAGCAGGCAATAGTTACTAATGGAGCGGCTTGGGCTCTGCACAGCTGCAAGAAGATGGCACATAATGAGGATTTCATAGTTGCAAGTGTTATTTAAAAGTTAAGGTGGAAGTTTTTAGAATAATCAAATCTGAAATTGAAAAGTCTTATAAAACACCAGTGATGAGAAGGCAAAGCAAGGGCATTTATCCACTTGTGCACTGAAAGTATGAATTGCTAGAACCATTTTGGAAAATGGATGGTAGGGCAGAGGTTAAGATACACATCTTCTGTACGTCCCAGCTGTTTCCCTTCTAGAGAATTTTGTACCTGAACAGAACAAATATGCAGGTGCCCAGATGTAAGTGCAAGAATGTTCACATAATTGCTCAATGCCTGAACCAACCCAAATGTCCACTGCAAGGAGAATGTGAAATTGTGCTGTAATCATACAATGACACACTATTTACATTATAGTAATAGGCAATGATGAGAATTTTATAACTGTAATGTAAAAATGGAACAAATTCAAAATGATACACAATTTGATTTCATCTATATGAAGTTCAAAAGTAAGTCAAATTCGACTTTAGAGATGTGAAACAAAAAGCAAGGAAGTAATTATAACAGAAGTCTGAATAGTGGGGAGGGAGGATGATATAATTGGGCGAGAACTCTCTGTAAACTTCTGATGTCTGCTCTATTACTTGACCTGGAAAATTGTATATGAGCATTTGCTTCATAATTATTTATTATTTATACATTTAAATTTTATTTGTATTTCTATAGGTATATTTCAAAAAAATGTAAAAAGAAAAAAAAATCTGTGACCCTTTGAACAAACAGTGGCTTGTAGAGCAAATGATTAATAAAATTATTCTCTAATGGACTTCCAGTGAGAACATTTTTCCCATTGAGTCTCTATTAGGTGCCTAATTTATGTCTAAACCCAAGACCTTTGGACATAAGTGGTTTTGCTATAACCAGGAAAGGCTTCTTTCCAGATATAAATCAGCTAAGCCAGTTCTGGTCCCTGAGGAGCATGCTGGAGTGCCAGAGGGAAGAATCTCCTTCTTTGATTACCTGTTGCTGTGGACCAGCTAGCTGGTGCAATCTGGTGTGCACTAGAAAGCCAGCATTTCTGAAATCAAGGTACTTGTTTCTAGGGAAACATGGAAACATTAACCAGGATCCCCAGCGGGTTAGGAGGCCTAACAAACTATGTTTTTGATTCTTGTGCAGATTAGGAAAAAAATCTGAGATGTGCCTGAGTTTTTCATTCTCTTCTACATTTGAGGTGGCTGCCTTTGGCAGTGTGTACTGTGAATTTTTTTATTGCTCTCGTTAGAATGTCTTGGTTTCATTACTCTAAGTGGATAGACAATTTCGGGCACAGGGTTACTGAATATCAGAATTATTCCACTTGAAAATTTAAGCAGAGAGAAAAATCTTTTACAAATATATGGAGATCAGTATCATATACTTTGACATACATCTATATAAAATTTTATGGGTATAAGCACAAAAGGCAAAGAATAATAGCAAGTGCATAATTAACTATAGTCAATGTAGATAATACAGTTGCTGTCTGTCCTCAACTTTCTAATTTTAGATGACAATTGTAGATGTCTTTGCACAGGTGGACAATTGTAGATGTCTTTGCACAGGTCCTCTTAGCTGGAGACTAGTTCTGCACAAGCCTGGCTTACTTCAGAAGTAACACACTCCGTTGTATTCCAGATCATGGAGCTGTCCTTCCAGTGGGGACAGAGCTGTAAAGAACAAACAAGTTAAATATATCTTCTTCACCCAGTGATGAGGGCAATGCAGAACGAATAATAAAACAGGGACAGACTATGACAGAAACTTCAGGGAGGGAAGAGGTTTATAGTTTTAAACACATGGGCTGGGCAGTTCTGACTCAAAATGTAGTGCTTTGAGATCAGACCTGAGAGAGATGAGGGAGTGAGGTGTGCAGTTACCTGGTGAGAAGATTTCAGGCCAATGGGACAGTAAGTGCAAAGACCCTGAGTTGGGAATGTGCTTGGCAAGTTTTGACAAACTGCTAGAAAGCCAGCATTGACTGAAATAGAATGAGCTGTGCTGGGGGTGCCAGATCAAGTAGGGCATTAAGGGATGTAGGTAATAATTTTGGTTTTCATTTTGAGAGAGAGGGGATGCCATTTTCAACACCATCATATGACTCTGGCTTTCAAAGGACGTCTTCGTGGTATTGAAAATACAATGTAAAATATGAAAAAGGAAAGACCCAGTAGGAGGTAATGATCCAATGAGGGGACAGTGGTTGTTTATATTACATGATGGCGGTGAAGCTGAGAGATTTTTAGATTCTGGTGAGGGTAGCGGATAGGACTTGGTGGTGGATTATGCAGTAGGTATGAGAGGGACATTCAGAACAACCTCAGGTTTTAGGCCTGAGCTGTGGACTGATGAAATTGCAGTTGACTGGAATGGGCAGGTTTCAGGGGAAGGTCAGAAATTTCTTTTTGGATATTTTAGTTTGGATGCCAATGAGGAATCCAACTTCAGTGCCAGTGAGAACTTTGAATGTACTGAGTGCAGCATTCAGAGCAGAGCTCTGCTGTGGACTGAGGCACTCAGGAGGCCATTGATAGCAAATGGAAAGGAACATGATTATTATTCAACTTAGGAAGTAGTTATGTCCAACCCTGCTCTCATTTAACCTGAGGGATTTTTGTGGAAAATGTTTCTAAGCACATTGATGTCCTGCATGTTCAGTGCTGATTGATAAAGCTGAAATCAAACTGTGTAACCCAGAAGAGCACAGACTAGGATAGAACAAGGTCTAGGAAGTGCAGTGGTTGGTGAGTGTCCAGAAATTAACCTAAAATAGGCTTTTAAGATTGGGGGATATCATGGAAATTTTACAGAATGAAGAATTGTGATGTCAGACTCCTGGGGCTGCGATGGTCTTAATTAGTTGTGTGAACTTGATTAAGACACATCTAGGAAACCCAGCTTCCTAACCTTTAACATAAAAAAGTTAAGTTCCAATGGGAGGAAAAGAAACATAAATTCTGATTTTTTTCTGTACTCTCTTAAGGTAAAGGGAAAACTTTTTAGTTTTTGAAATGGGAAATAAAAGTAAGGCTAATTAAAAAAAATAGGCTTTTAAATCCTCACGAGATGGCTGTGATTGCCTCCATTTTATGGATAGGGGAAACTGACTTTCAAAGAGTGACTTGCCAAAACTCAGTCTGTGGGTTGTAGAACTGGGAATTGAGTCAAGCTCTGTCTAACTCTGGAACCCAGGTCCTTCCTGTGACTCCACAAGGCCTTCCAGGCAACAGCAGTTCAAGGAAGAGAAACCATATCATCTTGTGGGCTCACGGCTGACTCCTTTATTTATGAGGTCAAGCTTTCTGTCCCAGAAAATTGTTTAGGCTACTTTCCATAATATGGGACCAGCAAAGCTACCACTAGAGATAGCCATTACTTGAAACTTTCATTATTAGGCTCAAAGCAGAGGATGTTGTCTACCTCGCCACCAGGATACATGAGATTGCAAATGAACAAACTCTAATTCAGATTAATGATGAAGAGAAACAAGGAAAGGAAACCCAGCTCATTACCTCACATTACCACTATTGATGTTAGACCAGAAAACCTTTCAACTTAGGGGCACCACATTAGCCAACCTAAATACAATCTCTCTAACACGAGGAGCACACCCCACCCCATCTCCATCACAGGGCTTGGTCAGACAGGCAAAGCCATTTGTAAGAAGGAAAAGTATCCTGGTGAATAGGTCACCTTTCTGGGAGGCACCTGCAGATGTTGTCAACAATGAGCCTGTTTATTCATACTGTCCTTTCTTCTTAGGTCCCTATAAAAGTAAGGTTGCTTATCACTATCACAGTACTTCAGAATCAAATGTCAGTGACATGGATACGGGGGATAAGGGAGCTCATTCCAGGTGAAATGGAAGATGCTGTTTGGTTTGTTTATCATGCAGTATGAGGAAAGGAAGGAAGGGGAGACAAGGAAGATGGAGTGATCTCTCTCGCAAGAGGAGGCAGGCTCACCGTGCCAACAGAATTCCCTTTCTAGAACACCAAAGAAGCCATTGTTACCAACTCTGTATTTTGGCCTTAACAGAAGACATCTGATCCTAGTTTACAGATTTATTTCCATAGCAGAGCTAACCCAGTCTGCCCTGACATGGAAAGATCTGGAGAGCACATGTGTTCTGCCAGCTTCAGCAGGGAGGTGGGCTTTGGTGAATCCACATGGCATAGGCTGTACCTTCAGGGGGCCTTCTCTGCTCACATGACACTGGTATCCTCGGGAGCTCACTGTGGAGTCTGTGACACCATGGCTCACCCCCTTTCTCTCCCTGGCTCCATTGCATGGAATCACTTTTCCAGCACTGGGACCCCTGCTCCAAAGTGGCTGAAAGACAGAGATGTAGGAAGGAAATTTCCTGCTTTGAGTTCTTGAGGAGGTAGAAAGGCCTGCCTGGAATGAGGTGGTCCTTGAGGCTGAAGGCCTTGGGCACAGGGCTTCAAACATGCTGGCACTGGAAAACATTTGTACTCTTTGACTTTCCTACTTGCTACCTGGTATAGGAAATTCGGCTAAGAAAGATAGCGGGCAAGACAAGGTTTGTATTACAGGACACAGTGGCACGGAGCCACAGCAGACAAGTGGGCAGTGGGCCATCGACAAGAACTTCATATCCTTGTCTCACGGGGGCTGATTTCTTGCCCTGGGGAAGTGATATACTCACAAGGAACTAGTGCTGACAAATACCCAGAGATTTTGACCTTGAAATTAATAGTGTCTGGGATGAATTAACATAATAACAAGATCCCCTCATAAAAGTTAATTTTCTAGAAATTTTCTAGAGAATGAAATGCCCAGATACTCACTACTTTAAAAAGTAACCATGCAAGGATTAAGCTGGAATTCTCGCATCCTAGGAGGCAACCCCAGAGAGGGGCTCCAGCCCCTCCCAGGCAACCCAGCAGCCCCTAATTCCCGACAGGCCTAGCGGGAGCCAAGGCTCAAGGGTGCAATTAACAATTTCCATGATTTGGGCTTCTGAGCCTTCAAGTTTCAAGAGGATAAACAAGGAGGAAAGAAAAAGGAGATGCCAATGTTTCAGAAATTATGATCTTCAAAGGAGGAGGAATAGTCCAACCACAGGAAGTGTGGTGAGAAACGCGATATCCTTTTTGTGAGAGCACAGAGAGACCCTAGATTGCCAAACCACTGCATCCGAGACAGCATTGCTGGGACTGAAACTTCCAGAAACCTTTGAATGGTGTGTTTATTTTACTAGGGCTAAAGTTGATGGGATAATTGTTAGGGAGGCTGTGGATTTGATTGATGCTTGGAGAAGCAGGCTTTCATTGCCCGCCAGGAAGCCTTCAGTAATTATCCACTGCCAAGCGCCTTGGAGACCCAGGCGTGTGAGTGTGTGTGTGTGAGGTGTGTGTGCATGTGTGGGGGTGAGTGGCTCTCTTGGTTTTAGATCCAGGTCAAGAATTTTCCCTGCCTTGTGTGTATACCATGGAATCATCTGAGAAGTGAAGGCATCCAATTTTTCTGTGAGTTCAACCCTACAATAAAGGGTTGAGTTTCCTTTCCTTCTCTAACTCCAGCTTAACTCACCAGCTCAACAGCATCATATTACTGCCTAAATGTCACAGGCTCCCACACCATACCCCCAGCTGCCTGATCCAGAACTCAGACTTCATCAAAGTCTCACCCAGTGTTGGGTACTTCCCAAAAAGGATCTGAGATGACCTTGGGAACAGCCCTTGTGTGTTCCTGTGTCCAGGGTTACCTAGCTGGAGACCAAAAAGCCCCCTGAGGGTGACTGTGCCTCTCTTCACCTCCTCATTGGCTCCAGTGATCTTTGTGGCAGTTCAGATATCCAGGCCAGGGGGATCATTTTGTTCTAATGACCTAAATCAGCAACCTGGAGGGTGCCAGGAATTGCTTCTCTTTCTGGAGAGAACAATGGGTTGAAGTCATACTGTTTTCCTTTTGCTGTCACCTTTACCTCCTAGGAGGCCATGATCATGCTGCCAGTTTATGAGGAAACTTGTGACATACCCTTCATATTCTACCTGTAGCCCACTCTCTATGCAGTACAGATAAAAATTTTAGGAGGTCAGGTAGGAAGATCAACATTATTTACCAGTGGTTCTCAATTCTGGCATTGATTAGAGTCACCTGAAGCCTTTGTTAAACCACAGATACCTGGACATCACCCAGATTCCCTGATTTAGTAAATTTGAGGTGGAGCTCAAGCTTTTACATATCCAAGGAATTTCCAGGTGATGCTGATGCTACTGGTCTAGGAACCATATTTTGAGAACCACTGTTCTATACCATCTTTGTGAAGCCCCAGGGTCCCTGTCCCATCAGTTGTCTTGGAACTTCTGCCCACTAACAGAGCAGACAAAACAAAACACATGTGGATGTAATAGAGGGCCCACTTATATCCAAGCTGGTGCCTCTATTAACATCTTTGAAGATGAAAACACACTAACCCCCATCCCCATGTTTGGCTTTTCGATTAGACATTGCTTGCTTACGTCAGGCAAGGTAGGCTTTAATTCAGGAACTTCTAACTCTCAAATCCCTTGTGCATGAATTGACCAACACCACCCTGGGGGAGGGGGTGGGTCTGCCTTCAGTGCTGAAGGATCAGCATTTGTGGGACTTTCTCCCTTTGGCAACAGGAATCATTATATTTGGGGCGAGCATATTTTCTATCTTTGGATTATTGATGGGTGAAAACTTTTCTTTCTTTGATAAAGCTACTGTTGGATGGGAGGTCTGGAGGGTGTGATAAAAGGGGCTGTATGTCAGGGGGACAAAATGGAGGGAGGGGACAAAATGAATCCCTTCTCATGGTCAGCCTTTGAGGGTCAGTCTTAGAACTAGACCTCCATCATGGATTAAATGCACTTTGAGGAAGGGGTCTTCTGGGGGTGTTTAAACCATTTGAATATTTCTGTGGAAAATGTGAAATGAGAAAGCATAAACTAACATACCCACCAATCAAATATCAATTGGCTAAGAATTGGAGGTGCCAGTAAATGTGCTAAAGGTCTCTTGTCACAGATAAACATTATTTTGCTCTTATGTATTTCTCCTGTCGTGCTATGGAAGAATTACTGGTTTTCCCACATCTTTTGCATGGAATTACAACAACCATCACTTATGGCATCTGCTTGACCTGAGATAGATCAAAGCTGAAAATAGGATGGAGAAGCCAGGCTTCTGGAACAGTTCATGGACAGTGTGATAATTGAACCTTCTGTTAGTTCCAACTTTTGAGTTTGTCTTGAAGTGGTGCTTGGCACTAATGGTACAGAGCAGAGATCTGGGGAAAAGGAAGTGCGTGAAAGCTGAATCTCCAAACTTTACAAACTCCAGGAACCTTCAGACTAATTGCATTTGACTCCACCATTATGGAGATGAAAATCAGGCCTAGAGATGGGAGAGTGGCCACCTGGGATGAGCTCAAGGCCACCTGGGATGAGCTCAAGGCTCTAGTATTAGTACTGCCTTGAGTCAGCCTCCTTGAGCCCATTCTGTGAACCACCAGCACTTGGGGCAGCTGACAGGTGCTAAGTGAAATGAGCTGGTCTTTACGTCTGACCATTTTCAGCTTTAATATGAGTATATATTATGAATTTCCAAGAGGATTGATGATACACAGCCTCTCTTTTCCTGTAGAGTTCTGTATGGAAGTTGGACTCCATGGAATACTTTTTTTTGGGAAATACTGTATTATGCCTGTAGTCCATGAAGTGTCCCAAATAGATCAGTCCCCCTTAGACCAGATATGCCTAAGATCCTGAAAAAGCAAAGGGTACTGGGAGCAAGGTTGTGAGAAAAAAATACAAGATATATAATTAAATTCAAGTGTCAGGTAAACAATTATTTTTAGTCCAGATAGATCTTATGCAATATTTTAGACCTACTTATAAGTAAAATAATCATTGGTATATCTGAAATTCAAATTTAAGGATGCTGTGCTTTTGTTTGTTAAATCTGCCCTTGTTAACTGGGAGACTCACCTTCACTACAGCTAATGTGGAAATTAGAGCAGCAAGTGAGGAAACTAAGAGCTATTAATGGCAGGACGCTGGTCCTCAGCTCAGCAAGACAGAAACACAGGTGCAGGTGACATGACCTCAGCTCACTGTGCTGAGGAGCAAGTCCCAGTCTTCCTAACCACTTAGAGCAGAGGTTCTCCAACAGGATCGGTTACTGCACCATTCTGGGAAATTGGGAGCAAATTTTGGCTGTGAGGATGATTAGGAGGTCCTATTAGCACTTAATGGACATAAATTCCAAATGTTCTGTCATGTGTGAGGCAGTCCACAATTCTGCACCCCATGTTTTTGAGTGTCCCACCTGAACATTCATACAAGGATCAATGTCCCTAAATACAAACTTATTTTTTATATATATATGCAAGCCCCCGAAGACTTCTTTATATCTTCTAGGGTGACCATGCACCAATATCTAAATATCAAAATATGTGGGTTTTTTAATGAGTTATTTTCCTTTTATCCATCCTTGTTACTATAGTTAAGATAATATGTGTGTGTGTGCTCATTAATGCTGATGGGAAATGTCTGTGACTTTTATTATAGAAGAGTTAACTATGTGTTAGAAAATATTTATAATAGAAAATGGAACACTTGTTGGTAGAAATAAGCAACAATGACTCAGCAACACTGTTTTGCTTGGCTATGGCAAAACCATGAGTTGTACTGGCTTCTTCAAAGGGTATACAAGTTAGGATTAGGTTTGGCTGCATAGAATAGAAAAACAAAATGAGACATAATAGTGGCTTTAAGAACACAGAAGGCCATTTTGGTTCCACATAAAAGAAACAAAGATGTCAGTAGTTCAGGACTGGATGCGGCATGGTTCCAGATCTCTGCCATCCTCAAGATTCCAGTTAGGAAGTGTTGGCCCCTGGGAACACTCCTGTTTGGAAGCCAATCTTCATTTCAAGGAGGCCAAGGGAACATGTGAAGAGATCCTGTGGGGGTCCCAAGGGCTCCAGCCAACAGCCCAAGCCAAGCTCCCAGGCACTGCTGCATCTGAAGTCAGACAGGTGATGAGGTTCTTCAGCCAGCACCTCCAGGCACCCCACAGGGAAGCTGCAGAACTGTCATATGTAGAAATATGATAAATAATATGTTGTTATTTTAAGCCACTGAGTTTCCCTATCCCTACTACCACCACTTTAGGGGCAAGGGGAGGTCCTTATGCAGCAATGATAACCAAAAAATATTTATTAACATATTCATGTGAGTTCATGTGCCAAGTACCATTCTGGGAGCTGAGGGTTCTGAAATGACAAATTCCCTGTCTTCTAAGCAGCTCTGCCTTCAGTTCCCTAGGTTTTATTTCGAACCTTCATTATTCTCTTCAAGCCACTGTTCCTCCTTCTCATTTTACAGAGAAATCAGAAACTGTTAGGTATGAATTCTGCCCCCTTCTTTCCTGCCTTGTCCATATGTCCAGATGGACTGCACTGCCCTCCCTCTCTTCCCTGTCAGCCATCCTGCTGGGCCCTGGGTTCCCATCCTTCCTCTCATGGCATCTTTAACTTCTGCTTTGTGAGCTCCAATCTTCCATGGTATTAACAGATTCAAGTCTCTTCAATCCTAGCAAAAAGCTGCTCTTTAACCTTATATGTTCCCTTAAAACCTTCACTATCAAGTTTTCAGAAATCTCTCTTTTTCTGTTTTTCCTGTTTCCCCACTTACACTTCATGCCTAAATCTACTCCTTCTCCAGCCATGCCTTGGGACAAGCGGATGTGCTCAACTCGAGCTTGTGTCCTCCCTACCCCTGAATGGAGATGTCTGGAGCCTCGGATTCCCTGTGCTCACAGTGCAGAGGGCCCTCTGTTCCTCTCTCGCACAGGGCCTCAGGTATGATGGCCAGGCAGTGTGCTGCACCAGACATTCCCCACTGCTCCCGCCTCCCTAAATCTCCTCATTTGCTCTCATCTGAGCTAGGGTGGGTTCCTTCTCTTCTACCTGCAATGCCCTCCTCTTGTCCCAATCAGTGCAAAACTCCTAATCCTCATCGGGTAGGTGGCGGCAAGTCTCTTGCTGTACTTTGAGTCCCCTCCTTGCATCTGTGCTCTGATTCTTCAAGTGTGTTGTTGGTATCTTCTCTGCTTTCCTTGAATTTCTTAACCTATCCTTGGCATGTGGACACTATGAACAAAGGAAGTTACCTCTACAAGCCAAGAAATGCATTTGGCCTGCCAGCTTCACCATGACTTGTAGTTTGATCCAGAATTTAGAAGCAAATTGCTAGAAGCCTCAGGGCTCTTATATTATGAATAATATTAGCTACCCCGTGTACTGAGTCTTTCCTCTGTGCCAGATATTTTGATAAGTACTTTACAGCATGAACACATTTATCTTTACTACAACTGTGTGAAGCACACATAATCATTAAACCTGATTTATAGATGTAGAAACTGAGGCTCAGCCAGGTTAAATTAAAGGTCCCAGCTTACAGAACCTGGAAGGAAAAAGCCTACATCTCATGACTAATGCACACCCTCTTTCTCTGCACACTGCATTGGAGCAACTGTAGGTGCCAAATGTGTGCATGCTGCTCCTCCAACCTTAACAGATGCATTTAAACACCCAAGTGCTCTTGGGGAAGTGAGTTCCTATATCATCAGTACTTTTCCTTAAGAATCTGAGCAACCATAAAAATAAACAACCTACTAAATTTTAACTCCAATTTTATGTAGTGTTAGTGTTCGTAATAATATGTGTAAGGTAGTTTTTAAAATTGAAAATCCCAATAGAAAACTTTTCCCAACCATGTTACATGAAATATGCCAGACCCAGAAAAACAAGTATCATGTGTTTTCTCTCATACCTGAAAGTAGAAAAGGGATGATCAGGAAGGGTAAAGGGCTGGGGCGGGGGGAGAGAGGAGGGCAGGAGAAGGTGTAGGGAGGGTGCATGTGACTACAGTATGTACAGAAATAAAATGCTGAAACCCAATAGTTTGCACAGTTAATAAGCATTAATAATTATAATTTAAAAAACAGAAGCAACAAGGGTACTGGCATCATGAGATAAAAAGCTTTCCCTCTTACCTGAACTGGGTGAGTCCTTAGATCATTAAAATAACTAACTTATTACTAATATCAATAATGAAGCAGCAGGGAAGGATTTTTCATGGTGCTTTTGTGCTCAGCGGCGCCAGAATTATGTACTAATGCCTGCATCAAGATAAAATTCCTGCTGAGGTGCCCCGGAAAACGTGCCGTCACCACCTGCGGCGGAATTAACTCCCTGTGCTTTGAGGAAATGGATGCATGTTAAGGACAAAAGCCACTTTCAGACAGGGCAGGAGAACATGTTGGCAACCGGCAGGGGCTGAAAGGGACGCCAGCCAGCTTGCGGCTCCATGCGACAACTGACTTTGAAAGTTAAGCCAATCAGGGCTGGTCCCAGCTATCAGGACAGAGGTGCCTGGCTCCCATTGTGGTAGGTGACAGTTTTTGTTAAGGCTTAGAAGGGAGCTGTAGCTGGCTAACTGGCTACTGCAGTTGCCAAATACCTGGTGGGTCTAGGTGTCTGGAAGGTCACTCTAGTAAATAGGTGCCATTTCCCCAAAATACAGTAAGAATTGCACTCAATTCCACCCTGCCTGGCCTGTGGCTCTTTCACACTCAAAGCCCTGGTTTTAGGGTCAGCATCTTCACAGAAGAGCACTGTTTTTTCTTCCTCTCTGGTTTATCATGCCCACTGCAAACCTGCACTTTTCTCATTGGACTGGTTAATTCCCATATAATGGGTGGAAAAAGACCTCAAGCATGGAGAAGTTATGAGGTTTACTCTGCTTTTAAGAGTGAGCCACTAATGAGGTGAAAAGCTTTCTTTGGGAGGGTAGTAATAAAAACTATAAAAATAGCTACCTTTATTTTTATGTGCTATGTACTATTTGCTTTATAACCATAGTCTTCTTTAGACCTCACACCAAGCCTTCAAAACAGCCATTAATCAACCCCATTTAACAGATAAGAAGACTGAAGGGAAAAGAGACAGAACAACTTGCACAAGCTCACACATTCAGAAAGTTGTCCTCCATAAGCTGCAAAGTAAATCCAAAGTACAAAAATCCTTTCGCCCCTAGCTTGGGGAATGGTCCTATTAGGGATAGCCTCGGCTCACAGGGAAGTATCAGGCCAGCTTTTGCTGACCTCATGGTAAGTCCATGTGTTGCCTGCTCCACAAACTTATGATGTTCTCTTTTTTAATTCATGTGTATGTGCCAACTTTTATAACAGGGACCGTGTGCTTAGGCACCCACTGCATGACCCAAGACTGGTAATTTATCAGTCATTGCTAACTAATGTTTTTATGTTGGAAACAGTTTTTCTTCCTTCATTCAGTAAATAAACACTGAAGCCCACTTTTGTGCAGGGTACTTGTTTCTGTCTGAAACAGCAAAAGGTAAAGGCTCTTGTCCTTAAGAGACCTAGAAAGGGGACTAGGCAGGGGAGGAAGAGGAACCCCGTTACACTTTGCCTCTTTCTTGTTTCCCCCCACAAAAGGAGGTGACCACAAGCTGGTTGGTCTGCTTCCAGAACATTTTTTTGGGATAGGGGCACACTTACTGAGGGCAGGTTACTCTTCAACCTTTGCAAGTTTCTCTTTTCCCTCTCTTCCACTGCAAATGGTGTTATTTGTAAACAGAACCAGGATGGCTTTAGTCACCTAACCATTTTTCCTTTATGTTCTTATCTTTCTCTGTGCATAATTAAAGCTTGTTGGTCCTTTCCTTTATTTCCCATATCAAGTCACAAACTAGAAAATTGGATTCCAAGATATAGATTCTGGCTGGGAGCTGACAAGATACTGAGGAAACTTCAAGCCTAAACTGAGCTTTAATCAGAGTTGACAAAGGCTCTGAGTTGGGGAATAGTGATCACGGATCCAGCCAAAACTTGGTACTTCGTTCTTCAAGTGCTGTGATAATGGTGTGTAAATTTCACTTGGGAGGTTGGTGGAGAGAAGTGACTAGCAAGGATTTTTAGATCACTGACTTTAATAACACAAAATATTGCCCAAACTGTTACTTAACCACCTGATATGATATACTAGCCACATCACAGAGGTGGAGTCAATTCAGTGTTACTACAGAGGCTCAAACTGCATGCATGGGACCCCAGGAAGGCAGACTATAGACTTGACGGCATGGGGAATGTATGTGCTTTTCAGGTTTCTTCTCCCAATATCATTTCAAGAAATGGCCTTGGAATTTGCAGACTATCCAGAGCTGAGCAACGCACACTATAGAGTTGAGTGAGTATACATGTCATCAGCATTTGAAAAGAGATGGATGTGCAACCTGGCTAAGCAAGTTCAACCACACATCTGATTATCTATGTAGAATGATTCCTTCCTAGTGGTAGTCCTTTAAGTCCACTAAATTCAAATAACTTCTTAGATGCCTTTTAGAGAATGTGATGAACTATGCAGTTTTGTTCCCTGTAATAAGTTCAGAGAGTTTTCTTTCTTTCTTCTTCTTCTTCTTTTTTTTTTTTTTAAAGATCTGGGCCACATTCAGCAACACTATATTCCAAATGCCAGTTAAATCAGTATTGTAGTGACTCTTACTAATATACGTGTATATTGATATGATCCTACTCCTTCAAAATGGGTACCACTCTGTCTTGATTATGACTTCTATGTACATAATCAATTTACTTCTCCCCTCACTGGCTCAGTGGATCTGCACAGTGACCTTCAGCAGGCAGAGATAAACATGAGCTGCTTTTCATCTCCCACCATTGATTTCCTGCGAGGCAAATCACAAAGCTGCTTTGAAGTTCAGGCGAGAGCTGCAAGGGAAGAGGGAGATAAAACTGAAGCAAAGAGTGGATTTGAAACAAAGTTAATTTCTGCCATCCAGGTGGAGATGCTTATTGACAAAACTAAAACTGCCAGATTTTATTGTGAGAATTTAGATTATTGTAAAAGAACATGTTCTAAGTTGGTAAAACTAAGGGAAAGGGAGTTGTATAAAACAAAAGTCAAAGGATCTGGGATAAAATTTATCAGTTGAACAGAAATGGCTGCTTTTCACTGAATCAAGCAGTAGGAAATATGCAGGGGACAGTATGAACACCACTTATGAAATCTTCCATTATATGTTGCATAATATGATCAGACATATGAATTGTAATTTTTTGCTGTGTCAATATTTCTTTAAAATTTACATAGTAGATCAGAGAATTTGGCTTTATAGTTTTACTAAATAGTTATGACTTTTATAAAAATCGTAAACATTTACATTTGAATAATATTTTTGTTTCAGTCAGCTTTTTTGCTGCCGTGACTAAATGATCTGACCAACACAATTATAGAGGGAAAGTGTATTTGAGGGCTCTCAGTTTCAGAGGTCTTAGTCCATAGAAGGCCAGCTCCATTCTCGGGGCTCGAGGTGAGGAAGAACATCGTGGTAGAAGAACATGGCAGAGGGAAGCAGTTTGTATTATCAGGAAGCAGAGAGAGAGGGAGAGTCTACACTATCCAGATACAAAATACATACCCCACAGCCATGCCCCCATTCCTACCTCCTCCAGCCACACCCTACCACTTCAGTTACCACTCAGTTAATCCCTATCAGGGGATTAAGTCACTGATTGGGCTAAGACTCTCAGAACTCAATCATTTATCCTTTGAGCCTTCTTGTATTGTTCCACACGTGAGCTTTTGGGGGACACCTCACATCCAAACCATAACAATTTTGTAATTTACAAAATGCTTTTCCAAGAGCTTTAACATAAACGTAGGAGATGGGCAAGATAAATGCTATTATCCTCTTTTGGTTTGTGAGGAACTTGTGCAAATTGCCCAGGGACACACTCCATAGCAGTGGAGTGGCTGATGGAGAAATCCTGGCTCTCTCTCATTCTCCTCCTAGTCCTTCAGTTTCCCTGTAACTTGAGGTTTCTTCATGGGGAGGAAAGTTTTCTCTCCTTCTCCTGCAACATGAATTGTTTTTGTCAGGGTGGCATTTTTCAATTTACTCTTAGCGTGATAGTGTTGGGATCTTGAAACATATTTCTTATTCTCAAGGTTTCTGGAAGTTCAATGCTGACAGTGGAAATCTGGAGACCTTGCTCTGAAGACAGTCATTATTTTTACCTCAGTGGAGGTTTGAGCTTCCCAAATAAAACTGCATGAAGAGGGATTTACCCTAATTCTGGGGGCTTAAGGGTACTTAGTGTCGTGAACTGAAAGATCCTTGAGAAAGTTCAGCCGCTTTCTCAGGCATGAGCACTAAGCAAATACCAGTCAACCTGAAACCCTGGCCTACAGTTCTTCCCTATACAGCCTTCCATGATCTGGGTGAACAGAAAAATTCAGAGGCTATTTAGTGGGTGAGATGTCATGAAGGAGTTAAAGTTCAGGTGTCCTTGAGATAGCTGTAGCACTCAGGTGTCTCCAGGAAGCAAAACAAATATGACTTTGAGCACCATGTGTTAAGGGGAGGGTAGATGTTTGGGATGACAGACTTAGGAGTAGTCAGGGGGTCTCTTTTGCAATTTACTGTTTCATTTTTTAAAGATATAGCTCATTCGTTCCAGATATATTTACTTTAGCATTTTGTTCAGTTGCAAAAAAAAAAAAAATCATCATTTTGTTTTAACTGGTAAGTAGTAAAGTACACACCCAATAATATACTCACAGGAAGAAAAATTTTGATCAGGTTTACAATAAATGCATAGCAGATTTTTATTTTATTTGTTTAAGGTTCAGTTAATGTCCTGGGCAGGACAAGCTAATTAAAAGAATTAAATAATTGCAATGATTAATTTCTACATTAATATTTAACTTTTTTGATTTAACAGAATTTGACAGTTAACTTTCATAAGAATTCTGCTATTACTTAATCCAAAGGAACAATTTTGAATTCATTTCAGAATGTCATACAATTCATTATTTGTAAGATACAATATAGTCAGTTTCTGCCTTAAGCTGTTGTCATCTTATGGAATAATTTCTGTACAAGTAGGTAACATCTTGCTTTATGTATATATATAAGTCACCACTGAAATTACATTATTGAAAAAACCATGTTAAAATGGCATGTCCAGAATTTATATTGAAATGAGGGAGTTGATTTAATTTATTAAAATCATCTCCTTTTTATTTAATTTACTTCTGCATGTGTGATTTACATGTACACATATTTTGGGATCTGTCCACAGGGTTTTGTGAAGTATTAGATAATTAACAGCCATGATAGAGGTTACAATTTTTTCCCTTTTAAAAGTAGAGTTTTTATCTGTGGATATATTTAGGTCTAAACTAGTCATTCTCTATTACCTGGGATGTTGTTAGATTTAATCTGCTTAGGATTCATGCTAGCTGTTTTAATATCAGGGGAGTGATATTCTGAAAATTTTCCTTGTTATTAGAAAACTGCTCCCTTATGCCTCTTTTTAGTCACAAGATGGTATGAATACCAATGACTGACATTAAGTCATGTGGATATGGAAGAAAACAAATCTTTTTTTTCTCTTTTTTTGATTTTTAAAATTTTTAAAATTTTATTTGTTCTAATTAGTTGTACATGACAGTAGAATGCATTTACACTTTTTGATCGATCAAACATATACAGAGTGTAATTTATCATTTTTATGATTATACATATTTCAGGATCACATCAGTCATGGAGTCATATATGTACATGAGGTTATTTTTTAAAAAATGTATTTTCTTTTTGTTTGTTTTTTATTATTTGTTCTATTTAGTTATGCATGATGGCAGAATGCATTTTTATTCATTGTCACAAATGGAGTACAACTTTTCATTTCTCTGGTTGTAAATGATATAGAATCACACCATTTGTGTAATCATACATGTACATAGGGTAGTGATGTTTGTCTCATTCCAACATCTTTTGTCAAGTTGAGATAACTATATTTATATGGGTTTGTCTCTTTGTCTTTATTCTGTACCATTGGTCTACCTGCCTATTTTGGTGCCAATACCATGACATTTTTGTTACTATAGATCTGTAGTATAGTTTAAGATCTGGTATTGTGATACCTCCTCCTTCACTCTTCCTGCTAAGGATTACTTTGTCATTTCTGTGTCTTTTATTCTTCCAGATGAAATTCATGATTGTCTTCTCTATTTCTATGAGGAACAACATTGGGATTTTAATTGGAATTGCATTGAGTCTGTATAATCTTTTTGTTAGGATGGCCATTTTGACAATATTAATTTTACCCATCCAAGAACATGGTAGATCTTTCTATCTTATAAGGTTTTCTTTAATTTCATTCTTTAGTGTTTAGCTTTCATCATAGGGGTCTTTCAACTCTTTTCTTAGATTGATTCCCAAGTATTTTATTTTTTGAGGTTATTGTAAATGGGATAGTTTTCTGATTTCTCTTTCAGAGAAAAGGAAAGGGTGAATTCATCACTTAGGAATAGAAATGCATTAAATTTATGAGCATCGATTTTATATCCTGCTACTTTGCTGAATTCTTTTATTAGTTCTAGAAGTTTTCTGATGGAATTTTTTTGATCCTCTAAATATAGAATCATGTCATCAGCAAATAGTGATAGTTTGAGTTCTTCTTTTCCTATTCATATTCCTTTAATTTCTTTGGTCTGTCTAATTGCTCTGGCTAGAGTTTCAAGGGCTATGTTGATTAGAAGTGGTGAAAGAGGGCATCCCTGTTTTTTTCCAGTTTTTAGAGGGAATGCTTTCAATTTTTCTCCATTTAGAATGTTGGCCTTGGGCTTAGCATAGATAGTCTTTACAATGTTGAGGTGTGTTCCTACTATCCCTATCTTTTCCTAGTGTTTTGAGCATGATTGATATTTTATCAAACGCTTTTTCTGCATCTATTGAAATGATTATATGATTCTTAGTCTATTAATGTGATGAATTACATTGATTGATTTCTGGATGTTGAAACAACCTTGCATCCCTGGGATGAACCCCACTTGATCATGGTGCACCATCTTTTTAATATGTTTTTGTATATGATTTGCCAGAATTTTGTTAAGAAATTTTGCATCTATATTCATTAGGGATATTGATCTGAAGTGTTCTTTCTTTGATGTGTCTTGGTTTTGGTATCAGGGTGATACTAGCTTCATAGAATGAGTTTGGAAGGGTTCCCTCCTTTTCTATTTCATGGAGTACTTTGAGGAGTATTGGTATTAGTTCTTCTTTGAAGGTCTTGTAGAACTCGGCTGAGAATCCGTCTGGTCCTGGGGGCCTTTCCTGGTTGATAGGTTTTTAATTGCTTCTTCTAATTCATTGCTTCAAATTGATCTTATAAATTTTGTATATCCTCCTGATTCAGTTTGTGTAGATCATATGTATCCTGAAAATGGTTGATGTCTTTGAGATTTTCTATTTTGTTGAAGTACAGATTTTCAAATAACTTCTAATTATGATTTGTATTTCAATAGTGTTTGTCGTGATACTTCCTTTTTCATCACAGATTTTAGTAATTTGAGTTTTCTTTCTTCTTCATTAGTGTGGCTAAGGGTTTACCAATTTTGTTTATTTTTTCAAAGAATCGACAATTTGTTTTGTCAATTTTTTCCAATTGTTTCTTTAGTTTCAATCTCATTGATTTCAGCTCTGATTTTAATTATTTCCTGTCTTCTACTACTTTTGGTATTGATCTGTTCTTTTTTTTCTAGTACTTTGAGATATAATGTTAGGTAACATTATATTGTTAGATAACATTGTATTGTTTATTGGTAGACTTTATTTTATTGAATGAGCTGAATGCAATGAACTTTCCTCTTAGTACTGCTTTCAGAGTGTCCAAGAGATTTTGGTGTTGTATTGGTGTTCTGTCTACCTCTAAGAAATTTTTCATCTCCTCCCTGATGCCTTCTATCTATGTGTCATTCAAGAGCATGTTATTTAGTCTCCGGTTGGAGTAGCTTCTATTTGCTATTTTATCATTGATTTCTAATTTCATTCTTTTATGACTTGACAGAATGCAGGGTAGTATCTCTAGTTCTTTGCATTTGCTAATAGTTGCTTTGTGGCATAACATATGGTCCATTTTAGAGAAGGATCCATGTGTGGCTGAGAAAAAAGTGTATTCACTCATTGATGAATGGAATATTCTATATGTCTGTTAAGTCTAAATAATTTATTGTATTATTTAGTTCTATAGTTTCTTTGTTCAGTTTTTGTTTGGAAGATCTATCCAGTAGTGAGAAAGGTGTGTTAAAGTTACCCAGTATTATTGTGTTGTAGTCTATTTGATTCCTGAAATTAAGAAGGGTTTGTTTGATGTGCATAGATGCTCCATTGTTTGGGGCATAAATATTTACTGTTGGTTTGTCTTGTTGATGTATGATTCTCTTAAGCAGTATGAAACACCCTTCTTTATCCCTTCTAACTTTGGCTTTAAGTCCACTTTATCTGAGGATGGAAACTCCTGTTTTTTTTACATCGTCCTTGTGCATGATATGTTTTTCCCTATCCTTTCATCTTCAGTCTGCGGATGTCTTTTCCTATGAGTATTTTGAAGGCAACATGTTGTTGGTTCTATTTTGTAATCCAATCTGCCAGTCTATGTCTTTTGATTAATGAGTTTAGGCCATTAACTTCCAGGATTATTATTGAGATATTTGTATTCCCAGTCATTTTAGCTTATTTTTGATTTTTAACTTGACTAGGTTTCTCCTTTGATTAGCTTTTCCTTTAGTGTAGTTCCTCCCTTTGCTGAATTTCATTGTTGTTTTTCATTTCCTTCTCATGGAATATTTTGCAGAGAATGCTCTGTAGTATGGACTTTCTATTTGTAAATTATTTTAACTTTTGTTTATCATGGAAGGATTTTATTTCATCATCAAATCTGAAACTTAGTTTTGCTTGGTATAAGATTCTTGGTTGGCATCCATTTGCTTTCAGAGCTTTGTATATGTTGTTCCAGGCCCTCCTAGCTTTTAGCGTCTGGGTGAGGAATCTGCTGATATCTGAATTGGTTTCCCCCTCTATGTAATCTGATAGTCTTCTCTCATGGCCTTTAAAATTCTATCTTTATTTTGTATGCTGGGCATTTTCATTATAATGTGCCTTGGTATAATTTTGTACATTTGATGTCCTGTAAGCCTCTCATATTTGATTTTTCCATTTCATTCTTTAGGTTTGGGAAATTTTCTGATATTATTTCATTGAATAGATTGTTCATTCTTTTGGTTTGTATTTCTGTGCCTTCCTCAACTCAAATAATTCTTACATTGCATCTTTAATGATATCCCATAATTCTTTGGGGCTCTGTTCATGATTTCTTACCGTCTTCTCTGTGTGGTCAACTTTATTTTCAAGATTAAATAATTTGTCTTCATTGTCTGAGGTTCTGTCTTCCAAATAGTCTAGTCTTTTGGTGATGCTTCCTATTGAGTTCTTAATTTGGTTTATTATTTCCTTCATTTCAAGGACTTTTTTTTTTTTCAGAATCCCCTTCTCTTTATTGAAGTAATCTTTTGCTTCTTGCATTTGCTCTTTTAACTCTTAATTGGAGTGATCTTTTATTCCCTGCATTTGCTCTCTTATATCATTCTTTATTGTGCAGATCATTTTAATTATGTACATTCTGAACTCTTTTTCTGACATTTCTTCTACTGTGCTGACAATGAATTCTATTAATATAGCATCTTGGTTTGTTTGAGTCTCTTTCTTCCCTTGTTTTTTTTAAGTTGTTGGTGTACCTTACCCTCTAGCAGTAGGGATCTGAGGTATTACAGTTTTCCCCCTATAGATTTATAGTGTTGCTGCAGGTTTCCATTACCTTTTCTTTAAGGGGGAGATCAATATTAACAGCATCCAATGCAAGTAATATGTAGGCTTAAACCAAATAGCCCCTATTAAGACATTAATAGTATTGTCATAATTAACAGCGATGATGTGTTCGATTATTATCTACTGCATAAACAATAGGTTTGCAGTAAGGTCAACAATTTCTAATGGTGAGCAAAGAGGATGTGGGAGGAGTGTAGGATGTAATGTCAATGAGGTAAGAAGTGAAAATGAAGAGGTATTTCATTCTTCATAGGAAGAGTGAAAGTGGAATCAAAAGGAGTTGGTTATTGCCAGAAGAAAAGGGAGAAAGAGACTCCAAGGAATCAGATAAATAGGAACACAGAGAGTGAGGGGAAAAAAAACTACAACAAAACTGTAATATAATATTCAAACCTCCCAGTCTTCAGTTGCCTGATGCATGAAAGGTACTTCAAAGATGTTGGGGATGTGAAAAAAGATGCACAGGAAATGATAAAACAAAAAAGTAAAAAAAAAAAAAATGGAGAAAAGAAAAAAGAAAAAAATCAAAGAAAAAGAAAAAAGAATCTTGAGGAAAAAATGAACAATTTTTTCTGTTGGAGATCAATATCTTCTCTGCCTCCCTTGTCTTCTGATAAGCAAGGTTGTCTGGAGTTTGCTGGTAACTCCACCCTCAGGATGATGACAATTATTAAGGTGGGAGGATTAGACTTGGAGGTGGGACTCCTGGAGGCAGGGTATAGCAATTGCCAGTCCCACTGGAAGACTGTACCTCAGGACTCTCCTTTGGGTTTCACTCGTGTGACAGAGGAGCCCCTTACCTCACTTGTGAACCCCACAATTCCTGGCCTCTAATTTAGTCTCTAAATTGTATTACTCCTTCCCCAGACCTTTAGAATTCCCAATCAGGTACCTCTTTTGCCAGAGGTCCTGAGAGCTGAGCAGCAGGACCTGTACACCTGTCTCAGAAAGCTGTCCTGTTTTGGGTAAATCAGGACCAGGCATTGAAAGCTGTGGACAGCCATGCAGCTGCAGGCACTGGTATTTAGTTAGTGGCTAGGGGATGTTTGGGAGACTGGGGATCGAAGAGCTGGAAGGCCCTGTTGATTGCTAAATCAGTGAGACCAGGTGCTCAGTGGAGTTGTGGACCAGGTTGATGTCGGGTCCCAGCAAGTGCTCCTAAGTTGTCTCTGGGATCCCAGTGGGTGCCCGGCTGGTTGGCTGGACCAGCTGGGATCAAGATGCCCTCACAGCTTTTCCCTCCTACTGATCCCTTTTGCAAGGGTCTCCCCTGCCTCTGCAGCAAGACAGTGCCTATTAGCATACCTAGCAGGCATATTTCAGATGCAACCAAGCCTGAAGGGCCTTTGGTGATGATCTTATAGGTCCTGGGGGTTATTATTGGATGTAAGCAGTCACGTCCCAAGTTTGTAACAGCAACAGAGGCTAACCTGCTTGTGAGCTTCTAGTCTTTGGCAGATGGCCTCAGTTGTAAGCTGCCCCAACTAAAGATGGTGGCAGTGGTGGAAGGGATGATCCAAGATGGTGGCAGAGGCGTCCCAAGGAGTTGGTAGATGGGGAGCTGCAGTGTGGGTGTGGCATAGGGTCTCTGGGGCAGGTGGGCTGGTGCTGGAGATCCTCTTGTTACAAATTAAACTTTGATAAATCACAAATTAGGAGGACTATGTACCACTACAGCTGAGCTGTAGTGGTCCCAAGTAGGCTTGAAAACTTTTGAACACATCAGTCACTATCAGATTAATTTGGGAAAGTAAATAACTCACACTAAGTTCCTGGCTCTGAAACAGTATTTGTGCTAACTCCAAGAAGAAAAAGTATGAATCCCTGGAAATGAATTCTGTGCTTCCTGCAGTTGCTCAGGGTAGGACTCATCCTGAGGCAAACTTGAGAAGCCTTGCAGAACAGTTAGGCCAGGGCAGGTGACGGGGCAGGAGTGGATACCACTTCCAGACAGGAGCCTCCTGGGGTCTTTGAAAATAGGGAACTGGCTAACTGGTTCAAAACAAGGAGTTAGAATGGTCACACTGGGCACTACAATTAGTTTGATATTATGTCATCTTATGTTGCCATACTTAATTAATGATGATATGTGAGTGTAGAGATTTAAAAAAAAATTCTCACTACCACATAAGAAAAATAGATTCCTTTCTTGGTTGCACATGACTTTTCAAATTACCCTGTCATTTGGCTTCAATCCAATAATTGTACTCCTCACATGCCTTTTAAATCCTCAATGGCTCTAAAAGGAGTCCAGGGTATGATTGCAGGGTGTATGGGGTTATTAATGATCTTCAAGTTAATTTTAGAAATGATATGCTATCTGACAAGTGCTGTTATCAAAGTAGTTTATGTTGACGTAAAAATATATTTTTGAGTTGGCAAATGACCTAAATGGTTTCTATTTCTTCCCTTTTACAATTAATAGATCCAGAAACTAGCCCCTGATCCCTTTAGTGCCCTTCATACATTACTGAGAAACAGGACTTTTCTAATCCCTTGAGCCTGGTCCTTGGAAAACATGTAAAAGAAAGGCTAAAGGCCAACTCTGATCCTGTGTATCAAGGGTTTTACTGTAGAGACAATGTGGTTTTCTGCCAGGGATATTTTCCAGGTAATTCTCTCTTAAAGGTGAAGCGGTAACTTAACACATACAAAGAGTATATATGAAAAAAAAAAAAAAAACAACTCTCCATAAGAGTGAGAAGCAGGGCTTCTCCTTTCAAATTGGAATACTCAAATGCATACCCTGCTTTACTGAAATCTTCAATTTTGAATATGTAAATACAGTGATGAGGTAAGAATGTCATCCTATAAGAGCTGATTTTAAGTGGCATTTCCAAGTCAGTTTCATCAACATTTTCAGTGCTTTATTTTTGGACCCCATACAACATATAACACAGGAACTGGACCAAAACTGGCCTGCAAGAAAAGAGTAATGGGTTGAGGTTGGTATCTTTTACTTTCTCTAAAAGTTCTGATGAACTGAAAAATAGGTGAGGAATCAAGAAAACAGAATTGTAATTTTGGATCTCCATGGTCTTTGTAAAATCGTTTCACTTATTATTTTGAACAGTAATGCTTGGACTGGATGGTCTTGAAAATTTCTTTTTGTTTTCATGATTTATAATCTATAGATAATATAACAAAGGATATTTGAGATCAGTGGTGTGCTGGTGCTATTGACCAGCTTGCATAAATAAATAAAAAACAAACATAAAAGGAAAACACTGACTTGTGATGCTTGACTATTTCTGTGGTACAAATACTCCAGATGTGGTTGATTATAAGCTACCACAGTGAGATCACTGGCCATGGGGTTGTGAAGAGAGAGGCATATTCAGTTTCTCAAGCTATCAGGAGTCAGTTCCAGCACAATTCAGAGCTTAAAATACTAAATTAGTCTACCCTAAAGGACTGAGAAGTATGTTCCTATAATTGAGAAAAAATTAATAATGGTAATATAAGAACAGGTTTCCAGGACTGAAGAGAAAATTAAGTCTCCTTTGCAGGGGTTATTTCAGGTTTTAGGTAAGCAATTATACTATTTTTTTAAAAGTTTTATCCATACAGTAATATTTTCAATAGTTGAATGTTTCAGTGTCAGGAAACAATATTTAGAATCTGATCTAATGCTTTAAATGCATTTGTCATAGCTCCAAGATTAGTTAGAAGCCAAGACAAGAGAGTGTTTTAATCCCTGCCCCTTGCCCCAGGGGATTAATGTATAAATCCTGGAATGCCAGCAATAAAGAGATTTGGTAGCCATCCATGAACTGCTTATTAGTCACAATGAGCATCAGAATAGAATAGTACTATCAACATGATGTACATTGCAAACTAAAAATATGCTGTCTGCAAGGACTAAGAAGGATATTAAGGGATGTCAGTGCAGGAGGAGACATTACGCCAAAGTCACAGTCTAAGTTACGCATATCACAATCTACGGCATGTTGGATTTGCCGAGATCCATGTGTAGTCTCCATGTGACAAGTGCCCGTAAAGAATAAACAAGAAAACTACCCAGAAAAGATGCAAATACATATACCTTAAAAATATGTTATTTTATAATTTATTCACATGTATTATTTCTAATATATGAGATGAAACTGGATTACAAAATCTAAATGCTGTGCATAAGCAACTGCATATATTGTTGAGTGTCAAGTGTCAGACTGGTAAGGTCTGAAACTCTTCCCTGCTACTTTTCTACATAAAATCTTAAGTGGGTAGTTGTGAAGGGTCATTATTTTGAAGACCCAAACTAAAATCTGTAATATCATTTTGTATCTATTCTTTTGATTAATGTTTATCAAAAAAATGCAATATTTGACTAATAACAGATATATTTAGAATCAGCATGAAGATCAATGAGATTACTACTTATGACTGATAAAATGAAGTAGCCACCAAACCTACAGGAGTCAGGGAAGCAGTTTTCTCTCCTTGGAGAGGATTTCATTGGATGAGACTACCATATGAGATCCTTTTGAGATACTGTAGAATTGTTTTGATATAAATCCTCATGAGGTATTTCTTAAAATAACTATTTTAAAATAGGAATAGGAAAGGAGAGGGGTCAAAGATCTGGCATCATCTGTTTTTTCCAAAAATTTATAGAATTGTTCTCATGTTAAAATAATGGATACATTATTTTACATGGATACATGCTCTAAAGCTGGTTTAAAATGAGTGACTTAGCTAGCCATCTGTCTACAACAGGAGATTGGGCTTCCTTCACTGAGACTACTGGACTAATGACAATCTCCTCCATAGCTTCCCCGATTTGGTGGGAAGTTATTTCTGGTCATTGTAAGAGTTCTTTGAGGCTGTTTCTTAATAGTTTTAATCTTGACTTGCTATCAGAAGAACCAAGAATAGGTCTCATATCCCTATGCTTATGTTCAAGCCCCACTTCCTGTGGCCAATACTAATATCTAATATTGCATGGGCCTTATAGCTTGTCTTCCTCTTCATTTCTGACTTTAAGAAACTTCTTTCTTTCAACCTTGGTTAACTATTATATGTTTTCAATATTTATTTAAGTCTAGTGTTTCTGTTTTGGAAAGGGAATGCAACTAATTTATCTTGTTAGAAGTTATCTGTCCCAACATCTAGAATTATCAAATATTAGAGTGGGTCTTTCTTTACTTTCTTTAAATTGAATTGAAATGTTAATTTATTTAGCTATCATCAGATGCCTGATAAATTCAGCAGGTGAAAAAAATTAAAATGGGCTATTTTAATTTTCTCCATTTGTATAGATACTGAAATCTGTAAACTAGAGATCTGATTTTACATTAACTGAGCAGCTCTAACATATGGCAGTGCTGGAGGTAGCAAGAGATAAAAATTATGTCTCTGACATAAAAGAAGCTCATATTTTAAAGTGGGCCCAAATATAAACAGATAATCATAAAATGATGTAATATGTCTGTTACTGGAAGTATGAGTGGAATGTTTTGACAGTCTTAAGGCTCTTAATGTAGCATACAGAAGTCAGAGAAGACTGGAGATGCCAGTGTTACTGGATTATGAAGGATTAATAAGTGTGTGTGTGTGTGTTTGTGTGTGTGTCAGCGGGGGCTGATAATGGTAGTAGGGCATTTCAGGCAGAGAAGAGACTGTAGATGCCAGAAACTGTTGATAGTGACAGTGTAATATACTGTGAAAGGTCCTCTATAAATAGTGGGATATATAGGTTTACTTCAACTGACAGTTGTTCAGGTCAACTTTGACATCAACTGCTATGAAGTAACATGTCCTGTATGTATACATGGCAGTGATGTGGGCTCTTATTTATTTTACTTTTGAGAATATTAAATATTACTTATATCTTATATGTTTAATAAATTCTGATGATTGTAATAAGCCTAAGTGTGCCAAACTTTAAGAAAGACCAAATGAAAAGTCCTGAGGGAGGTCAACTGCTTTTCTCTTCTTACATAGCTCTCTTCACAACGTAGGTCTTCATCTCCTCCTGCTATCTATTACCCCTTCAGTTCAAAGCCCAGCTCCTGCACCCCTCTTCTCTGCTTTATCAGGAAGGCAAAGTTAAGACTCAGAAAAATTATCAGATATTGAAGAAACGTGATAGTAATTGACAGGTAGAAATGAATGATTTTTAAAATTTCTTTAAAATGTTTTTTCCACAATGCCTTTATTTATGTATTTTTTATGTGGTGCTGAGGATTGAACCCAGTGTCTCGCACATGCTAGGCAAGCACTTTACCACTGAGCTATAGCCCCAGCCCAGAACTTAATGATTTTTCTCTAACCAGGGCAGGTGATGGTCCAAAAACAACTTTAGAGAAATCTTGGTTAATTTTTTTGTCATTAATTTTTATGTTTTGTCATTCTAAACTATGTAGGGAATCACAAAATGATGCAATTATTGGTTATTTTAGTATCTTGGACATAGTAGGTGAATATTTCTGGTGAATGACCAAATAAAATTCAAAAAATTAAATCAAAGACTGAGGATTTAATAGAAAATGATATCCAAAACATATAGGATTTTGCTTTTGGGTAATGAAAATGTTTTGGAATTACTGTGACAATTATGCAACCTTGTGAATATGTTAAAATGGTGGAATGAGACAGACATCATGACCCTATGTACATGTATGTTTAGGCAAATGGTATGAATCTACATTGTAAACAACCATAGAAATGAAAAGTTGTACCCGATTTGTGTGCAATGAATCAAAATGCAGTCTGTAAAAAAAATTCCTGAATGGTACATTTTAAAAGAGGGAATTTGATGGCATGCAAAGTAAAGATCAATAAAAAAATACATAAAACAAACAAAAAACCCAGTAGCAGTTACAAATCTATGGCCCAGAAATTTGAACTGAGGCTTTTATTTAAATATTCAGACTAGGTAGTCTTCACATTGAAGAGGAATTTAGGTTATAGAGGAATGAACACTTTTTATTTAAAAACAAAACTGAAGATATTCAAAAGATGTACTTCATTTCAATAATTATAAGATGCATATTTTTCAATTTCTAAATGGGAATGCATCTTACAATTGATGGTGTGTCACGGTTTGGCTGGATTTTTTTCTTTTCTCATGATATATAACATTATACTGCCTTAGATTTAATGAAACACAGCATTTAGTTTTTCAAATAATGTGGCAGAGGCTACTAGCTGTCATCCTTAATGTGTTCTCTTCTTCCCACAGTAATAAAGCTTTTTTAGCTGGGGAGGTGGCTCCTCAGCCAAACTATAACCCCAATTTTCTTTGTAACTTGTTTGGCCACATGACTACATTCAGGCCAATGCTGTGTAAGCACAGTAAAGTGTGCAGTTCTGGTTTTTCTTTAAAGGAAAGGAACATGCCCCTCCCTCTTCTCTTATTTCTTTTCTTTTCTCCATCCTTCGCTCATCCCCTTCCTTTTGATTGGAGATGTGATCAAGGGAGCTGAGTAGCCATTCTCATCCACATGAGGGGTGCCATATAGTAAGACTAGTAAAGCAGTATGAGAAGATACCTGGGCTTCAAGTGATTATGGAGCCAGTGTACTAGCCCTGGACTAAATATGCCAGCTTTTATATAACAAAGAAGCTAGAAAACTTGTTTAAGTCACTCTTCAGGTTTCTCTGCTATTGGAACTGACTAATAGTCTATCAAATAGGAATGGTTTCTGAATTTCATTTTGCTGGGAGTGAACTATTACCACTTTCTGAAACAGGCTGAACTCTACTTCCTCTACACACTCTCCCATACACATGCACACAACTTGTCTAGACTAACACAGTTACCAAATGTAGCATTTCTTTATAAGGAATACACTGTGAACAGCTTTTTAGTTTTTGTTATCATGGAAAGATCATGATTTTGGCCCACATTCCATCTATATTTCTAAGTAATACCTTTGTTAGGACTGTCTGTTCAGAGCAATGGAGGATGAATTTTTCAGTGCAACTGGGATTTCTTGATAATGCTAAATCTGCCTGTCAGCTGAATTCCTCTGCTTTATGTGGCAGTGTGGTAAAAATACATGATCAGATTTCACTGTTAAGAAAATTCTTTCAGCAATACATGTACAGTCAAGTTTCTTGCCTCTAGAGCTGAACATCTGGGTCATGAGTTTTACAAAATGGCTCATGATAAAGCTTTATGGAAATGCAACAATGTCTTAAAATGACATGGCTATGAAGAACTGTGCTATGGGATGGTGATGCTGCTCTGTCCTTTTGTCAGCCAGTCTCTTGGTTCTTCAGATTTGAGGAGATGGGACGGTGAGGAGGCCTGTTGGCTTGATCTTATTGATGCCACCATCTAGAATACAGATTCTTGGATATTTCATCTTCACAAGATGAGCTGCAAACTGGAAGAAAAAAAAAGGGCCATATTTATAAAGAATATACAAAAGGTCTCTCCTTTTTTGTGTGTGTGCGTGCGTGTACTAGGGATTGAACCCAGGTGCTCTCTACCACTGAGCTACATTCCCAGGTCTTTTTATTTTCCATCCTGAGACAGGAATTTGTGAGTTGCTGAGGTTGGCCATCAACTTGGGAATCTTTGGCCTCAGCCCCTCAATTTGCACCACTGTGCCTGGCCCCCCTGTTTTTTTTTGGGCTGTGACAGATAAAACTATTTTAATGTTACTATTATTGTCATTTGTGAATAAGTCATTAATTTGTTTTTAATGTAAAGTAAAATCACTCCCATTGGTTGATAAACGAGTTCTTTATGCTATGAATACATGTGTCTATCTAGTTCTCTTGAATGCTTTTTAAAATAGGCAATGAATATACATGTTAAATAAATTAAATTCAGTGTAAAAGGGTATGTAGGAAGAGGTAAATTCTTATTGACTCTATTCCTTTTCTTCCTCTCCCAAGGTCATTAATGTTAATACTTTTTGGAAGCTTCCAATAGTAGTTAAAATAATCTTAAATCCATATTGGAAAAAAAAAACTTCATGATGGTCAACTTATTATAATTCCATGAATGATGTTTCAGAGAGGACACAAAAGCTGATTGTAACATGTTTTTTTAGCTACCACAATTAACATTTTGAGATGAGGAACTTGGATTACATTTGAAGGACTCATTCAGGAAGATTTCCAGGTGCCTGGCACAATAGGACTTTTAAAAAGTTATCCTGATATACACACATCTTTCTGGTTTAACTGGCATCCACCCCTTCAGCCTCAATGATTTACGCTTCCCCATTCTGAGCTTTATATGTGGCAGCCCTGATCTGCCTGTCAATTGTGATAGATCATAAGACTTTATATTTCAGAGTCTTGTTTGTGCAGGTCACCCTCCGCTGGGAACATGTTCTATTTCCCACTAATTCCTGGCCCCACTCTAGTTCCTCCTCGAGTGTCTCCCCACCAGTATACTCCCAAGCCTGCCTAACTTCTGGTGCTTTTCCTGCTTGGGTATGACCTTCTTCAGGTGTAAATCCACACAGTTTCTCAGTCCTCGAAGTTTCTTGTGCAAACCTGCATCTTTGCTGGCACCAAATGTACTTAAATTGACCATTTAAGAGCTTTCATTACCAAACTATAAACTCTTCTAGGGCAGTGACTGTTCTGTTTCTTTTTATACCTAGTGCCTAGCACTTGGTAGGGTTTCAATATGTTTCCTAAATTGAATTAAACTATAATAAAGGACCATTAAACATTGGGCAAAACTATGAAGGAAGTTTTTCTTTGGTTCTTTGGCTATTCTCTCCCTCCCCTCCCCTTGAGAGTGTCCCATTCCTCCTCCTCAGGAATTTGTGTCTTCAATTTCTTTTGAATTACTTTATGAAAACCTGATCTCAGATCCTTCAAGAAAAACAACTAATGCCTGCTCACTGTGCTATTGCTTTTTGGGGCTATTTGAAGCTTAATAGTAAGGTCTCAACTTTAGGGTTCAAATGAACCATCTGAATGGTTTGGTCAGGACAAGTTCAAGGCTTCACTCCAAGAGATTGTGCTTTATTGATTTGGGGCTCACGAGTGTGTATTTTTAAACAAATACCCCTAGATGATTTCAAAGCAGGCAGTTTATGGACAATATTTTGAAAGATACTGTTTTAAGCCAGAAGGCTAAAGGTATCCATCAGTAGGTAATATATGTTGCTAATATATCGTAGCAACCTTCAAAACAATTCACATAAATGGAACTCAACACTGCTGACCCTGCACATCTTCTACATCAGCCTCTGTAGTGCCTTAACAGAGATTGAATGGTTATTCACATTTCAAATTCTATACTCTTTTTAAAGCCATCAGATGGGGGATACTTATAATTAATGTTGGAAAGAAATCATACTTGTGTATTTTAAAAGGTGTCAAGTACACTGGAGTGAACTGGTCTTTTTCCTGTCCTGCATGCTTGCTTCTCTTTGAACTTTAGTGCTTTAGAACAGAGGCACCAGATTTAGCCACTCTGAGTCTTTGTGGGCAGAACATCCCCTGGTACCATATGATTACCGAAACATTTTGGCTGCATTTTCTCACATGCAGAAATACAATTACCATTTGGGCTGGAATTCTTAGATAAACATAACATTCGGGCATAGTGGATAAGCAGTCTTAACTTTCAGTACTTTCAAAACACTGTGGAAGTCAGAAAATGAGTAAGGAAGACTTACTGTACATTTAACTAATCACTCTTAAACTATGTTGTAGAGCTGGAAAGAGTTCTTACTGTTATTGTAAGGAGGGGCATAAACTGCTGCTGAACTGGAAAATAATAATAGCAAAATAGGCAGAACAGAGCAATTTGGAACAATCAGGTTGCTGCTATGTGGGTGGTCTAAGAAGAAAAGTAGAAGTGTAGTATAAGGAGACACAAATGTTTAAATGCCGTGAAAGGAAGCAAAACTCTGAGGAGGGGAAAAGAAATCATGCCCTGTGTGGTGGCACATGACTGTAGCCCCGGCAACTCTGGAGGCTGAGGTGGGAGGATCACTCAAGCTCATGAGATTGTGATCAGCTTGGGCAACACCCCTGTCTTAAAACAAGAGCAATTGCTGAGTTTTCATGTAAGATTGTGAGTTCTCTGATTTTGTTAGTGGTTCCAGATATGTTATAATGTTCCAGTCCCTTAACTGTGAAACCATGACTGCATCTTTTCTATCATGAAACCAGTTCCTCTTTTCCTTCTGCTGTTTGGTCATTATATCGATCAAACATTTCATGAAGCACCTACTTGTAGTGGGCACTGATGCAGTTTTTGAGTACTTCTAGTTCAGTGGATGAGATAGAAATGGACAATCAATATGAGTAGTACATACAGCCCAGTGTGGTGGTGTACACCTGTAATCCCAGCCACTGGGGAGGCTGAGGCAGGAGATTGCAAGTTCAAAGCCAGCCTCTGCAAAAGTGAGGAGCTAAGTAACTCAGTGAGACCCTGTCTCTATATAAAATACAAAATAGGGCTGGGGATGTGACTCAGTGGTCAAGTGTCCCTGAGTTCAATCCCTGTTACCAAACACACACACACACACACACACAGTACAAAAGCAGAAGTTAAGGGTACTTAGGAGTGCTGAGTTTCTGAACTTAATGGGGGTTGGATGAGTTATTCCCTTCCCTTGTCCCTTTTCCCTCAATTCCTTTTTCATTACTGACTCCCCAAAAGAACAAAAACCTAAGTTTAATGGTGATAAGTACTATACTGATCAAATAGTATTTTGGCTATCGACTGACAGCAATGAAAGAAGTGCTGTTAATGTATCTGGACATGGTGGTACATGCCTGTAATCCCAGCAATGTGGGAGGCTGAGGCAGGAAGACTGCAAGCTCAAGGTTAGTCTGCAAAACTTAGTGAGACCCTGTCTCAAAATAAATAAATAAAAAGGTCTTGGATGTAGCTCAGTCACATAGCACCCCTGGGTTCAATCCTCAGTATCCCCCTCAAAAGTGCTATGAATGTGTTGGGGTGGTTTTTCACTCTGAAAAAGTCATATCACCCATGGAAAAGATATGTGGTGGGATAGAGAAAATCAGGCATGTAAGGTCTGGTTCTCTTCACTTTTCATCTTGGAGACCGTTAGCAGCCTCAGTGAGTATAGAAGGGACAGAGTCTAAGAAGTAAAGGGCTAGAGTAGAGACTGCAGATTCCACATGGAAATCACAACCCTAGACTTACTAAGGGTAGCCTTGGTGAAGGGCAGGGTATTGTACTGACCAGTGGTTCTGAGACCATCAGAATCATGTGGATGCTCTTAGTAGACAACAATACTCTGGCCAATTTTAGACCAGTGATAAGTAATTTCTTGAGATGGAGATCTGGCATCAGTAGCTTTTTGAAAGGCCCCTGCTCCCAGCCAGATGATTCTAGGGTGAGGCCAGTATTAAAAATCATTTAACCAAGATAATGGGGTTCATTTGCAGGCCAGTGATCTGGGACCTGAAACTGGAATTGTCATGTGTATAGTATTATGTGGACAGCAAGTTACTTTCCACTGGAAGAGGCTACTGTGTTTGTAGGGTTGGAATTTCTGAGACTAAGTTCTATGTGGAGAGAATGGGATTCTTGAAACTGACAACTGGCTGAGCTCTATAGGGCAACATGAGATCATGTGGGACTGGCAGGATTTAGTAACTGCTGGGAGAAGATTTGGGAACTCTCAGGCCACACTTCTTATGGGCAGTCCTCCCATGTGGAGAAGACAAGGTTCTTGCATTTTTGTCATTCTTCTGGTTAGTAGGATCTGGTGTTGGTATTCATTTCTAGGGCTTGTGTAGGCAGTGTCTGAATAAAACAGTCTCTTGTGGGTGCCACTCCATCTTTTTTTCCTCTCTTTATCTTGCATCTTAGCTTGGACTAAGTGCCTGGCATGTTTGCCCAGAGGAAGTCAGGTTTTGCTGTAGCAGGAAATGAGTAGGGAAAGGGATTTCTGAGTAACCACAGAGTAGTTCAGGTTAAATAAGGCCAAGACTTCAGAAGCTGAGGAGAGGTAAGGCTCCAGAGCAGCACAGAACAGGATCATGTTTCTCACTGATGCTCTACAACACAGAGCTGGGAAGAATTCATGGCTGCAAAGAAAAACTAAGGAAATGAAACTTCCGTAAGGCCTTAGCAGAGGAGCACATGGCAGGACAATTCAGTTTCTAGATTTGAACTCCACTCTGTGAATCTGAAGTTCATACTGGAAACTGGACAACAGGTACAGATTGACTAACTCTACTAAAGTTCAGAGATTTTGTTCTTCTATTTTATCTGTCCTTTTCTTACTCACCAAATAATGCTGAACGGAAATGTTACTTTTGGGACTGGCAATGAATAAAGGCACTTCTATGATGAGTAGCTATAGTAATTTGCTTTTTCTTGATTTTACTGAAGTGAGGCTATCCTGTGTTAGTTTTGAGTTCTCTTGATCTTCTTGGAACACTGAAAATATGGCATGCCTGCAATACATCAGGTGCCACGTGGCTGTGGCTAGGCTGATACTTCATGCAAATTAGATACCATTTTCTATGAGTGTGGTTAGACCTTAAGTCAGGTAAAGACTTTGAGAGGAAGAAGAGAATTTGAGGTGATTTCTCCATCTAGAGTAGTGTGGCCCTGGGATAAATATGACATGGGTCTTGTCCTGATTATTTAAGAGATTTCTGGGATCCTGAATGAAGGACTTGGTTTGTAGAACTGTTTATTTTTGTAATCTCAATGAAAAAGATCAAAGCTATGACAAGGATTAGTAGGAAAGAGGTAGGAATTATTTATCTAATACTGTATTGATCTCTTTCCTGGATTATATAGTCAAGTATAATTTGGAATGCTACCTGTTGCTTCATTTCTTATTGTGTTCCTCCCTTAACTGAGATAAATGTTCTTGTATTCAGATCTTTCATATTTAATTCATTATTAATAGGATTAAAGTGTGAAACTGATTTTCATAGTAATATCACCTAATAACAATTAGGAAGTGGCTATTTTATAATTTAACTCATAGAAATCAAACAAGCAGTAGGGCAAAGTCAAGAAGGTGAATTCAGGTCAATAATCAGTTTATACCCTGCCATGGGCACTTGTGACAAGGAACAGAAAAGGTAATTCTAGGATATTGGTTTAGTACAGTATATACTGGTTCATTAGTAAGTTTTCTACTGCTATAATAGAATATCACAGACTGGGTACTGTATAAAGAAAATAAGTTTATCTCAAGCACTTCTGGAAGTTGGGAAGTAGAAGGCTGAGGGGCCACTTCTGATGAGTTTCTGTTGCATCATAACATGGCAGAAGGGCAAGTGAGCACAAAGGAGACAGAAAAATCAGGCCAGACTTGTTCTTTCTTCAGGAGCCCACTCTCATGATAAATAACCCACTCCTGTCTTAATCTCTTCAGGAGGGCAGCCTGCCCATGACCTAACCACCTGTGAAATGTCCTGCCTTGTAATAATACTCCAATGGCAATTAAATTTCAACATGAGTTTTGGAGGGGACATTCCAATCATAGCTACCAGAAAACGCTAATCATGCAATTAAAACAGTGAGGGAGTTTATGAAAACAGCCATAACTTTTTTTTTTTTTGTGGTACCCAGGGGCACTTAATCACCAAGCCACATCTCCAGCCCTTTTTATTTTTTTTATCTTGAGATAGGGTCCTGCTAAGTTGCTTAGGATTTCATTAAGTTGCCGAGGCTGGCTTTGAACTCATGATCCTCCTGCCTCAGCCTCCTGAGTTGCTGGGATTACAGGTGTGTGCCACCAAGCCTGACATGGTCCAGGTTTTTTTGATTCATATTTGTTTTACAGATAACTATTCTAATGGTGTGTGGCAGATCTAGAATCCATATTATGGTATACATTAATCTTGTCCATGAATATGGTTGTTATAAACTTTTAGCCAAATTGTTTTTATGATTCTTGGGACCAATCCCTGGGATTAGGAAATCTGATAGTATAAATATTCTGTCTTAAAATTATATAGTTTGTATTATAGAATGAGATATATAGACAACTATTGTGTGCTTTTTCTTGTCTTAATTTTCTGTTGCCTATAGTTGTTACCATTCCATCTCTTCCCATTCTTTCTCTTTACCTTTTGAATAAGAAAAATGCTAAAAAAATAAAAATAGACAAGGGTAGTATAATGAATCCCGAGATCCTCAACACCCAATTTCATCAATTATAACTTGTAGCCAACTTCCTTCATTTATTCCTCCCACATACTTCTTTCACCCTTATTTGATGCAAATTCCATGTGTCATTTAATAGATAAATATGTATTTTTGAAATTAAATGAAATTAAGAATATATACAGTATTATCACACCTAGAAAATATAATAATCCTATAATATAATCAAATATTCAAACAGAGTTCAAATTTCCGATTAGCCAAAATTCCTAAATGCCCTCCCTCCATCTCTCTCCATCTAAAATGAAGTCCACTCACTTACCCATCCTATCCATCCACATTTAAGTTTGTTTACTTAAATCAGGAGCAAAACAAGGTCCACTGATTGTGACTGAAAGATATCTTTTTAATCTACAGTTTCTTTTCATTTCTTTGTATGAAGTCTATTCTCTCTTAATTTTTCTCCAATCATACTTTTATCTTTATAATCCCCTGAAAACACTCTTATCAAGACCAGTGATAATTTCCACATTATCATATTGTCAGAAAGAACTATTAAGATTCATTCTGAATCTTACTTGACCTATCAGCATTATTATCATTTGATCATGCCCTCCTTTCTAAAGCTTTCCTCTATTGACTTCATTACTCAACTCACTCCTGGTTCTCCTATGAACTCAACATCCACTAGGCACTTAGATGTCTAATAGGCTTCTCAAGAGTTTCAAAGGAGATCATTCCCACCCTACCTCTACATACAACCCTTTCTTGAAATCTTTATGTAAGCTGCATCGGGGGATGGCAACTTACTCTTCCAGTTGTTTTAAGCAATAAACCTGGATATACTTTCTGTTCTCTAACAGAGTACCATATAGTCTTTAACTTGTAAGACATATTCTGAATGTTATATTATCTCACTATCTGTACTAATACCATACTAGCCCAAGTGACCCATTATTTCTTATCTAGGTTATTGTCTAACTCCTAACTGGTCTCCTCCATTTCCCTTCTTGCCCCCATGATCTAATTCTAATACAATGTGAGTGATCCTTTAAAAATATGTCAGATTCTGATCATATTAGCTTTCTTCTCAAAACACTTTAACCTCCTGTTTTATACAGAATATAATCTAAAATCTTTGTTCTGTGAAGTCCTACACAATCTGCAAATTTGCAACCCTTTGCCCACACTCCATTTTAACCTTTGTAGTTGCATTTCCTAACTCTAAGCCACCATCACCTCTTAGATTACTGAAGTTAACTTCTTGACCCACTGTTTCAATCCTTACCTCATATAATCTTATCTACATGGCAACCAGAATGATTCTTTTAAAATATAAGTCAGATGATAAAAAACGGTTCCACTTCTCCCTGTGACTTTCTATCTCACTCAGAATAAGGCTTTGGTTTTTTGAGATTGGCTTATCTTGCTTAGCATGATATTCTCTGATTCTATCCATTTACCTGCAAATGCCATAATTTTATTCTTCTTAAGGCCGAGTAATATTCCATTGTGCATATGTACTACATTTTCTTTATCCATTCATCTATTGAAGGGCATCTAGGTTGGTTCCACAATTTAGCTATCGTGAATTGAGCTGCCATAAACATCCATGTGGCTACATCACTGTAGTATGCTGATTTTAAGTCATTTGGGTATAAACCAAGGGGTGGGATAGCTGGGTCAAATAGTGGTTCCATTCCTAGTTTTCTGAGGAATGTTCATACTGCTTTCCAGAGTAGTTGCCCCAATTTGCAATCCCACCAGCAATGTATACTTTTTCCCCATGTCCAAACCAATACATATTGTTGCTTGTATTCTTGATAATTCCCATTCTGACTCGACCAAGATGGAATCTTAGTTTTGGTTTGCATTCCTCTAATTGGTAGAGATGTTGAACACTTTTTCACATATTTGCTGATCGATTCTATATTTTCTTCTGTGAGGTGTCTGCTCATTTCCTTAACCCATTTATTGATTGGGTTATTTGTATTTCTGGTGTTAAGTTTTTTGAGTTCTTTATAAATTCTGGAGATTAGTGCTCTATCTGAAGTGCATGTGGTAAAGATTTTCTCCTACTCTATAGGCTCTCTTTTCACGTTATCGATCATTTCTTTTGTTGAGAAAAAGGTTTTTAGTTTGAATCCAACCCATTTACTGATTCCTGCTTTTATTTCTTGTGCTTTGGGAGTCTTGTTAAGGAAGTCTGGTCCTAAGCCCACATGATGAAGACTCAGGTCTGCTTTTTCTTCTATTTGGTGAAGGGTCTCTGGTCTAATTCCTAGGTCCTTGATGCATTTTGAGTTGAGTTTTGTGCAGGGTAAGAGAGAGAAGGGTTTAATTTCATTTGCTACATATGGATTTCCAGTTTTCCCTGCACCATTTGTTGTAGAGACTATCTTTTCTCCAATGTATGTTTTTGGCTCCTTTGTCTAGTATGAGGTAACTGTATTTTTGTGGGTTTATCTCTGTGTCTTCAATTCTGTACCTGGTCTGTCTATTTTGGTGCCAATACCATGCTGTTTTTGTTACTATTGCTCTGTAGTATAGTTTAAGGCCTGATATTGTGATGCCTCGTGCTTCACTCTTCTAGCTAAAGATTGCTTTGGCTATTCTGGGTCTCTTATTTTTCCAAATGAATTTCATGATTGCTTTATCTATTTCTGAGAAAACACATTGGAATTTTGATTGAAATTGCATTGAATCTGAATAACATTTTTGGTAGTATGGCCATTTTTGACTATTAATTCTGCCTATCCAAGAACATAGGAGATCTTTCCATCTTCTAAGTTTTCTTTAATTTCTTTCTTTAGTGTTCTGTAGTTCTCATTGTAGAGGTCATTCACCTCTTTTGTTAGATAATTCCCAAGTACTTTATTTTTTGAGGCTATTGTGAATGGGATAGTTTTCCTAATTTCTCTTTCAGAGGATTCATCACTCATGAATAGAAATGCATTAGATTTATAGGTGTTCACTTTACATCCTGCAAATTTGGTGAATTCATTTATTAGTTATAGAAGTTTTCTGGTGGAATTTTTTGGATGTTCTACATATAGAATCATGTCCTCAGCAAATAGTGATAGTTCGAGTTCTTCTTTTCCTATTCATATTTCTTTAATTTCTTTGGTCTGTCTAAGGGCTCTGGCTAGAGTTTCAAGGGCTATGCTGACTAGAAGCGGTTAAAGAGGGCATCTCTGTCTTGTTCTAGTTTTTAGGGGGAATGCTTTCAATTTTTCTCCATTTAGAATGTTGGCCTTGGGCTTAGCATAGATAGCCTTTACAATGTTGAGGTATGTTCCTTCTATCCCTATTTTTTCCAGTGTTTTGAACATAAAGTATTGCTGTATTTTATCAAATGCTTTTCCTGCATCTATTGAAATGATCATACAATGCCTAAGTGTACTGATGTGATGAATTACATTGATTGATTTCTGGATGTTGAAACAACTTTGCATCCCTGGGAAGAATGCAAAGTGGGATCAATCCCATGGATCCAACTTGATCCATGTGTGGCTGAGAAAAAAGTGTATTTGTTTGTTGATGGATGGAATGTTCTATATGTTGGTTAAGTCTAAATTATTGAGTGTATTATTTAGTTCTATAGTTTCTTTGTTCAGTTTTTGTTTGGAAGATCTGTCCAGTGGTGAGAGAGGTGTGTTAAAGTCTCCCAGTATTATTGCATTGTGGTGTATTTGATTCCTGAAATTAAGAAGGGTTTGTTTGGTGTGCATAGATGCTCCATTGTTTGGTGCATAAATGTTTACCATTGTTATGTCTTATTGATGTATGATTCTCTTAAGCAGTATTAAACATTGTTCTTTATCCCTTCTGAATAACTCTGGCTTGAAGTCCACTTTATCTGAGTAAAGAAACCCCTGATATTTTTTGCAGTCCTTGTGCGGGATATGTTTTCTTTCCATCCTTTCACCTTCAGTCTGTGGACATCTTTTCCTATGAGATGAAGGTAGCATATTATTGGGTCTTTTTTTGTAATCCGATCTGCCAGTCTGACTTTTGGTTAATGAGTTTAAGTCATTAATATCCAGGCTTATTGTTGATATATGATTTGTATTCCCAGTCATTTTGGCTTATTTTGATTTTTAACTTGACTAGGTTTCTCCTTTGATTAGCTTTTCCTTTAGTGTAGTTCCTCCCTTTGCTGAATTTCATTATTGTTTTTCATTTCCTTCTCATGGAATATTTTGCTGAGAATGTTTGGTAGTGTGGGCTTTCTATTTGTACATTCTTTTAACTTTTGTTTATCATGGAAAGATTTTATTTCTTTATCAAATATGAAGCTTAGTTTTGCTGGATATAAGATTCTTGGTTGCCTTGGTGTGGATCTGTTGTAATTTTGTACATTTCGTGTCCTGTAAGCCTGTTGTATTTGATTGTCCGTTTCATTCTTCAGGTTTGGGAAATTTTCAGATATTATTTCCTTGAATAGAATGTTCATTCCTTTGGTTTGTATCTCTGAGCCTTCCTCTATCCAGATAATCCTTAAATTTGATCTTTTCCTGTTATCCCATAATTCTTGGAGGCTCTGTTCATGATTTCTTACCATCTTCTCTGTGTGGTCAACTTTATTTTCAAGATTAAAATATTTTGTCTTCATTGTCTGAGGTTCTGTCTTCTAAGTGACCTAGTCTGTTGGTGATACTTTCTATTGAGTTTTTAATTTGATTTACTGTTTCTTTAAGGATTTCTCTTTTACCCCCAGAATCCCCTCTCTTTATTGAAGTAATCTTTTGCTTCCTGCATTTGCTCTTTAAAGTGTTTATTGAAGTGATCTTTTGTTGCCTGCATTTTCTCTACCATCCTTTATTTTGCAGATCATTTTAATTATGTACATTCTGAACTCCTTTTCTGACATTTCTTCTCTGGTGTTGTCAGTGGATTCTATTAACATAGCATCTTGGTTTGTTTGGGTTGCTTTCTTCCCTTTTTTTATATGTTGGTTGTGTGTCTTTCCTTCTAGCAGTGAGGATCCAAGGTATTACAATTTCCACCCTATTAATTTATAGTATCCCTGCAGGTTTCCAATATTAACAGGGGAGATCAATATTAACAGCCCCCAATGCAAATAATATGCAGCCTTACACCAAAATAGCCCCTATTAAGATTTTAACAGTTTTGTCATAATAAACAGAGGTGATATGTTTGATTTTTATCTATAACATAAACGATAGGTTTGCAATAAGGTCTACAATTTCTAATGGTTGCCAGAGAGAGAATGGGGGAGAGGTATAGGATGTGATGTTAATGAGGTTGGAGGTGAGAATACAGAGATATTAGATCATAGGAAGAGTGAAAGAGGAATCAAAAGTTGGTTGTTAGCAGGAGAAAAGAGAGAGACGCTGAGGAAATAGGTAAATAAGAGGAAAACAGTGAGCAAAAAACAAGAAAAGAAAAAGAAAAAAGAAACCATGTAAAAAAAATAAATCTACAACAAAACTGTAATATACTATTCAAATCTTCCAGTCCTCAATAACCTCATGCATGAAAAGTACTTGATTTCAAAATTTTGGGGATATGAGAGTAGGAAACAAAAAAAGAAAAAAATAGGTAAAGAAAAAAAAAGAGTCTTGAAGGAAAATTGAACAATTGTTTCTATTGGAGATCAATATCTTCTCTGCTTCCCTTCCCATCTGACAGAAGGGATTGTCTGGAGTTGCTGATAACTCCACCCTCAGGATGGTGAAAGTTACTAAGGTGGAAGAATTAGACTAGAAGGTGGGAGTCCTGGAGGAAGGCTACAGCAATTGCCAGTCCCTCTGGAAGACTACACCCAGGACTCTCCTTTGGGGTCCACTCGTGTGACACAGGAGCCTGGTGTTAGCCCATGACCTTACTTGTGGACCTCACAATTCCTGATCACTGATTTAGTTTCTAAATTTTCTCTCTCCTGCTCCCGCCTTTTCGACTTCCTTATCAGGAACCTCTCTCCCTGGAAGTCCTGAGGGCTGAGCACTAGGACCTGTGCATCTGTTGTGAAAAATTGTTCTGTGTTGGGCACATCAGGACCAGGCATTGAGAGCTGTGGGACAGCCATGTAGCTGCAAGTGCAGGGCTAGGTTGGTGGCAAGGGGGTGGTTGGGAGACTGGGGATTGAGGAATTGGCGGGCCCTGTAGATTGCCAAACCAGTGAGACCAGGTGCTCAGTGGAGTTGTGGACCAGGCTGATGTTGGGTCACAGGCTGGTTGGCTCTATAAGCCAGGATGAAGATGCCCTCACACCATCTTCCAACCTACCAATCCCTTGCAAGGCCCTCTTCTGCCTCTGCAGCAAGATGGTGGCTATTAGCACATCTAGCAGGGATACCTCAGATGTAACAAAGCCTGCAGGGACCTTGATGATGTCCTCTAAGGTCCTGGCTGTTATCCCTAGATGGAAGTGGCCACATCCCTAGTTGGTGGCAGCGGTGGTGGGTAATCCATAGGTACCATGATATTGGGCTTCTAATCTCTGGCTGGTGGCCCAAGATGGAAGCTGCCCCAACTAAATATGATGATGGTAGTAGTGGATCTGCAGGGTGGGTGGAATGGTGGACCCGTAGGGCTGGTGGGGCTTATAAGTCCCCTTTTGAAAGTGGCCGTCTTGGCTGAGTTTCAGGCAAACACTTCCTTTATCTCTCCTCCAGAGTGACAGAGAGAATGAGTTTTTCTAACTCTGAGGTCTGGCAAGTATTTAGCGGGAGACTGAAAGCTTGAGAGAGAGGGTCAACATAAAGGTAATATTTGAGAAGAATCTAGCACTGAGATAGACTGAGAATATCAGGAAGAATCTCTGTTTCTTGGTGTTTTAAAATTTTCACACATTGAAGGAAGAGGAACAAGAGAAGGGAGGAGGGAAGATGGAAGTACTAGGGATTGTAATGGAGCATATTATATATTCCACACATGTATGAATATGTCAAAATGAACCCAACTATTAAGTGTAACTATAGTTTACTTATAAAAAATATTTAAACAATCTCTAATTTCTAAACCTTAACACAAATAAAAAAGTCATCTTTCAAGTGACATTCTAAAATAATGCTATTTTGTTACTTTCCTCCTTAAAAACATTTGAGTTCATTCCTGCTTAAATGTAAATTCATAGTATCCAAGAACTTTTATAATCAGATTCTCCACCTACCTTTCCAGTCTTATCTGCAGCCAGGTAAGAGCCCTTGTTTTTTTTTAGTCAGACTATGCTATTCTTTGTGCTTGGAGAGCTTCTTCCTGAGTGTGGCTCTTCCTCAATACTTTACCTTACTGAAGTAATACCCATGGTTCGGTTCAAGGCTTAGGTCTATTAAGATTTCCACAAAGCTTTAGGAATTCCTCATTTAATTGGAAGGAATTTCTTCCTTCTCAGTGAATTGTAGAGCTTTAATTTTAAATCTTACACAGCAAATGTCACATTCTGCTTTCAGTTTTAATTAGCTGTATACATTTCTGACCTTCCTAAGAAGATTGAAAGCTTTATGAGTAAGAGGCTGTCATTTTCATTTTTGTTTCTTCATAATAACTTCCATATGAAGGCAGTCAATGTTTGTTATCCTCAACTAGTACTTGATTTTAATATTCTGTTGCCTTCCTCTTTATAGAAATTTATGCAAGTGCATAATATACTGCAAACTGTTACTTTCATGTGATTTTTCATTAACTTGGTCATTAATTCAATCATCAAATATTTATTAAGTTATTTATCTACTTGAAAAATATCATGCTAGTAGCTAGGGGTATAACAATAAATACAATATAGTCTCTGTTCCCAATGAGCGAATTGGGGACACAGAGACATGAAAGGCAATTACACTGTCATTTGATAAATGTTATAGTCATCATTTATGGTTTAAATTGTAGAGCCAAAATAGGAATCATCTAGGTGTCTGTTGATGTATGAGTGGATAAAGAAAGTGGTGTGTGTGTGTGTGTGTGTGTGTGTGTATATAGAAAATATTCTACACCATGGAACATTATGCAGCCATAGAAGACTGAATTTCTGTCATTTGTGGCAACATAGATGAGCCAGAGGACACTATGTTAAGTCCTCACAGAAGGAAGAGAAATACATGTTTTGGCTCATATGTTGAATCTAAAAAAGTTAATCTCATAGAATTATAAAACAGTGGTCACCAGAGGATTGAACAGGTAGCGGTGAGGGGAGATAGAGTGAAATGGGGAATAAGTTCCAAAATACAGTTGGAAATTGTAGTGTTCCATTGTACGGTATGGTAAATAGAGTTTACAACAATTGATTATATATTCCAAAACAACTAGAAGAGAGGACTTTGGAACACTCCCCAACACAAATAAATGATAAATGTTTGAGGTGATGAAAATGCTAATTACTGCAATTGATTCATCACACATTGAATACATGTATAGAAATATTACCCTATACCCCATAAAGATGTACAATTATTATGCATCAATTAAAAATTTGTACCTGGCATGAGAAAAACCTTGAAAAGGGAATAAATGAATCATGAAATGTAGCTCACCTTGTCCTTATCAAGCTTTGTACCCTCACATGATGTCGTGTGTCCCTGAAGGAAGGATGGGATTTCTCCAATGCACACAGAAACTATATATGATTGTGGACCCAATGACACTATTAAGAGTAAGAAAGAGATTTCCTATGATTACCTGGAAGAGGTACTTAATTCCAAATTTGAATAGTCAAGGAAGATGTTTATGAAGAAATACTACATAAACTTAGTCTTTGAGACAAATGGGAATTATCCAAATGAACAAAAATGAAGAGAATGAATCAAATAGAAATTTTAAAAAAGACAATATATAAAGAACTGCAAGTAGATAATTATACCTAGAACCTAAAGGGTTGAGGGAATAGCAGTGTGGGATGAGCCTGGAAAACAAAGCAGAGTCCAAATCATTTAGAGTCTTTATAAACCATTATTAGGATTTGAATCTTTTTTTGAAGGCAATGAGATGTCAGAATTTTTCAGCAATGATTAGATTTATATTTTAAAAAGCTCACTATGACTATAGGTTAGAACTGGGAGAAAGGAGACTGCAGACAGGGAGAGTGGGGTGTAACTGACTTCAGTAAGTCAGTTACAATATGTTGGTGACCTGAGTGAAGAGAGCTGGATAGTGGATACAGAGAGAATTTTAGTTAACAGGATGGTGAGTCAAATGACAATTTCATATACTTTGTTATTATTCAAGAAGATGGCAGAATTCCTATTTCAATCAAACAGGCTGGGTGGTAAGAAAGAAGTGCACGAACTACGTAGATAGATAGCCTTGAATTTGAATCAGGGCTCATCAATTTATTAGCAGTGGAATCTTAGACAAGTCACTTAGCCTCTTGGGCATTAATTATTTAAAACCTGTTAAATGTGTAATAAAATAATAATAATACTTTTGACAAGTATGTTTACAGGGTGTTGGGTGGGTTATTATGTGTTTGATTTGTACAAGATCATTTCTTTCCTTTCTTCCTTCTCTTTCCTCACTCCTTTAATAGATGTGCAGTTAACAACACCTCGAAATAGTATAGATTCAAATTGAAAGAGTAGACTTGTCACCAAACGAGATGGTAGGGCTTTGTAGTGTTCATGGTAAAATGTTTAGGATGTGGTGACTTACACCAGTGACTCGTAATGTTCACTGGGGTCACATACCCTATTGGCAAGCAGATGAAAACCATGAATCATTTCTCTCTCTCAAAAAAAAAAAAGGCACACATGTATAACACTTTATATATTGTTTCAATGGGTTTAAAGATCACCTAAAACTGAAGATGAACTCTGGGCTTTTAAAAAAACTCCTTTATACTAATTCGTTTCATTTTCAAATTTATGATAGTCATTTATTGTTTGAGAATAGCTGGGTCTTCTTATTGATTTATAGATTATTTAATAATAGCTTTTACTTTTTGTTTTTATAAGTGCATTATAGTTATACATAATATTAAGGTTCATTTTTATATAATCATACATGCGTGCAATATGATTTGCTCCACCTCAGTCCTCAGTAGTTTATACTTTCAAAGAAGTTCTCCTAGTAATGGCTATGTACGAATTTTTTGAAAAGTTAATTATTTTCTTTTCTTTTTTTTTATTTACTTATTGATTCATTGAA
>JAJEJO010003361.1:33716-45533 GCA_020662805.1 Glaucomys volans | reverse complement strand
TTATTTCTTGCACTTTGGGAGTCATGTTAAGGAAATCTGGTCCTAGGCCAACATGATGAAGATTTGGACCTATTTTCTCTTCTATTAGGTGCAGAGTCTCTGGTCTGATTTCTAGGTCCTTGATCCATGAAAAGTTAATTATTTTCTTTTCCAGGTTTAAAATTTATTGGATAAAAAGTAAAAAAACCAAAGTGCTTCTCAAAGACTATGTTTTTTTTCTTTAAAATTTTTTTTCACATATACATATAGGATAATGTCTGTCTCATTCTACCATCCTTCCCATCCCCACTGCCCCATCCCTTCCCTCACTCCCCTCTCTACATAATCCAAGGTTCCTTCATTCTTCCCTGAAAAGTTAATTTTAACAGAAAAGTTTAAACAATTTTTATTTTTTAAAAAAGCATACTAGCTCATGTTACAGGATAAGCCTCTCCTGATAAAATTCCATCATCTAATACCATCATGAATCAGGAACCATAATAAGTCTTTTGGTGCATTTTCCTTTGTTCTGCAATATTTGGGAGCTGAATTTTAGCAATAATCATTTATCAACTTTTGTTTACACTACACAACTGAGAACGGTAAACCCACACTGTGTTCAAGTCCCTGGTCATATTACACGAAACATTTTATACTCTGTAAAGAATGTATACAATAAAAACTTCGATTCAAAACATAGGGCTGTGATGGATCACAGCCAACTTCCAACCTCTTTAGGTCAAGCAAGAGGGCAACCATGGTTATTTTCTTATTCAGCCACAAACATTCCTATGGCAAGGAGTAATTAAATGGTGGGCTGTGGAGGGCAGGGTGGGTATGTAGAATAACACATACTGAGACAAGATAACTTTCATCCTATGTCAGGTCATAAACCTAAGTGCCAGAGATCTCAAGATTCTGATCATGACTTGGCAATTTTCCCTGGAAACTGGAACTGAGCTCCTTCTCTCTTTTCAAAAACTTCTTATACTTTAAATGTAACATACTAAAAGACAAAGTTTGGATTAGGCATTTTAAGGCCCCCTTTACCCTAATCCCTATGTTGTTTTTCACTTCACAGGGACTGCACAGGATGGTTTTTAGTTCACAGGTCTTTCAAAGTTAGTTAACATCCATCATTGAACAAATCAGTTACGTAGGTAAGTTTTCAGTGTTACTTTCAACTTTTATATAATGTCCAGCATGTGCAAGCTGCATTAATATTTAAAACATTTCCTTATAATCTGATATAAACCCACAGACTAAAACATTTGCTGACAAGGAAAAGCAAAGAAAAATCAGGAAGAAAGCCAAATTTAACTGTAGGCAGTGCTCATGGATGTAACAAAATCAAGAAAGAATTCCTGGCATACCTAGAACTGATAAAGGAGATTAGCTTCTCATTCTTTATCTAAATGTTTAAGGTACAACTATAAAGATACCTATTACATTTTCTAACAGGTAAATGATTACACACAATGTGTGTTAAAAGTATTTTATTAATCTGAAGAAGTAGCTATTATGGAGAGCTAAAAAATTTATATTTATAGGGACAATATACTGAATTGGTTCAAAGGATTTTAGGGTTCATTTAGCACTTCTGGGCACAGGTAGTAGGGTAACCTCGTTGAGACCAAAGGCTAGGGAAAGAACTTGAGCAAAGATAGGAAGCATACAGGGCTAAAGGGAGAAGGGTGTGATGATCTGAAATTTTATATTATCAAATTCAAATGTTCAAATTGTAATACACAAGGTAAGAGTATTTGTGGGTGGACCTTTGGAAGGTGATGAGATCTTAGGGGCAGAGTCCTCATAAATGGGATCAGTATCCTCACCCCATATATTTTTTTTGTAGCATTGGGACTCAAACCCAGGGCTTTGTGCATTCTACTTTTGAGCTGCACCCCAGCCCCTGTGCCCTTATAAAAGAGACACTACAGAGCTACTTCTGCTGTGAGAGGTCAGACACATGGCCAGATGAACCAGGATTTGGTCCTTACCAGATACCAAATCTGTAGAATCTTGGGATTCTTAGTGCAGAATTGTCTAATCTGACAAGTCAAACCAGAACTGTGAAAAAAATTTCCATTATTTTAAGCCCCCATTTTATGATATGTTGTTACAGCGAATGAATGGACAAGGACAAAGGGACTGCAGAAAGGTAAAGAATACCAGCAATCACTACAGTATCATAAAACTTGGGAGTAGATGGGGTAAAGCTTTATGTTACACAGCACAAATTAACATTCAACCTAACACTGAAAGGCCAATTAACAGGTAAGTATAAATGAACATAATTGTGTCTATTATCTTATTTTTAAAAATAGCTGCTGTGGTATGCCTTACTTATTGCGAATCTGATAATTTTCAGTTGAAAAATGTCAGATTTTAAATTTATTTTTACATGCCATGTATGAAGAGCATTAGATATACTGTATAGTCATAGAACATCCACAAAAATCATCCTTCATCTAGGCTTTTGAATCAAATACCATTCAAAAAATATGTTTATGTGTATATGTGTGTGTCTATATATATACACAAATATACATGCACATATACACTATATAATATTTTTCTAGTTTTTGCATTTGTTTTATTTTAAAGGAAAGAATAACAACAGCCTACATGATAGTAACTGGACATCATGTTCAGATGAATATTTCTTCTAATGACAAAAGCACTGATTTTGTGTTGAGAATATAACATTTTAAGAGTAAGATGGGTTATCTTTAATATTTTCCCAAGGGTTGACAAGACAAAGTGAGAAGTAAGGATTCTTTCAGTTTCTCATATAACCTTCGAATGTGGTACACTGACAAGGATATTTCAGGGGTCTCATAACCACAAAATATGATCAAGAAAGACTTAACGATTCTTAAAGCCTTAGGGGTTTCAGTGACTAACCCAGCAATATTATGTTCACACATCTTGTTAAGGACATACTAAAGGCAGAAAAACACAAATTTGGGCTTTTAGTTTTGGTCAATGTTATTGGCCAATTTTCCAATCTGAGACCAAATACTATCTTTAGAATTGGATCCTACTACTTTATTTTCACATGGGGAAGGAAATAGCCAACTAACACAGTTATCATGTTGTATTAAGTCATCATTCTCACTAAACATTCTAGAAAAGAGGTAGGTCTCTTGAAGGCAGCACATTGTCTTCAAGAGGCCTATACCCAAAGGACTTAAAATTAGCATACTATAGTGATGCAGCCACATCAATGTTTATAGCAGCCCAATTCACTATAGCAAGATTGTGGAAACAACCTAGCTGCCCTTCAATAAATGAATGGATAAAGAAACTGTGGTATATATACATAATGGAATATTATTCATCCATAAAGAATAATAAAATTATGACATTTGCAGGTAAATGGATGGAATTGGAGAAGATCATGTTAAGTGAAATAAGCCAATCCCAAAAAACCAAAGGCCAAATGATTTCTCTTATAAGTGATTAATGACACATAGCAGGGGTAGGGGGAGGTATGGGAAGAATGGAGAAGGGATGGATTGTATAGAGGAAAATGAGGGGTGGGGAGTGGGGAAGGAAAGATAATAGAATGAGACAAACATCTTTACCCTATGTATATGTATGAATAGGCAAATTGTATGATTTTACTTTGTGTACAACCAGAAAAATGATAGTTGTACCATTTGTGTATGATGAACTAAAAAAAAGAAAAGAAAAGAGGTAGGTTCACTATGGAGTTTTGTCAAGCTAAGATATATGAGGCCTTGACCTTAGGTTGAGAGTAGGGTAGTGTGTGTGTGTGGGGGTGGGGTGGGGGGTGGGGTAATGGTTCAAAACAAACCATACATTTTCCTCTAGATAGCATTTGATTAATGTTAAAAATAACAATTTGGAGCAAACTGCCTAATGATATACAATGTCCTTTCGCATATCCCTGTCTATCATGACTATCTTAATTAGTGCGTTAATTCTTAGACTTACACAATTGTTCTCTGGGATTGATTCAGCACATTTTAGTTTTATATGAGGTATCTTTCATGGGAATTTATGTATATGCCATGCTGACATGTTTTCTCTGATGCACAGAGAATTATAATTAAAGTTTAGCAACTGGAGGTGCAATTTCTCCTGTGAGAGTTGAAAAAAAAATAAAAAAGACTATCTTTGCAATGAGACAAAAGTGAGACCTTGCTATCAGTTTCATTTCAAATGTGATACCACTAAGACTTGACTGACTTTTAGGATTGTTTTGATATAAAGCTCTTCTTATTCCCATAAACCAATAGATGTAGCCTATATTGGTTTGGCTTATCAAAATAAACTCAGCGGCCAGGACCAGCACAAAATTGGATTCATCCTTGCAGCTGTAGTACATATTTCAGAGACTTAGCAGTTCACTTCACTTGCTTATCTAACTTTTCTTAAAGCTAATATAACTTAGCTCACAGCATATCTGGATATGCTTGAATATACAAAAGTTTACTTTATTTAACCTTTAAGGAATAACTGACAATGAGGTCCACCAGGACTTAATTTAGATCCACAGAAGTCTCTCTATAGGACCTTAATTAAACTAAGATTCTGTGGTTCTTCTTTGCCCCATTCTGGAGAAAAGAAATGTTTTATCTAGACACCAAATGGCAGATTTGAAAGGTTTTCTGATGTGTTTAATGTGGAAACAAGAAACAAGGTCAAATACAAAAAAGGAAGTGGTAGTTGTAATGAAACCATCTCATTATAATACCCTGTGAAGCAACTGTAATTATAAGAAATAGTTAATGATACATAATTTATTTTCTGATTATAGCTATTTAAATACAGAGCAAACTATTTCTCAGGTCTGTTTTGTTGTCTTATATGAATGAAGACACTATCTATATTCAATACATTTGGTCACTGTATAGCAATTTGTATTTGTATTACAAAAGATACTCTGATCCTAGTTTATATATCAGAAGGTTAATTTTAGTGTTCTCATATAAAAATAATTCATTTATTCTTTCTTAGAGTAGTTCAATGATTTTGTCTCTTGTTAAATTCAATATTGAAAGCATATTTTTATTTTTTGATTTTCAGACTGGTTCTTTTACCAGGTCTTAATAGATGATGTAAAGCTAGAATAATTATAAGTAGTGTCTACTGCTTTGCAAACAATTTCCAAGTCCAAATATGGGTTTGACATAAAAATAATAAACATTTGCAATGATAATTTGCAACTGCACTGACTAGAATTGGCACCTCTGCTTCCTTTTCACAGCATTGAACTATGGTTTCTTAATCTTTAAAAATAGGACTCTGCCAGCTGCAATGTACTAATTTCAATGTAGAAGAAAAGCTGCTACTTGCTTGGAAATCACTTCATTTTTTTTTAAACACCCTTAGAAGTAAAAGCAACATGAAAGTTTCTCCAGGAATGTCTTGCCAAAAGTTGTAGGGTTCAGATGAACTGGTGATAGTGAGACAGGTTCAACATATCAAACCCTAGAGCCTATTTTTCAAAAATTGGGGCAACACAGATAACATAAAATTTGACATTTTAACACTCTTTAGGTGTATTATTCAGGGTCATTAAGTACATTCATGATGCTATATAATCATCAATAGTAGTTATTTCCTAAGTTTTTTAATCAGTCCAAATTCTATACTCATGAAAGACTAATTCCCATTCTTTCCTCTCCTAGCCACTGGTAACCACTAATCTACTTTCTGTCTGAGCTTCACATACTTCATATAAATGCAATCATAAGAATATTTGTCATTGTTGTGTTTGGCATATTTTATTTAGCCAAGGTTCACCCATGTTGAAGCATGAGTCAGAACTTCTTTTTCAATGGCTGAATATTACACTGCATTTATATGCTACGTATTTATTCATTAATCTGATAGACACTTGTGTTGTGCCTACCTTTTGACAACTGTTAATAATGCTGCTATGAACACTGGTACACAAGTATCTATTTGTGTCTGTTTTCAGTTTCTGGGTTATACTGTACATCTGTTTTCTTTCTAGAGAACTTGATAAAGTGCTTTCTACAGAAGCTACATCACTTTATATATTCATGGTAGCAATGCACCAGGGTTCCAATTTCTCCTTTTCCTTGCCAATACTTGAGTATGAAGTGGTGTCTCATTGTGGTTTTGATTTACATTTCTCTAATAACAATAATATTGAGTATCTTCATATGTGCTATTGTCTGTATATCTTCTTTAGAGAAATATCTACTCAAGTTCTTTGCTCATTTTTAAGCTTAGTTATCTTTCTGTGGTTAAATTGTAGGAGTTGTTAGTAGAAATGCAACTGATTTTTAATAGATTTTGTATTCTGATATTAAATACTTATCAGATGATATATAAATATTTTTGTCTACTTTGTGTACTACCTTTTCACTTTCTTGATAGTGTACTTTGAAGCACAGGTTTTTATTTGTAGTGGTGTAAAATTTATTTTTTCTTTGTTGTCTGTGGTTTTGGTGTCATGTTTAAGAAACAGGGCCAAAACAAATTCATAAAGATTTATTTCCATGTTTTCTGCTAAGAGTTTTTATACTTGTAGATCTTAAATTTAAGTGTTTCATTCATTTTGAGTTAATTTTTTTGCATAAGATTAAAAAGGGTCCAATTGTGTTCTTTCGCCTTGGATATTCAGTTGTTCAAGTACCATTAATTGAAGAGACTACTGTTTTCTCATGCAATAGTCTCGATGTCTTTGTCAAAAATCAATTTTCCACAGGTGCTAGGGTTTATTTCTGGGCTATCAATTTAGTCCCACTGCTCTGTATGTCTACAATTATGTCTGTACCAAATTGTTTTGATTCATGAAGATTTGTATTAAGTCCTGAAATCAGGAAATGTGAGTCTTCTGACTTTGTCATTTTCTTCAAGATTGTTTTGGCTATTCTGGTCCCTAGCAATTGTATATGAATTTTAGGAGGAGTTTTTCCATTTCTGCAAAAATCACTCTTGCATTTAGATTTAAGATTGCATTTAATGTGTGCACTATTTTGGGTAGCATTGTCATCACAACAATATTAATTCTTCCAACCTATGAACTCAGGATGTTTTCCCAATATTTAGATATTCTCTTTCAGAGATATTTTGTAGTTTAAGTGCATAAGTCTTACATTTCCTTGTTAATTCCTATTTTATTCTTTAACATATTTTTAAAAATTCATTTTTAATTGGTTCCCAAATATATACATATGAAATGGGGCACCATGTAATGTTTCAGTATCTGTAATACATTCATTTTTAAATCAGGTTAAACATATGTACTTTGTCAAACATTCATAATTTGTGACAAAAACTTTCAAAATGCTTCCTTCTATTTTTTTTTGAAATGTACATTATTATCTATAGTCACTTTACTATGCAATGGCACACTAGAACTTGTTATTCCTAACTGTAATTTAATGCCTGCTGATCAACTTTTCCCATCTCTCCCCCAACCCCATTCTCCCCAGTCTCTGATAGCCACCATTCCACTCTCAAGTTCTATGGAATCAACTCTTTTAGATTTCATATATTAATGAGATCATATGGTATTTGTCTTTCTGTGCCTGGCTTATTTCACTTAACATAATGATTTCCAGTTCCATTCACACTGTCACAAATGACACTGTTTCTTTTTCTTTTACTTAATCAAGTTCAATTATATATATGTACTATATTTTCTTTTCTATTCATCAGTTGATGAGTTCTGTTTTTATTTCTTGGCTATTGTAAACAGTGTTACAAATGAACATGAACATGCAGCTTTATCTTTGACATACTAATTTCATTTCCTTTGCCTAAAATACCCAGGAGTGGAACTTCTGAATCATATAGTGGTTCTATTTTTAGTTTTTTTGAGGAACCTCCATACTGTTTTCCACAATGGCAATACTAATTTACATTTCTACTGACACTATGCAAGTGTTGCCTTTCCTCTACATCCTCACCAGCACTTATTATCTTCAGACTTTTTGATAGCAGACATTCTTACTGGGTGAGATGATGTGTCACTGTGGTTTTGATTTGCCTTTCCTTGATGGTTAGTGATGTTGAGCACTTTTTCATGTACCTGTTGTTCATCTGTATATTTTCTTTTGAAAAATGTCTATTTAACTCCATTGACTATTTTTTTAAATTTTACTTTTGACATTGAGTTTATACTCTGGATATCAGCCTCTTATCAGATGTATACATTGCAAATCTTTTCTCCCATTCTATAGGCTGTCTCTTCACTGTTGGTTGTTTCCTTTGCTATGAAGAAGTTCTTTAATTTGAGGCAATCATCTTAGTCCATTTTCACTTTTGTATTCTATGCTTTTGGGTCTTATCCAAAAAATCTTGACCTACCAATGCCCTGAGGTATTTATCGTGTTTTCTTCTTCTGTATTTCACTAAGTTGATTTTTGTAACTGGTGATAGGAGTAGACTTTCATCCTTTTGCATGTGGATGTCTAATTTCCCCAACACTGTTTATTGAAGAGATTGTCCTTTCTCCAGTGTGCATTTTAACACCATCATTGAAGAGCAACTGGTTGTGGAAGTGTGAGTTCATTTCTAGGATCTCTATTCAGTTCAATGGTCTTTATGCATGTTTCTATGTCAATAGCATGCTGATTTTTTTTATCATGGATTTTATTTATACATAGGCCACCTTATGCAAAAAAAGGTATTGTGGCAACTTATAAAAATAGATAAAACAGAATAGAATAAAAATAGGGCTGGGGTTGTAGTACAATGGTACAGCACTTGCCTAGCATGTGTGAAGTGTTGGTTTCAATCCTCAGAACCACATAAAAATAAATAAATAAAATAAAGGTATTGTGTCCATCTACAACTAAAAAAAAATTAAAAAAATAAAGAGATTAAGGTAAAGATACAAGCAGAAAGCTAGGATGAAGTGAGTCAGCAGGAGACTCAGTATAGTTCTTAAAAATGATCTCAAATTTGACTTTGAGCTTCTAGTAGCCACAACCAAGAAGAAAACATACTCTTTACAAGATTCCTAATGACAGTTACTTTGGGGTTTTGGTTTAAAATTAGACCTGATTTGAATATTGACTTTTAAAAATTTTTACTTACTTTGTTTTTTATTTATTCTTTTTAGATAAATATAACAGTAGAGTGTATTTTGACACATTATACGTACATGGAGTATAACTTTCCATTCTTGTGGTTGTACATGATGTGGAGTTATACTGGTCATATACTCATGTATGAACATAGGAAAGTTATAGCATGCTGTTTTGATTACAACAGCTTTGGTCCATGAGTATTGGAGTGGTGGTTGAGGTTGAAGGGCTTTGCCCAGCAATGGGTTTCATCATGGCAAGCCTGATAGTGGGTTTCATGTCTAAGGCTTGGACTTAATTCTGTCTTCTTCACCACTGTGCTGCTTGGAGTTAGGGGGAAGGCTTCTGTGGGTAATTCTTTCTTTCCTTATTCAATAATCTTTTCATTTTGTTATACTAAAAGCAGGCACTGTGATCTCTCACCCAATTTCCTCAGTTCTTGTGATGGTGGTTTGGGGCAACTATTCGTAGTTGTTCAACTTGGTGTGCCAATGGGAAGATGATCACCGGAGGATCTTACCAGATACTTTCTTGCTCTGCCCCTCAATAAATAAAAATACAACTATTTTTTATATATATATATATGTATATATATATATTTACACATATATAAAATATATATATTTATATAAAATCAGCAGCCCTAGGAAAGTAACTTATATTCCAGTTTGAATAAATTTATCTATCTTGCCTAATTCTTCTAGCTAGAATAAAAATCAATACTTTTTAAGATCTTCCAATAAGTTGGAGGAGGAAACATTTTCAAATGTATGTTGTGCCTATGTGTGTGTGTGTGTGTGTGTGTGTGTGCGCATTCTTGGAGTTTTGTTAATATAAGATCATGTTATATATGCAGTTAGTTTTACTTCTTTCATTCTGTATTGAGTTGGAAAATGCCCTTCTAAAATACATATCCTTTCCAGGATATCAGAATGTGACCTAATTTGGAATTAGAATAGGTCCCTATAATGAGGTCATATTGGAGTACAGTGGGCCCTTAATCTGACTGTAATCCTTAAAGAAATCCTAAGAAAGAGAAGAAACTCAGAGATAGATATACACTGGGAGAATAACACCTGACGACAGTCAGGCAATGATATAGCTACAAAGCAAGGAAAAACAAGTATTGCTGGTCATGACCAGAAGCTGGAAAAAAGCAAGGAATGTTTCTGAGTCTCAGAGGAAGCATGCCTCTGTTAACACCTTAATTTAACCTTCTAATTTCCAGAATTATGAGAAAATAAATTTCTCATGTTTAAAGTCATCCAGTTTGTGGTATTTTTTAAATAGCAGCCTTGGGAAGTAACTTTTATTCCAGTTTGAATAAAGTTATCTATCTTGCCTTATTCCTCTAGCTAGAATAAAAATCAATACTTTTTAAGATCTTCCAACAAGTTGAAGAAGAGGAAACACTTTCAAATGTATGCTGTGCCAGTGTTAGCCTGGTACTAAAGTCAGATAAGAAAACTATAGACTAATAGTCTATGAATACTGATGCAAAACTCCTAAAGGAAATATGAGGGAACTGAGTTCAGTAGTATACTAAAGGATTATAGAACATGACCAAGTAGAGGTTATACTAGGAATGCAAGGTTTCACATTGACAAAAATATTATTATAATAAACTATACTAATAGAAGGAAGTGAAGAAAACACTTAATTGTCATAATATGAAATAAGTATTTGACAACATTCAATATCCTTTCATGCTAAAAACACTGAACACACTAGAAACAGAGGGAATCTTCCTCAATATGATAAAAGCCACATTTGAAAAAACCAAGCTAACATCCTATTCAGTGGTGAAGATTGAAAACTTTTTTCCTGAGGTCAGGAAGAAGATGAGGATGTCCTCTTTCACCACTTCTATTCAACACAGTACAGTTTCTACTTGTTTATTTTTCTTTTTGCTTGTTTTTTGATATTTTTGTGGAGGGATGGAAGATTAGGGCTGCCTACTCTGTTATTTTGCTGATGTACTCCCAAATTCAAAGCTTTTTAGTAACAATATACATAAAATAGCATTTATTAAATTCACACAAATGCAAACAATAGTACTAGGAAAGAAAATTAATAGCTCTTGTTAACTGAGTGATTACTAGTATCAGGCTCTTCAATAAACTTTATATGCCAAACTCAAAATCTTCCAAACCATGCTGTGAGGTAGTTTTTATTCTTCTTTTCTTTTTAGAAATGGTGACTTAAGTCGTATTACTAACACAAATTAATAAAACTAGGTGCCCTGTTCTGTTTCTTACTAATCTGGTAACTGAGCAGCAACAAACACAACAAAAATCCATATATTTAAATACCTAATAAGCCCTTAAGATAAACTGATGGGGACTAACTAATAAAGAGATTAATTACAAAGGTATAGGTGGGATATGAGACCCAAAGGGACAGTGCAGATACTGGAGTTTGTAAAAGTAGAGCTATTGCCACCTTTGGAGCCGAGGGGTATTGACCAGGGGCTGATTCAAGAGTTGCAGAGAGAAGTATTATTCTTCAGCAGAAGGATACAGCCAACCCGAGATAATTTTTGACAGAGGATTTAGGGGGATAAATATGTTGATCCCTTTCCCTCCCATAATCTATCAGATCTCCCCACTGGCTGAACAAGTGAAATCCAGACTACATGAAAGTCAGCCTTGACAGGTGGATAGGAGGGTGATAAATGGTGGAGAATGGATTTGTGATGGGAAGTGGGACAATGAGTAAGATATTCAGCACAACCATGAATACTCAGTAGAATTCCAATCAATATGTTTTAAATTGAGATGCTTTTAATTTAGTGGGG
>JAJEJO010003361.1:1123-33616 GCA_020662805.1 Glaucomys volans | reverse complement strand
AAAAAAAAAAAAAAAAAAGTAAAAAGACAATTTCTAAACAAATATACAAAACTGCTTATCAAAAATTATTTCCTGTGGGCTGGGGATGGAAGCTCAGTGGTAGAGCATTTGCCTGCCATGTGAAAGGCCCTGGGTTCAATTCCTAGCACTGCAAAGGTAAAGATGTCCTGTTGTTGGATTGAAGCATTAACAGCTATCCACATATTTTGTTCAGGAATCACTGTCTACAAGTATGAGTCAGAATGGAGGATGTGAAGAAGGAACTGCTCATGATAGCACCTGGCTTCTGATAAGCATAACATTGACTTATTTATTTAGAATGTGATGGTTCTTTATTACTATTGCATATATTTTTATTATTTCATCTGATTACTCATGCTACCAGATATCTTTCATATGGTGAATTTTTAAATTTACTGGAATTCTGATAGATTAGAGCATTCTACACAGTGTCTTGTACATAATTGAAGATGAATATTTTAAACTGTATGTTTAATGGCATCGGTTGTCTACTGACATATATATATAGGTAAATATACATATATATATAAACACACACACATATATATATATACACATGCATATAAACTTTTCACTTCTATGGTAGAATTAGAATAAGCATATCTTGAGATTAATGTCTTGATTAGGATGTTTAGAAGCACTTGGCAGTTTTAAGAAGATTAAATATACAGGGTCTACTTATTAGATACCATTTTTTAAATTGTGAATCCTTATGCAAATATAACTCTAAGCTTATAAGCACTTATAAAAAAAAAGTTTATTTCAGGTTGTGGTTTCATATACTGAGACTAACAACTGTGTTAAGTGAAAAGCCAGAATAAGCTGGCCAAGTGGCAGCTTTCAGATTCAAAAGGCTCAAGTACTGGTTGAGATAAGGGCATGGCTTGTAGAGTCACACAACTTGTGTTTCAGTCCAGGCTCTGACACAGGCAAATTAGATAAACTCTGAGTCTAAATTTTTCTCATGGGTAAGAATGATTCCTTTCTCATGGAATTGTTAATGAATAAAATAGGCAATACATGTGATATACTTATCAGAGTGCCTAACATATAAAGACAAATCTGTGATTGTTGGGATTTCTTCCTAAGGCTGTTTACTACTTGGGACCTTGAAATATATCATTTTCAATGGATTTGTGGGATGACTGTCTTGATATGTACTACACTGAAAAATGACATCTTTCATAGGAATGATATGGCAATACAAACTAATGCAGCATCAGCAGAGGTAAATAATGATAAAAATTTAACATCTTACATCAAAATAATATAGATACCAAAGCCTTAATAATAAAATATTTTCATTGACTTGCAATTACATATTAAGTGGTCAGTTACTATACTTTCTCTGAAATTGTATTTAAATTGTGTTCTGTTAGATATTAGAAAACAATTCTGAGTGGAGAGTGATTTATGACATAACTAATATCCACTCAAATACTTCTTCAATATGGTCAGTTAAGCTTCAACAAGAAGTCTGACCTTCACTTAATGTCAAAAGCAAATGCTATGTATAATTTGCCATGTACTTTTCTGATATAAGGATTTTTGGATACTTAAAATAGGCTAACCAAACGTCTTAAAAACTTCTCATCTGACTATATTTTCATTTCTTGTTTCATACAAACATAAAGAACATATGTTATAACATATACATATATAACGTGTTATATATGTATATGTATATATGTATATGTATATATGTATATGTTATATATGTTATATATAACATATATGTTATATATATATATAACATATATATATCTCAGAGGGGAATATTTTATCTCCACTACTAATTTTCTTGATGAGGAAAATTTCCTAAGCATATTCCTGACCTTTATTTGGTCCCTTTTTCTTTTCTTTCTTTTTTTTTTTTTTTGCACCAGTGATTGAACCACAGAGTCACATCCCCAGACCTTTTTGTATTTTATTTAGAGACAGTGTCTACTGAGTTGCTGAGGCTGGCTTTGAACTTGCAATCCTCCTGCCTCAGCCTCCCAAGTCGCTGGGTCCCCTTATTCTTTCTGTCCAGGGAAGTGGGGGTATTTATTTGGTGAATTTGGGAAGGCTCAGTCCTGTTCTTCCTTTTGAGAAAAAGCTGCCTCTGCTACTTTCCCAGGAGCACTGTTTTTCCTTGTTTTAGAAAAGGGGCCTCTGTAACCAGTTCAATGTGGCCATACTTAGATATGTTCTCTGCCTACTTCTGGGTGTTTTTTTTTTTTTTTTTTCCCCTATCCCATTTGGCTCTCATACTAGCTATCATCTCTAACATGTCCTTTATTAAAAGACAATATTTTTGGCTTTTATATCTACTGTTTTATTTTTCAATTTGCTTAGAATATAGCCATGGGAGAGCAAGGTCATTTTATTGTTTTATGTATTTCTCATATCTGAAAGTAGATATCCTTCCTGACTTCTTCATAAAAAACGTTGAGTCTCTAATAATCCAAGCTCCCAAATCCAATAAATTCTAATGATTAGCTTTCAGAGCCCACACTCTAGCCCTGCTGTTTTTCCCCAATGGAGGAAATTCTAGCAACATGTTTGCAATTTCAGAAAGCAATTAAAAAATACCCCCGACACAAATCCCTCAGAAACCTATGCTGTCATATTAATCTGCTTTTTGCTATCTAAGAAAATACCTGAGTCAGGCTAATTGTATTTTATAAAGAAAAGAGGTTTAATTAGCTCACAATTTTGGAGGCTGACTGTCTAAAAAGCATAGTGCCAGCCCTAGTGAGTGCCCCAGGAATATGTAGAGCAATAGTTCACATTTCAAAGTTGGAGTTAGAGACAGGAGTCCCATAATCCTTTCCAAGGGCATAGCTCCAATGACCAAAGAACCTTCTACTAGTTTCCACATCTTAAAGGTCAGACCTCTCAATATCACCATACTGAAGTCCAAGTTAATATGTGAACCTTTGACAAATGGCATCTAAACAATAGCAGTTAACTTACTATGGATCCTCATATGTGCATATGACATTTCTGAGTATACTTACCTCAGCTGTGTGCTTTGCCACGTGCCCCACGATGACAATGACTTTTCCCTTGAAGTTCTGAAGCATACTGGTGTAAGGACCTTGGGTAAGCTCCCCTTCTGCAGTGAATGCAGCATTGAATGGAATGTTGATGCTGCCTGAAATGTGACCTCGAACAAAACTGAACAGGTTAATTTAAGGAAAATGTTTGGCATGTGTATGTGCAGACTTGAGTGTCTCAGAGAACCAGAGGTAACTGATTTGCAGACATAGTACTAAACATCTCTATGCTCACATGAATATTTTATCTAAGTGAATTAAGGCCCTGTAACGGTAATATAGGTAAATTTGAAAATGAGGTGGAAAAGAAAAGGAAGACTAGCCAAGGATGTAAGGATAATCGGCCTCATTAAATGAATTGTGAAAGTGATCCTGATGCAGCAAAGTGATGTTAGTCACAAGGATTGCATAATATTCACACCTTTCAGTTCATTATTACCTGTTTTTTTTTTTTTTTCAGTACCAGGGATTGAGCCCAGGAGCACTCAACCCCTGAGACATATCCCCAGCCCTTTTTAAAACCTATTCATTGTGGGCAAACAATTGCTAAATGGGATTCAGGATTTAAGAGGTAATTAGCACTAGTTGGAAACACTTTTATTGTTCGTTAATTGTTCAAGTAAACTTAACTCACATTTCCATTACTTCCAATTTTATGCTTTCTGAAGGTGGTGATGTCTTATTGTTTTTATAATCAAGAAGGGTTCTGATGGTCTTATTGACTATTAGGAATTAAGGCATCCATTAGCTTAAAATATTTGGAAATGTCATAAGATCTTAAGAGAAAAAAAATATGTTCTAGTAGATAATTAAAAAGTAGATTTGAATGAATAAAATAGAGCTTTGGAAAATAAAAGGTAATTCTCTGTATAGAATCTACAAAACAAGATATTCTTAAATACTCATTAACCAAGTAACTCTTCAAATAAACAAAACAGCTGCTCTAGAAGAGATGTATATGATACTTCAATAGGTACATCAATTTGGCAAGAGAACATTTTCACTGATAAGTGAGGGCCAAGTTAAATTTTGAAGAATTAATAAAAGTTAACTAGGCAAAGGGATGAAATGGAAGTGGAATAGGGTGAGATAACAATTTAGGCAGAAATTTTTGTTTTACAGTGGGAAGGTACATGGCTAACAAAAAGAAAGGAAGGCAGGCCACTGGCAGTGGAATTTAGAAAGCATGGATAAATATAGGTAAGAGGAACCTGGAAAAGAAGGCAGGGACCAGATGCAGGGCCTTGTCTATGATACCGGACTTTATTCTAAGAGCAATGAAGAAAGTGTTTTAAGCAGAAAAGCTACAAACTACATTTGCATTTAGCTGATTCTGTGGAGAAAGAAGAGGAGTAAATGTGCAGACCAGTTTATAAGAAATGTAGGCAGTATGTCTTCCTTTTCTTGATTACTGATGACTACCATGAAAGGTATATTTACATGTTTAATAGTCATTTTCTCAAAATTCCACTTTTGTTATGTAAAATTAATACTTTTAAAACATTAAGACAAAAGCAGGTAATATTTTCCCCCAAAATTCATCACACAGAAGGGAGAAAAATTGGAATTATTTATTGAAATTAGAGTCTTTCAATAGCCCAAGAGCTTGTAGTCATCTTTTATAGTATGTTTCTTTCTGTCATTAATGAAGAGATGAAAAATTTGAAGCTCTAGAATGATGGGAAATAGCATGTATGAGGCCCTGGGTCAAATCCCAAGAACAGCAAAAATAAAAATTGATGGTGGAGACTGATCACATTTCATATATCTTAAATTTTTAGCTCAGCTGCTGCTTCATTGCTTTTTTCTTTAAAGAAAAAGTTTGACATTAATAATGAGAGAAATAACCATAAAATAAGCTCTGAAAAATGAAGAGAGGTAGAATCAACAATGGAACTCCTGGGTATGTTGTGTAGAGTCTTCCAGAATGTACAGAGAATTAATAACATTGGGAAGAATACCCTTGGACTTCATAAGTGTTAGTTTCTCAAACATTTATAATTATTACCTATAACTTTTTCTACGAATACATAAAAGCAAGGATATATCTTAAAATGAAAATTATCATAACACAAACCGAGAACCTAACAACTCATTTGTTCTCAGCAAACAGATCTATATCTGTCAGGTCTGAATCAGTTGCCAGAGATAGTTTCTATGTTTATCAAACAGTACTTATCAACTGTGAACATCTTTTCTTTCTAGTGCTTTCACAGTAGCAAAAGCAATACAAATCTATAGACTAATCAAATGCTGTGGTAGAAATGTTTATATTGCCTGCCTGGTCCTAACTTTGTTTGGAAGAGCCTCAGCCACTACCCTTGGTGAAAAGGTGAGCACCTGGGCTATCATGTTTGTATTAGATAACCCTGCCACTAACATGGCTGACAGCCATGGCTGACAGGATACTGGAGAGGGAGGGTGAAGGTAGATAGCTGTTGCCAGCAGAACCAATCCCTTTCTTTCCCTTGAAAATCAGAAACAAAGGACAATGTTCAGGGTATGTTAAGCTTTACAATGTAAAATCATATTTGAGTCCCTCTTGCATAGAATCTGTTCAGTCATATATTAGAAATTACAAGCCTTTTACTCTGAGGAAAAATGTTTAAAGCTAAATTTTGTGACTATTTGGTTTAAAAAATTACCCATGAATTTGTGGATTCAATCTCATTTATTATGTTTTTAAAGAAGATGTTTGTCTAAACTGCCTTTCAGTCACTACAAGTACATCATAACTTGTTATTGTCCTAGAATTTTCTGTCAGTTATGCTTTATGGTTTTTTAAAAATCTGGATTAGATGTTAAAACACTTGATAAACTATATGGCACTAGAATTTCTGGGAAGAGGAAAATTAATATCCAAAACATAAAACTACTTAAGATCTTTGGTTATACTTTGGAAGACAAGACACAAAAGAAACAGCCTTAAACTAATACGTTTTCTTGTTATTAGTTTAGAATCAAAAAGTCCTGGAAAACATATGAGAGCACTCATCCAAGAATCCTCTTCATCATAAACTTCTAGCACCTAAGAGACTAAGTAAGCATGAATGCTTGCCGACAAGGTTGTTGAACCTCTAGGTTTTCTATCTTAACTGCATGACTGGCAAGCAGCAGAGGAGAATGAGATTGGCCTGGGTACACATCAGTAATGAAGAAGACAATGTTGGTCATTTAAGCAATTTTTCCTTAAAAATTGAGTTTCACTGCTTACAATTCAAATTCTTATGTGAAAGACATAATAAGATGAAGTAGAACTGCTTTAAGTAATTTCTAAATATATTAGAGATGGCCAGAGTATATTGCAAAGTTATGTAGTTGAATACTTTTTGTACCATTTTTGTGGGGCGGGGGGAAAGGTATTAGGATTGAACCCAGGGATGCTTTACCACTGAGCCACATCCCTAACTCTTTTTATTTTTTGATTTGAGACAAGGTCTTGCTCAATTGCTTAGGGCCTCACTAAATTGCTAGGGCTAGCTTTGAATTTATAATCCTCCTGCCTCAGCCTCCCAGTTGCTGGGATTACAGCCTCCCATCATGCCCAGCTACTTTTGAGTCCTTCATAATCAAAATAAAATACTGTGTATATTAGTTATTTGAAAAAGAAGAGCAGATTTTTGTACATTTCATATTAAATTAGAATAGTAAAATAGAAGACAATGTTTCAGATTTGGTGAATTCAAGTGACCAGTTTACTGTGATCATTCCTGGGCCAAATCTGATAAGGAGAGCAAAATGACAGAAAATATGCAGAGATAAGCTTTCTCTGTCATCCACAGACTTTGGTTGCATCTTACTGTCCTGCTGTGAAAGACAAATATGTAAAGATTCTTTACAGCAAGGTAGTGTTGTGGATGAATATGCAACATTACATATTTTAGGATTATGACAGTCACTTAATAGCTTTCCTTACATTCTAGACAAAAATCTAAATTCTTGGCATTTACTGTTTGCATTTCAAAAAAGCCATTTCATGTAAGCAGAAACACAAATATGGGGTAAAACGCACCCCAAAAGGTTCTGTACTGAGAACACTACCCAACAACCAGGCACTATGCTATTTTACAAATTAAAAACTTAAGCTTTAGCTTCAAAATACCCAGCTCAGCATTATAAATGAAATAGATGCCAAATTATTTATTTACTTATTTATTTTTAGATACTGGGGATTGAACCCAGAGGCCAAAGTATTTATGTGGTGATTAGCCTCAATCATATATGCATCTTGATTGTGTAATTTGAACAATGCCCACCGTAATTTTCAGTTTAATTTTGGTGAAAATGGCAATACCAATAAACACTAATTTTTAAGTTTTCAGTGTTCAAAAGAAATTAGAAATTTTGATGAAATTCTTGAAGGAATTAAAAAGCATGATTAAAGAAGACAGCAGAAATTACAATGAACTCTTTAATATGAAATAAAATAGTTTGCACATCACTAGCCCCAAAATCTGAAATCCAAAATCTTTCAAAATCATGAAACTCTCATGACATTACAAGTGGAAATTTCACACTGTGAAACTTTGTTTCATTCACAAATTAGTAAAAACATTGTATCAGGTTATGTGTATAAAGAGTATATGAAATGTAAATAAATTTTATGTTTAGATTTGTATCCAAGCCCTAAATATCTCATTATGTACAGTTAAATTTCCAAAATTCAAAAAAATTCTCAATGAAAACACTTCTGGTCCTGAGTATTTTGGATATGAGATGTTTAACATGTACTTATAAAATTATCCGGTTATTACAGCAGCTACTTCGTCATGATTTTTTTTTTTTTGATACATAGTGACTGTGCAATAAGCTATACCCTTCCAAAACTACAGCTCAGTATTCTATCTGGTAGACACTGCCAAAGAGCATTCAAATGTGAGATTATAATAAACATTTTACATTGAACAAAATCTGGTAGTCCCATGGACAAATAGATCTGAAAAAATATTTTAAATTCATTGTGATAAAAGAGTTGGATTATCAGAATAGCATTAACAGGTAGGGATGGCATGTATTATCTTCTAGGTTTCTAAGATATGAAGACTTTCTTGTATTCCTAAATCAATCTATGTAATGATAGAGTAAGTAGAAATGCCATACTTTAATTACACATATAGGAAAGAATTCTTTCTAATAATATAGGGAAATTAAATGAGTGAATGCTCATATTCCAGAAAGATTATTCACTTTACTGAAAGATTTTTAAAATCCCTTTAAAATATGCTCTCAAAATTCAACACAGACATAATCTCACTTTTTTTAAATCCTAAAAGAATACAGTATTTTTGCTGGGTACCACACTTAGTGACATCATACTTCTAAAGTACACCAATCTTGCCAGAACACTTATGAAAGTGTACATACCTTTATGTTGGTTTATTCACTGTGCTAATTTTAATTAGTATTATAAATCTTTAAGCACTGAAGGCCACATTGTTAGTATATCAGTAGCCAAAAAGGAAATGGAATTAAACCCACAGTTTACCCATATGTATGGTAAATGAATATTAACTGAAATAAAAATTATGTTTAGATATCATTTCCTTGCTAACTCTATTGTTGCAGTTACCAGCCCCCAAAGCCTCCACTTTTAACATATCAGTGGCCCCTTCTAACATTCCACTCATCTGTCCATTTCTATTCCCATTACTGTCTGTCTACTTCAGACACTGGTTACTTTGAGCTCAGCTACTGCAAATGTAGCTGCTTTCTCCAACTGTTATCTTTTCTGAAAACCCATTTTATTCATGATGTTGTCAAGTAAAAAATTTATTCCTTCTGTGGCTGTCTACAGGGCAAAGCCCAAATATTGCAGTTCAGCTTTCATGAATAGGACCTACCTACTTCAATACCAAAATGAATCATGTACTACCAAAATATTTTCTCCCTAGTTTCTGTGATTTTCTTTGTCTAAATGCCTTTTTTTCCTTATTTTTGAGTGTTCAAATATTCATCCCTTATTTCCTCTGAGAATTTTTGTTCTCATAATAAGTATGTATTACTCATGACAGAAATTTTGATCTTGTATTAAACATACTAATGAACATGACTTTCATCAAACCTCTGAAGAACTTATGGAAAGGATGTGTATTTATTTCATCTTTAAATTTTTTATAATACTTAATATAGTGCCCAGAATACAACTTACATATTTGTTGAGTAAACAGATACCAGCATTTACTAAGAATGAACATGGTATAATAGTGAAAATGGTTGGGTTTGTGTATTTTGGAATTTAAAAAACTTAAGCCTGCAGTTGTCTTTCCTATAGCCTTTGGTATTTTTAAGGAAAGAGCTTTATAAAGTTGTAAAAACTCAGCCTTGACTAGCAAATGATATTAAAATTCCTTCAAAGTTTTTCTGTGTATAGATAACATCAGTTGGATGCACATTTGTATGATCAAGACTACCCTTAATATGAACTCCAGGAAATTTGAAACTTTAAATATTTATAACTATCAAAATAACTGTTTGGTTTGTGTATTATCCTTGAAACTATTAACATTACTTATCAATCTTATTCCACTATACAAGAAACATTACCTCTTGATAATATGCAATTATTGTTTCCTACCAAGTTCCCATAACATAATTGGTTAGTGTTGTTCCTTTGTTATTAAAAACAAAAGTAAAATGTGATTTCAACAAAAATCTTGCTGTTTATCTTCCCTGAATTTTCCACACTAATACCAAGGGTTTAGAGCAGATTATTTTTTGGGTTCCTTCTTATTCTAAAGATTTGGGATTGCATTTTTATTGTCAAGTGATTGAAGTCTATCTTCATGTTTTTTTTTTTCCCCCTGTACTTTTTTTTTATTAAATTTTTTATTGTAGTTCATTGTACACAACTGGAGTACAACTATCATTTTTCTGGTTGTACACAAAGTAGAATCATACAATTTGCATATTTATACATATACATAGGGGGTAGGGGGTGGGGAAGGAAAGATAATAGAATGAGACAAACATCCCCAGTACTTTCTACTTATTTGGCTTTTACTATTTAGGCAGTTTCCTAAGATTGCCGGTTAGCTAATGTACTTCTTACCTATAATACAAAAACTGAAAACTGATAATAGATTGAAATATTACCTCTTGTAGGGTATTTGTTTTTTAACTGGGACTATTTATACTACAAGGTAAATGGCTGAAGCTTTTTAAAAAAAAAAAAGTATGTGTGTGGGGCTGGGGATCTAGCTCAGTTGGTAGAGTGCCTGCCTCATAAGCACAAAGCCCTGGGTTCACACACACACAGGCAATGAACCTTTATTGTATGTATTTATATGCAGTGCTGAGAATCAAACCCAGTGCCTTGCACATGCTAGTCAAGTGCTCTGCCACTGAACCACAACCCCAGCCTATGGCTGAAGCTTTAACAGCAGAATTTCAGGTGTGAGTCATGAGAGGGCTCTGGGGGCTAGTAAGGCTGTGCCCTCAATTCATCTGAAGAATGAAGTTTATTCTGTCATTGGATAAGATTGCCCCCCTCCCTTTCAAAAACAATCATTTCAGTTATTTTACATAGGTAAAAAAGATGGAAAAAGATCTAATCTTACACATTTAATCTCCTGAAAGCACAATTTAGGCAATCAAAATTCCCATGTATACGAAGATAGAAGAACTATGTTAGGTAAACTTTGCCCATTTAAATGACTTATAAAATAAAGTAGAAGATAAAAACAATATAGGGAAACAATAAGCAATTTAGAAAATATTATAAATAATATTTCAAAAGTAACTTACTTTCTTTGGAGAAAGAAAATGTGATATACAACATTCCTTTCTTCCCATGGTAAACAGGAGTGGAAAACATGTTTGTGGCAAGAGAGAAATAAAATTCTTTTAAAAATATACCAGCATTACATATTTAGTCACTTCTTAAATAGACTGGTAAAGTCACATAAGTCCTAAATTAAATTGCAAAGTTTTACCTTGGTAAGAATTAAGGGCTACTCTTTAAAAAGATACTTTAAAAATATAAGTATCTCAATAGGTATCTTAGGAGTTTTATGGAAATTTAATAAAAAAAACCCCCTGACATCATTATAAGAGGAATGGACCTTTTAAACACATTTTCTCCCTCAAAGTATAATATTGCTTTCCAAAATTTGAAATAGTTCATTTTTCTTGATTTTGTGACTGCATTTGTATAAAGGCAACTTCAGGCAGATTTGTTTAGTGGTGCAGCATGGAGGATAATGACTACCATTTGAAGGGAGGCCTATAGCATCCAAATTCACACATTGAGAGAGTAAATACATGTCTCATTCAATCATTAATTTCTATGAATTCATTTGCCTCAATCTTGATTATGCTTCACAGCCTATGCAGAAACCAAATAGGTGCCTGGCAAATAGTATAAAGTTGAGGAGCAGGTTGGCTCTCCCAGCTGCCAAATTTTATGGCCTTGGGAGGTTGCTTGTTCTCTTTTAGCCTGTTTCTTCATCAGTAACTAGAGATGTTAACTATATCCATATCATAGAACTAGCGCCATGCTTGGGATGGTATAAAAGTTTAATGATGGCTATCATTAGCACTTCATTCTCTCACATTTACTCATTCTATCTGTCTCTCATTTTAAAATAATAAATACAGTACACATTGTTGCTGTCACATTCATTTGCATCTTCCATAAAGTTCTAAGACAAGATAAATCTCAAATTTTGGATTTTCAGGAATTACTGAGTAATGGTAGAAGATGAAGTAGTAGCTCCAAAATCATACTGTAGAGATTTCTGACCACCCCATAACTTCTGTTGGTTTCAGTAATTTTCTCTTTTCTTGACTCCATCTCTAACTTTGCTGGTCTCCTTGTTGGTCCAAAATGCCAAGCCATATATCCATATGCCAGGGTCTTTCACCTGCTCAGAATGTTCCTCCTATATCCTTTATAGTCCATCTCTTCACATCATTTAGCTCTGCTGAAATATCATCTTCTCAATGTTTTTCTTGAGTATTATATTAGAATTCTAACACTATTGTTTTGGTTTATGTGTGGTGTCCCCCAAAGCTCACATGTGAGACAATGCAAGGTTTGGAGAAGAAATGATTGGGTTATATCCTTAATCTAATCAATAAATTAATCCCTGGTGGGATTAACTGAGTGGTAACTGGAGGGAGGTAGGATGTGGCTGGAGGAAGTGGTTCACTGGGAGCGGGACTCTGGGGTATATATTTTGTTTCTGGAGGTGGAGTCTTTCTCTGCCTCCTCCTCATCTTTCTCTGCTTCCTACCACCACACTCTCCTGCCATGATGTTCTGCCTGACCTCAAGCCCTGAGCAAGGAAGCCAGCTTTCTGTGGACTAATACCTCTGAAACCATAAGCCCTCAAATAAACTTTCCCCCCTCTATAGTTGTACTGGTTGGGTCTTTAAGTCACAAAAGTGAAGAAGATGACCAACAAACTACCTTCTTTTCTGCTTTGTTTTTATTTAATTAGCATTTTTCTAGAGCAGGACTATTCAACTGAAATTTCATGCCCTTTTTGGGGGGACTCTACACACTATCTCAGCTAGGATTCAATAGTAAAATCTTAATAAGAAGTTCTTGTATTCAGTGGCAATACATGTTCTCTATGTCAATGTTGAGGAAATTATAGTAAATACAAGTTCAGTGTTGAGATCCTTGCAAACTTTTTCTCTAGGCTCTGATCCCTCAGGTCTACACTTAATCTTTTTTGTCACAATTCCAATCTATAGAATGAGTGATCCACATGCCCTTAAGAACAGCAGCATGCATCAGAGAAACATACACACTGTCACGCACTTATAAAATCTCATGAAGACGATTCTGGCATTGAGTGTGAGAATCATTTAGCTGTGTGAACTCAGAGGAATCCCAGAAAAGCTCATTATTTTTACTACATACCCTTTAGATGGAAAGGAAGAAATGTGAATAACACAGAACCACCCTTTGAATCTGTATAAGTAAAGGATACTCTTCACTATTGCGGATGTCAACCACCAGGAGTTTTGGCTTACTGGACTTTGTTTTCTTTGTGGGTGTTTTGAAGTGGCCTGTCAATGTGAGCTCACACAAGTCAATCAGGTCCTCTGCTGAAATCCGGGGTGATACTTCAGATTTTAGGTCATTTAATGGGATGGATTCTCTTGACTAGAAAAAACATGAAGAAAAAATAAAAAAATATTGAGATATTGAAGAGGGAAACTAGAGACAATATAACATAATTTCAGGCTTTTTAAATCAATCAATATAGCACAACAGATAAAAGAAAACAATTTAATTTTAGCAGTATATTGTGTACCTGTGCTCTTAACTATTGAGTACTTTGCCAATTTTTTATTGTATCTATAGGAAAGCAAATGTATGGATGAAGCAAACTTTTCCTTATAAGAATCTTGTGCATCTTTAAGAAAACAACTCTAAGCACAGTAGTTTTCCTCAAGTATAATTACTGTTGTGAATTATATTAATTACAATTTCAGGAATATAAGAAATTACAATGTATCTCAGTACACAGACTAAAGAAACTTGTTCCAAAATGTTTCAAAATTTTATAATATAATTTATTATATATAAATGGTTGAGTGAACACTAGATTCTCAGAGAAGAACAAAGAACAACCAGATGCTTCTTAGGATACTGACAACTGTCTTAATTATGAAGTAAAAGCAGTCTCCAGACTATCAAACTAGCACATTGGTCTATGTGCTTTTTGTGTGGCATAATACTGATTCAGACAAGGGACATCAACAGCTATTCTCTTTGTTATTTAATAGGGAGGATTCCCTCATACATATGCAACATTGAAATTATTAAAATAAATTTAGTCACTCTTGAAGACTTATGTGACATAACTTTAGAATTAAAAAAATTTAAAAATTCACTTGACTGCAAATAAGGGAATTCAAAGGATAAATCTTTATATTTTCAATAAGTGATCAAAATTGAGTCTACTTATTATCTCAATTACTAATTTTATCTCTTCTCCGTTTCATTAGAATTTCCAATTTAGTATTTCGAGGCAAGAGAACATAAATTCTATGAATCATTTATCAAATAGTTACTTTGAAAAAGAATTATTTTCAAATTTGATGTCAGCTCTCATCTCTTGGGTTTCCCTGACTGCTCTAAGTTCTTTAGTGGTAAAATACCTCTTCTCTCACTTTATTAACTTAAATAGAAATGGAAATTGCAAAGCTTTTTGGGTTTATGGCTTTTAATAAAAAATAGGCATTAGGAATTCTAATTTTTTAATATTAGGAACTAAAGCTACTTAAACATTCTGAAATTAAAAGTGCTCCAGAAAGATTAAAGAGCTTTAAAATCAGCAAGCCATACAATCGGTGCTTCCATCTCCTTTTCATTAGACTGCAATCTTTACAGTTATTTCTCCCAGTCCTCACATGAATTTATACATTTATGAAGATAAAATAAAGAACTTTTGATTTACCTAATTTTGCTTTTAGTTATTTAGTGATGAAAATGGCACTTCAAACTGAAATTTTCACTGTGTGAAAGGAGTGCCCTGGCTAAAGAAGAGGATTTTGAAGTAAGATAGAAAAAATAAAAAATGGGTAGAAAAGACACATATAGAAGTCAGGTTACATACTCTTTTCCAGACCTGTCACCTCAAACTAATCTCTTTTCAAGCCCTGTCACTTCTAAATTTCTGGAAAATTTGTAAATCTACTAGTGCGCTGTTCATTAGCCTACTGATAAATAGATTAAGTGACGAGAATATTTTGAGAAACTATAATTTAGGGGACTTTCCAACATTATCTACTAATCAGATAATGGAGACCGTGTCAGCCTAAAGGATCCTGAGAATGACCAGAGACTGCTGTCATCTTCATACCTAACCATACCCACCTCTAACCCAATTCCCTTTAAAAAGAGGAGCTGAGAACTCCCAAAACATGGCTTGAGATGGCCCACATCCTTCCTTAAATATGTATTCCTTGCTTTCCTAGATAAGTCTGTTTTGTACCTCTACTAAAATATGCTGACATTCTTTCCCATCAGGTGTGTCAAGGACCCTGTTGGTCCTGAGTGGAGAACTCCACCTCTCTCCAAGGAACTTTTTTTTTTTTTTTTGGTGCTGGGGATTGAACCCAGGGCCTTGTGCTTATGAGGCAAGCACTCTACCAACTGAGCTATATTCCCAGCCCTCAAGGAACTCTTCAGGACCTTCTCCTGGAGATCTCTTTTCTCCACTGACAATTTTACTGAAGTGTTCTCCAAGAAGAAATGATTAATTTTAAAAAGACTGTCTTTGGCATTGCTCCTAATCAAGTTCGTCATACGTGAGGAGATTTTCAAAGGTAATTGCATTGTTACATGAAATAGTAGGAACATGAGAGGAATCACTGACAAATTCAAAACTTTCCAAATGTATATGAACATGTATTAGCAAAGAACTTGAATATCACACAATTCAAGTTTCTCTGTAAATTAATTTTAGGATATTAATAAATTAGGCTTAGGACAAAGTACCCTACTTTAAGAAGAAAAGAATTATACTTTAAATACCTAATGTAGTGCTTCATTTATTAGTTTTATAAGTGATTTTACTATTCATTGTAAAATTTCCTCTTAAAAGCACTAAAAAAAAAAAAACTGCACAACTTCTGTCTTATTTAGTATCATAGACATCAGAATTTTCCTTGTGTAACTAGCGTTCCAAGTTCATGAGACTTGGTTTATGGACAATGGACAAGAAGGTAGAGTAATTACAGAACAACTCCAGAAATGTCTATTAATTTGATACTTCAGCCCAAGAACATATATATATGTTTATATACATATGTATATATACGTATATATATAATGCATAGTAAGCTCAGATATACAAAGTGCAAAGATCTACATTTGTCTGAGAACTACTTTTTTTTTTAAAGTCATATTATATTGCCAACCCAGAGTGATAATTTATTTGGTGGTGTTTCTGATAAAAATCACTAAGTACTGTGGACCTTTTGAAATGGCATTAGCATGCATTGGTGATAATTCCAACCAAGTAAGCCAAAATCGAAACCTGGCAAAAATGCAGGCATTTTTCTGTTTTCAAGCACAGTACTCCAGCTCAAGCAATTCTACCAAACACATGGGGAAAATGATTTGATCTTACCAGGGTATGGGTTCTACCTCTAGGAGGTATGCTGACGCAAGTTTCTCATTTAAAAATCTGTTCACACTCCCCCTGCCCCCCAATTCAGTTAATGCAAATGAGGCAGAAATTTTAGTCAGGATCCTATTTTTAACTTGAAATAATTTTCTGAAATTCATATTACAAACATCCTCTCAGGTTTATAGTTCTTGCTCTATAAATTCTGACACTGGTCTCTTGGAAGCAAGGGGCTCAGGGTTGTTTTTGTATACTATTTCCTAACAGAAAGCCTGGAACTTAGTAGTTACTTAGTAAAATTGAGTGATTCAATGATAAGGTAAAGCAGGAAAGGGAGACATATGAGAAGCAGTACAGGAAAAGAGGCAAGGAGAAAATATATAGAAATAAAGGGACAGTGATGAGTAAATCATGGCTCTTAAATTTCGAATGTAGGTAAAAGACTTAGAAAGAAAGAATAATGTTGACAGAAATCAGATGAGAGGGAAGATAAGTTCTGATTTAGATATGTGAAACTGAGATGGCCAGGTTTACCAAGTTGAAATGTCAAGAATGCAGTTGGTGATTAGATATTTGGGACATGTCCAGCTATATAGTCATATTTTTGGAATCAGCAGTAGAGAAAGTGCAGTTCAATTCATGAGAAAGTATGAACAATTTAAAGAAAAAAGAAAATTAGAAAAAATTCCCAACTCTGTCAGGCACATACATGCACAGCTGAGAAAAATCTTAAATTATGTAAAATATTAATAAGGCTTGGACAAATAAGGGATTAAGATTTTTTAAGGTAATATTCATTGATTTTGATTTTTCTACATATTTGTAATAAATAGACTGCTTTCTTAGTGCTAGAAATTTCAATCTCATGCATAAATAAGTATATAGCCTTTTGTAATGGCATAGATAGACATTAACTATCATTCTCAAGGAAATTTTAACAAAAGCTACAAAGATATTTTTATCCATATACATTGTTTCAGTAGCACTTCTTTTTTCATTTCTCCCTCTTATTTGGGAAGAGGTTACTATTTTTAAAATTAAGAAATATTGCATCTGAAATGGAGTTTGAAATAACAGACATGCTCCAGAAGTTGCATAATTTATTGGCTTTCAAACTAAAGAGATACCCCCCTTAAGTAGAGGAAAGATAATACATATGAATATGAAATATAAATAAGAGTAGAGACAGAATGTTTTTAGTGATGTGTTAGTTTTTTGTCACTGTGATCAAAATACCTGAGAAAAACAACTTAGAGGTGGAAAAGGTTATGGGGGTTCATGGTTTCAGAGTTTCAGTTCATGGATAGCTGACTCAATTGTTCAGGGCTCAAGTGAGGCAGAACATCATGGTAGAAGGGCATGGCAGAGCCGGGTGCGGTGGCGCACGCCTGTAATCCCAGCACTTGGGAGGCTGAGGCAGGAGGATCCTGAGTTCAGAGCCAGCCTCAGCAACTTAGCGAGGCCCTAAGCAACTCAGTGGGACCCTGTCTCTAATACAAAATAGTGCTGGGGATGTGGCTCAGTGGTGGAGTGCCCCTGGGTTCAATCCCCAGTACCAAAAAAAAAAAAAAAAAAAAAAAGAGAAGGGCATGGCAGAGGAAAGCTGCTCAGCTCATGTTAAGCAGGAGCAGAGAGAGCTTGAGAGCAAGGAGTGGGGAATAATATAATCCCCAAGGGCATGATGCCCTTACTGACCTATTTCCTCCAGTCATATCTTATCTGCCTAAAATTACCATCCATTAATCCACTTAAAATTATTAATCCATAAAATCTACCCTTAGTTTATAGCTCTCATCTAATTATTTGATCTTTGAAGATTCCTGCATTGTCTCACACATAAGCTTTCAGGGAATACCTTCAATACAAACCATAACAAGTGATTGGGTATTTTATGCTAAAATTTTCACAGATGTGATCTGGGAAAATTGTGTGTAAGTTAAATTTCTGCAAAGAGAGAAATTTTCCCTTTGATATATGATATCAGTTTGGAGATAATTCATCTTTCTGGGTCTTAGTTTTTTGAAGTGGCAGGAATGGATGACATATTTATTTTATTTCCAGAATTCCATGACTTCATTTGTGACTGATCTCTATCTAGCAGTAGGTCCCAAACTTCCTGACTCCTCTAGGGACAAAGTAAGAAACCTGTACATAATACTTAATGATGCCATCAAAGTTTCTACTTTAAGAGATTCAAAAGTGATTCTCATTGTGAGGCTTCCTAAGTGCTGTTCATAAGCACGACATAATTATATCAACTGAGACCAATACAAGCTTCTGTATTTCAATGACACATAGTTAGGGAATATTTCATGTGGTTTGTTTGTTTGTTTGTTTGTTTGTTTATTTATTTATTTATTTTTTATTTTATTTTATTTTTTTTTGAAAATGGAGACTAAGGAAAACAAGGAAAACACACCCTTCTGGTGACTCAGAGCCTGGTGTATTGTTAATAGTGGGATTTGGGCTGTACTGCAGCCTCTGCCCTTCCCCTGGGCAGGTGTATTTTTGCAGTGTATTGAGGCCATGAACTGCTTGCCATTCCTTTTTGTATCCCAAGGGTTGAATGAGTAATCAGATGCATAAGTAAATCTTGAGAAAAACAAATGAGTAGATGATAACCAATTGCTTTAAATAATTAATCAATGAAGTGCTTACTGAATGATTTTTATAGATGGCTTTATGCTAGTCATTAGAAGAAAGGGAAAAGTCGAGAGCACTTGCTTTTGACATATTTTCTGTTATTTAAATATATATGTGTATTTCTTTTTTTTTCATGTGGTTTAAATGGTCTAAGTCAGGATGGAAAAGAGTGATGGAGATTACAGTAAGCAAAGAACTCTAGTGTTACTGATTTGTCAGACAAAAACAGGGGTCAAGGGGGTAAGGTGTGATGGTGTTGGTGTTACTTACTTGCATGTAAGTTTCTGAAAGTAATTTTTAAAGTAAAATCAGAACTTGATACATTTCCTGGACCAAAGTAAACAAGATGAATAAGCTAATTACGCTTAGCTTCTGGAGCTACTTTTGATAACTTCCTTGTGGAACATGATAGCACTATTATACCACAAAGCATACTTATGGCCATTTTCAACAGCATCAATTTACCTACAAATTTAAAGTATAGTCAGACATTGACTAAGATGTCATAGTAATTTAGTCCAGCTAATATTTTCTTCTTTAACTCAAATTTTCGAAGGCAGAACTTTTTAAATTGGGCTGTTGGCCTCATTACCCTTCTCTCTTTCTCTTTTACATCCTAAGCACTATCCTTTTTGCTTAGGTGTTCTTTGTCAGTTGAAATAGTCTCCCATCACTCCCCTCACTACATATAACCCAAGGCTATCAAATAATGACCATAATATTCTATGGGTAAAAGCTTTAGCCAGCTTTATATGCCTGGGAAGGAAGTCTGGAGATGAGCTTCTCTTTACTTTTACTGCTATGTCAAGGACAAGGTGAGTGAAGTCTGTAAAGTGTTTCTATTATTGTTATTATGATGATTAACTTTTGATGGAATGTTCAGCTAATATCACATATCAGCCAACCATTTATATTTGAATATAACTGAGATGCCCCAAATGATGAGAAATTCAAAGTTTCAGCAGTGAACATAGAAAACTATTTAAATTCTTATGCTAAAGGAAGGACAGTCATCTGTCTCTAATCTCTATTTTAACACACTATAAACTATCTCAGACAATTACTATAAGAATATAGGTACAGAAGCATAAATGTCCATAGGTATTTAGCATTTGAAATAAGGGCAGAGATTCTTATTGTAATGAGATCAGGAAGGTTACACTCATGTCACGACCACCCCTAAAATCAAAGATCACCAAGTTGTACTTTGAGTTTATAATACTAAAGTTTATAGTATAGAATATGAACTAATAAATCTGAATGATTCATTTCAATAATATTAAAATGTTTAGTACCCATTATTTCATATTTTTCATTGAAAAATAAAAACTTCTCAAGGATAAACTATTAATTCATTTAAGCTCTGACTAGAGTTTTATATTTTGAAAGACAAATTGGACATGAACAAATATGAATTTTTACAAGGTAAACCAAAGAGAGTACAGCTAAGATAGCTGAACAGAGCTGCCCTGCAGATGACTAGAGAAGAACAAGGACAACAGAGAGTAATTGAAAGAGAACTCTGGAAACCAGCAAGGAAGTGATAATAACCCTCAACAGCTTGAAGAATCAAAGTTGGAAAGACAACTTAGAGAAAAGAACAAAGCAGATTCCAACTTTAACCTTGGCTCTCCTGTGGGATGGGGATGGGGGAACCTCACATTGCCTGGAAAAAGTAAGTGGGAAAGTGCCAGCAAACTTAATCATAGCAGCAGACCAGGAGTCCTAACTTCAGGAAAATTCTCAAGTCCTTACAGGTTTTAAATTTAGTTTGGGGAGCTGGCTGATCTAAGAAGGAACTTGCTTTGGGCCTCCCCCAACCCCTAGAACTCAAGCTATAGCCAATGCCAGATGCCATCTTACCCACCGTAGGGGCCAGTACCTGGCCCCTTGATGCTACCAGAAGTCTTAGGCTGGCACACACCTCACTAAATAGAGGACAGTCCCCTTAACATATGGCAGCTTTAGGAGCAGTGACTGCCATAGCCATGAGGTTGAGTCTCACCCAAGATTGTGTGAACAAAGGAAGATCTCCTTCAAAGTCCACAACCCTGAACTGTAGCTATTAGTACAAAGTCTTTGCTTCAACAATAATTATTGTCTGGGAGTTGGGAAAAGTCCCAGCCTCTGTGCAGATCCAGGAACCTACCTGCCAGTGACAACCCATCCCTGAATATCTGAACTTACTTGGCAGGAAATAGGGAAGTCTCCTTTCCAGCTTACTCTTGGGACTGTAGCTACTGGTGCCAAGTACTATCTAATTCATCCCATTTATCCAGAGCTGGGAAAGGATTGGCCTCTTCCTACAACTCCAGGAATGCAGCTGTTAGAGACTCCAGCCCTTGCCAATAGCTGTGCTAACTTGGCAGGAACTAGGGAAGGTCTCCTCCCAATCTCACAGCCTTGGGACCATGGCTCCTGGAGCAAAAGTCATTGGCATTACTCATATTGGTCCCTAAGACCAGAGAAAGGTCCTATGTCCTATCACTCCAGGACTATAGCTACCAATACCACAAGCTTCATCCCCACCAGATCTTCCCCTGTGTGACCTAGGGACAGTCCTGTTCCTGTCCTGCAGTGCCAGGACTACAGATACTAAAGCCAAAAGCCCAGTATGACCTATGTTTAACCTGTAGTATCTAGGGACAGTCTTTCCTATGCCCTACACCTCCAGAAACATGGATACCAGTGCCACAAACCCAAATATCACTTGAAAATGGTCTGGGGATGGTCTCCTCCACAGTCCTAGATTTAGGATTATAGTTCTTTATGCCAAATGCTGTGGTGCCCAGCAACATTATCCTTCAATGATGAAGAAATAGTTTTTCCCAGATAAGCAGAAACTGAAGGAATTCATCACTACCAGATGAGCCCTACAAGAGAAAAAATTCCTAGACTAGAAACAAAAAGAATGATGGCTATCCTCATGAAACACATGACTATACAAAACCCACTAGAAGAAGAGTTATACAAAAAGAAGACAAGAATCAAATTTTGGAATAACAGAAAATTATCAAATTGTAAAAATAAATAAGGAAAGGTGGGGGAATAAAAAACAAACTACACAAAACAAACAATATAATTAAAAAATGACAGGAGGAAGTTCATTCCTATCAATAACCATGAATGTAAATGGATTAAATTCACCAATTGAAAGGTATAGATTGGCTTAATGAAGTTAAAAAAAAAAAGGCCCAGATATATGCTGCCTATAAGCTCACTTTATTGGTAAAGATACACACAGATTAAGAGAAAGGATTGAAGAAGATATATTGTGCAAATGGAAGCCAAAAGTAAGCAGAAGTGACCATATTCATTATCACATAAAACAGACTTTAAATACAAAATAAAACCGTAAAAAGGATTTTCTTGAAAAAAAAGGATTAGTTCGTCAAGAAGTGAGCTAGGGAGAGAGTTCCCATCTCCTCACAAAACAGAAAGGAGACAAGCAAAATTGAGAGGTGGGTAACGAAATAAATGTTCTAAGACCTTATATTACATAATCTGAGACCTGGAAAAACTGGAAGATAGGTTACCAGAGAAGACAACAAACTTGCAGTGCTGTAACCTGAACATAAAACTTTCGGATGAGAAGTGGGGAGGGGGCAACAGAGGGAGGAGGAGAGAGAGGCTGTTGAAATGGACATTCTCTTAAGCCCACCTACTTAAAAACTATTAGAAATGACAGACAAAACTTAAAGTGTGATGGTAACAGAAGGCTCCTTAAAACAGTGCAAACAACTTAAAACAAAATAGTGAAAAGAAAGCTGATTCAGGGTCTTTAGCCATCTTGTGAACCTCTCAGCAGAACAGTCATCCTCTTAAATCAGCATGGTGTCTTCCCATGTCCAGACAGATGCAAATTAAAGCAGAGGGAAGGTCCTTCAGTGGGACCTCTTAAGAATCTGGCCAAAAACTTCTAGAAGGACCACTACTAGCTTTAAATTGCTGAACCCCCCTCACTCTCCCTCACTGTGAACAAGGGGAATAGAGCAGGCTGGTGGGTATCTGTGCAGTGGAAACCTGCATCTAGCTCTGCTCACCTCCATGACTCAGGCAAGGGGGAAAAATTCCAGGCAGTGTCTGCCCACTTGACTGACTCAGGCAGAGACAAAAACCGAGCAGCTTTGGCTCCAAACAAAGGAAAGCAGATTCATTAGGCCCTGACAACTGACACTAGGAGGAGGCACTGTTGGAAGAGTAGGAACAGTCTCCAGGATCCAGATCACAGGGCCTACCAGAGGGAAGTTGCCCAAATACATTCCTTGTTAGATAGAGATCCAGTGGGAAATTGCCTGAGGCCACACAGTAGAAAGGGGTTGATACCAGCCTTAACAGGTGCACAGCACAAACCATGATCACAACTGGCAAATGACAGGGGATTGTCTGGATACATGAGGGCCCTTGCATCAGTAGTAAGTGGAGGGAATCAATGCATGCTCTCACAACCTGGGGCAATGAAAACTAAAGTCCAGGTGAACCACTGGAGATCATTCACTATAGTATCTCTGAGAGAGGCACTGGCTGTGGGAAATACTTCTGCACCACAGATCACACATGGAAAATCCACAACTGGAGTTCCTACACTCACAGACAGCCATGAGGAACTTTACTACCATAAAGAGGATCTAGTAGAGGGGAATAGGTAGATGGTGATCCACAGCAATCACAGGGACATCCAGAGCCTGCATTCTGAACTACTGCACACAATAGAAACAGCCAACTCACAACAGTGCACCCTATAAGCAATCAGTTGTGGGTCTCTGAGCTAACAAACCAGGAGCTGTTGGTAGGAGGATCATAGCAACTAGGAAATTAGCTCCTGTGCTCCTGCAACTCAGAAGAGATCCATAGTCAAAGACTGATGGACATCTGCCAAATGTTCAAACCCCAGTGAAATCCAAATCGAGGTTCAGCAAGAATTTTCTTCACCTAGACTTGGTACAGTATAAACAACTTTAATGTTAACTTTGATCATATAAATAACTCCTTAACTTAAATAATAATTGTTAACTCAGTACCCAACACTGTACCTTCAATCCACTGAATGTATTTCATCTAATGGTTTAAAGCATTAATTGAAATCAATCTTCCTATCTTTATTTTCCTAGCTCTTTTTTATACCTGTTTCTTTTATTCCCACTCATCCTCTGGTACTATCTGCTACAACTTGAAATAATATCCATTCATCTGTCTTTCCTTTCTACCTTGGCAAATTACCCCTTTATAGCCACAACGCTCTATCCTCTCCTCTCCTGTTTTCCCAATCTTTCTTTTCCCTTCCTTTTAGCCCTCCCTTAGGATTTAGTAAGTTTGCTAAATTTAACAACTGATTTTTCTACCAGTTCCAGAACTTTATTACAGGTATATACCTGAATTTGATGAACTGCAGAGAACAGATGCAACAAGTTTTTGTTCTTATAAGGTTGAAATGAATGAGGCCTGGCTCAGAACTGATTATAGTAAATAGGGCTCAGTGGTATCTCTTAAAGTGATATTGGGATTAGAAAAACTTCTAAACCTTAAGAATGAAATGGAAATTCAAATACAGGATTCATACAGGACTACAAACATACAAAATCACAACATAGCCAATGAATTAAAATGTTATTATCTGTATAATCACCCAACCCAGGGTCCTTAAGAAAAATAAACTCACAAAGTAGTCCTTCACTTAAAAGGAGTCAGAACACCACAAATATATGGGTAGACATACAAATAATAGCAAGGAAACAAACCATCCAAAACAACCCAAAATGCTTTAACAACAGAGAACATTGACACCACAGTGAAGAAAATGTCAGAGAAGAAATTTAGGAATTTAGAAAGTTCATAGTCAAACTGTTCCATGAGTTAAAAGATGATGTAAGGAATGAAGTGGAAGAAAATACAGGAAGGGAAGATCACTTCAATAAAGAGATAGAGATTATGAAAAAGAACCAAGTGGTACTCCTTGAAATGAGGAATCAAAAAAAAATGAACAATTCAATGGAAAGAATCACCAAGAGAATAGGCTTCTTTAAAGACAGATTTTCAAGCCTTGAAGAAAAAGTATATAATTTTGAAAATAAAGTCAACTATGGAGAAAAGATGTTAAGAGACCATGAACAGAATATTCAATAAACCTGGGATAACATTAAAAGGCCAAATTTAAGATTCATCAGAATAGATGAAGGCTCTGAAATACGAGCTAAAGGAACGTACCATCTTTTGAACAAAGTATCAGGAGAATTTCTAAACCTTAAGAATGAAATGGAAATTCAAACACAGGAGTCATATGGGACTACAAATACACAAAATGACAAGAGATCCACTCCAAGACAAATTGTTATGAAAATGCCCAACATACAGAATTAGAATAGAATTTTGAAAGCTGGTAGAAAAACAAGTGGTTACATTTTGAGGTAACCCAGTCTGGATCTCAACTGATTTCTTGACCCAGACACTACAAACTAGGAGGTCTTAGAATAATATATGCCAATCTCTGAAAGAAAAGGATTCTAACCAAGAATACTATACACAGCAAAATTAAGCTTAAGAAGATGATATGAAATCCTCCATAATAAACAAAAGCTAAGAGAATTCATAACTAGAAAGCCTGCACTACAAAACATACTCAAAATTAAATGAATAAAAAAATAAAAAAATAAAAAAACAAAAACAAAAAACCAAAACCAAAACAAAAAAAAACATACTCAATAAAATCTTTCATGAAAAAATAAATAAACATGGAAACCAGCATACGAGAAATTACATTATAAGTATAGGCAGAAGAGAAGCAAATATGATTTAAACCCTAGAATAGATCAAAATGGCAGGAAATAAAAATCATTTCTCAATAACAACACTGAATGTAAATGGTCTAAACTCTTCAATCAAAAGATATAGGTTGTTCTATTGGATTAATAAACAACACCCAACAATATGCTGTCTGCAAAAGACTCACCTCACAGGCAAAGACATCAACAGAGTGAAGATGAAAGGATAGGATAAAGCATACCATTCAAATGGATCTTGTAAACAAGCAGGGGTTGCTATTCTCATATCAGATGAAGTGGAATTCAAGTCAAAATGCATAAGAGACAAGAATGTCATTTTATACTGCTCAAGGGAATTATACTTAAAGATGAGATAACAATCATAAATATTTATGCTCCCCAAAATGGAACATCTACATACATCAAACCAACCCTTCTCAATATGAAGAATCAAATAGATCACAACACAATAATACTGGGTGACTTTAACACACCTCTGTCATCACTGGATAGAGAATACAAACAAAAACTAAACAAACAACTAGAGAACTAAATGAAGAACTGGAGAACTAAAACATTTAATTAATAATTTGGACCTAATAGACATCCATGGAATATTTCATCAATCAGTGACTAAATTCATTTTCTTCTCAGCAGCACATGGAATAGTTTCTATAACAGACCATATCTTAGGTCACAAAGCAAATATTAGGAAATACAAAAAAAAAAAAAGATAATAAGATAATACCTTTTATTCTATCAGATCATAATGGAATGAAATTAGAAATTAATGATGAGATAAAAAACAGAAACAGAAAGCACTTTGAATGACCAATGGATAGCAGATGAAATTAGGGGAGAAATTAAAAAAAATACTTAGAAGTAAATGAGAATAGTGACACAGCAGTTCTAGGAGGACAGTTCATAGCACTGAGTTCATACATTAAAAAAAAATTAGAAAAATACCAAATAAATAATCTAACATTACATCTCAAGGCACTAGAAAAAGGACAAACAAATACTCAAATCAGTGGAGAACAGGAAATACTGGAACCTGAGCCAAAATTGATTAATTAAAATTAAAAGATCAATGAAACAAGGAGTTCCTTTTTTAGGGGGCAGGTACCAGGAATTGAGCCCAGGGGTGCTTTACCACTGAGAAACATCGCCAGCCCTTTTTTTATATTTTTTACTTAGAGACAGCATCTCACTGAGTTGCTTAGGGCCTTGCTAAGTTGCTGAGGCTGGCTTTGAACTCATGATCCTCCTGTCTTAGCCTCCCAAGCTGATGGGATTACAGGTATGCACTGTTGTGCCCAGCTAGGAGTTGCTTTTTCTTGAAAGTATAAGCAACGCTGATAAACACTTAGCCAAAGTAACCAAAAGGAAGAGGGGAAAAATTATTATCAAAATGTAAAATGAAAAAGAAAGTATCACCACAGAAACTACTGAAATCTAGAGGGTCATCAGGAGCAATTTTGAAAATTTATAATCCAATAAAATAGAAAATCTTGAAGATATGGACAAATTCCTGGAGACATATGACCTACCCAATTGAACCAGGAGTATAGAGAAAACCTAAACAGATCAATCTCAAGTAATGAAACTGAAGCTGCCATTGAAGGACTTTCAACAAAGAAAAGGCCAAGATTGGACAGATTCTTAGCTGAGTTCTACCAGACCTTTAAAGAAGAACTAAAACCAATCCTTCTCAAATTATTCCATGAAATAGAAAAGAAGAGAAATATGCCACTCATTCTACAAAGTTGGTATTGCCCTGATACCAAAATAAAATGAAGATACATCAAGGAAAGAAGACTTAAGACCAATATCCTTGATGAATACAGATGAAAAAAATCCTTAATACAGCACCTATTCATGTTTAAAATACTAGAAAAACTAGGGCTAGAAGGAACATATCTCAACATTACAAAGGTGTTATATGACAAACCCAAGGCAAACATTACTCTGAATAGAGAAACAATTGAAAGCATTTCCTCTAGAAACAGCAACAAGGCAAGGATACACACTTTCATCACTCCTATTCAACATAGTCCTTGAAACTTTATTCAGAGCAAGAGAAGATAAAATTAAAAGGATACAAATAAAAAGAGTTCAAATTCTTTCTATTTGCTGATGATATTACTGTATATTTAGAAGAGCAGAAAAACTCCACCAGAAGACTTCTAGACTTCATCAAAGAATTCAGCAAAAAAGCAGGATAGAAAATCAAAACTTGCAAATAAATCGCATTCCTATAGGATGATGAATCTGCTGAAGAAGAAATTAGGAAAACTTCCATTCACAATAGCCTGAAAAAAAGAAAAAAAGAAAAAAGAAAAACCTTTGGGGATCAATCTAACAAATGAGGTGAAGGACCTCTGCAATGAAAACTACAGAACACTAAAGAAAGTAATTGAAGAAGATCTTAGAAGATGGAAAGACCTCCCATGTTCTTGGATAGGCAAAATTAATAGTAAAAATGGCCATACTACCAAACTCACTACACACATTCAATGCTGTTTTTCAGAGAAATAGAAAAAGCAGTCATGCTTCCTTAATATGACTCCTAAAGTGCAAGAAATAAAATCAAGAATCAATAAATGAGATGGATTCAAACTAAAAAGCTTCTTCTCAGCTAAGGAAACAATCAAGAACATGAAGAGAGAGCCTATGGGAGAAAATCTTTACCACATGTACCTCTGATAGAGCACTCATCTCCAGGATATATAAAGAACCCAAAAAACTTAACACCAAAACCATAAATAACCCAGTCAATAAATCGGCAAAGGAACTGAACAAAAACTTCACAGAAGAAGAAATACAATTGATCACCAAACATGAAAAAATGTTCAACATATCTAGCAATTAGAGAGATAAAAAATAAAACTACACTGAGATTCCAACTCGCTCAGAATAACAATTATCAAGAATTCAAGCAACAATAAATGTTGGCGAGGATGTTGGGGAAAAGGTACACATACATTGCTGGTGGGACTGCAAATTGGTGCAACTACTCCGGAAAGCAGTATGGAGATCCCTCAGAAAACTTGGAATGGAACCACTATTTGACCCAGTTATCCTATCTTTGGCTTATACCCAAAGGAATTAAAATTAGCATACTACAGTGATGTAGCCACATCAACATTTCCAGTAGCTCAATTCACAATATCTAAACTATGGAACCAACCTAGGTATCTCTCAACAGATGAATGGATAAAGAAAATGTGGTATACATACACAATGGAATATGACTCAGCTATAAAGAAGAATGAAATTATGGCATTTGCAGGTAAATGGATGGAGCTGGAGAATATCATGCTAAATGAAATAAGCCAATCCCAAAAAACCAAAGGCTGAATGTTTTTCTAATAAGTGGATAATGACCCATGGTGGGGTGGGGAGCTAGGGAAGAAATGAGAAACTTTGGATTGGGTGGACAGGAATGAGGGGAGGGGATGTGGGGGTGGGAAGAATGGTGGAATGAGACAGACATTATTACCCTGTAAACATGTCTGATTGCATGACCAGTGTGACTCTGCATCATGTACAGCCAGAGTAATGAGAAGTTGTGCTCCGTTTGTGTGCAATATGTCAAAATGCAATTTGCTATCATGTATAGCTAATTAGAATAAATTTAAAAATGCAGTGCTTAAAAAAAAAGAAAAAGTAGTCATGAAGTTCATTTGTAAAAATAAGGAGACCCAGAATAGTCAAAGCCATCCTTAGCAAGAAAACTAAGGCAGGAGGTATCATAATACCAGATCTCAAATTATACTGCAGAGCTATAGTAACAAAAAGAGCATGGTACTAGCACTAAAATAGGAGTGGAAACCAATGGATCAGAAGAAGCAGAGAAAAACCCACATAAACACAGTTATCTCATACAAGACAAGGATGCCAAAAACATACATTGAAGAAAAGATAGTCTTTAAACAAATGGTGCTGGGAAAACTGAAAATCCGTATGTACCAGAACGAAATTCAACCTGTCTTTCACTTTGCACAAAAATTAACTCAAAGTAGATTAAAGACCTAGGAATTATACCTGTTAGAAGAAAATGCAGGTCTAACACTCCAACATGTTTGGCTCAAGAACTGATTCCTAGAAGAAAAAGCAGGCCTAACTTTTCACCATGTTGGCTAAGAAACTGACTTTCTCAGTGAGATTCCTAAAGTGCAAGAAGTGAAATTAAGAATTAATAGGTGGGATGGATTCAAACTAAAAAGCTTCTTCACAGCAAAGGAAATAATCAAGAATGTGAACAGAAAGCCTACAGAATGAGATAAAATCTTTACTACCAGAACTTTTTGATAGCACTAATCTCCAGGATGTACAAAGAGCCAAAACCTTAATACCAAGAAAACAAATAACCCAATCAATAAATGGGCTAAGGAATTGAACAGACACTTCAAAGAAGAGATACAACTGATCAACAAATGTATGAAAAAATGTTCAACATCTCTAGTAATTAGAGAAATGCAAACCAAAACTACACTGAGATTTCATCTCACCCCATTCAGAATGGTGATTATCAAGAATATAAGCAACAGTAAATGTTGGTGAGGATGTATATACATTGCTGGTGGTATTGTAAATTTGATGAAACCACTCTGGAAGGCAGTATGGAGACTCTTTAGAAAACTTGGAATGGAGCCACCATTTGACCCTATTGTTCCACTCTTTGGTTTATACCCAAAGGACGTGAAATCAGCATACTACAATGACACAGTCATTTCAATGTTTCTAGCAGTTCAATTCACAATAGACACCCTAGGTGCCCTTCAACAGACAAATGGATAAAGAAAATGTGGTATATGTACTCAATGGAATATAAATCAGCCATAAAGAAGAATGAAATTATGGCATTTGCAGGTAAATGGATGGAACTGGAGAATATCATGCTAAATGAAACAAGCCAATCCCCCAAAACCAAAAGCAGAATGTTTTCTCTGATATGTGGATGCTAATCCACAAGGGAGGGGAAGATTAGAAGTTAATTGGACAAGAAAAAGGAGAAGGAACGGAAAGGAGGGGAGATTGGAATAGGAAAGACAGTGGAATGAATTGGACATATATTTCCTATCCTCATATATGAATATAGGACCAATGTAACTCCAAACAATGTACAAACACAATAATGGGATTCTAACTGGAACAAATTCTACTTATTCTATGTGTGTATAATATTTCAAAGTATACTCTACTGTCATGTAAAATATTTTTAAAAATATTAAAAAAATCAATAAGTGGGATGGGATCAAATTTAAAAAGCCTCTTCACAGCAAAGGAAACAAACAAGGCTATCTATTCATTCAACATGTGATTAGAAAGCCCACAGAATGGGAGAAAATCTTCGCCACCTGTATCTCAGGGTGTTAATCTTCAGGATATACAAAAAACTAAAACAGCTTAATGCCCAAAAAAACCAAACCAAAACAAAAACCCAATCAATAAATGGGCAAAGGAACTAAACAGATACTTCTCAAAAGAAGAAATACAAATGGTCAACAAATATATGAAAAAATGTTTAATAATATCTCTAGTGATTAGAGAAATGCAAATTAAAACTACACTGAGATTTCATCTCACCCCAGTCAGAATGGAAATTATCAAGAATACAAGCAACAATAAATGTTGCAGAGGATGAGGGGAAAAGGTACATTCATACTTTGTTGGCAGGACTGCAAATTGGTGCAACCACTCTGGAAAGCAGTATGAAAAAATCCAGGAATGGAACCACCATTTGACCCAGTTATCACACTCCTTCATATACACAAAGGATTTAAAATCAGCATACTACAGCGATGCAGCCACATCAATGTTTACAGTTGCCCAATTCACAACAGCTAAGCTACGGAGTCAACCTACATGCCCATCAACAGATGAATGGATAAAGAAAATGTCATATTGCAGACACATCAATGTTTGTAGCAGCTCAATTCACAATAGCTAGATTTGGAACCAGCCTATTGCCCTTCAACAGATGAAAGGATAAAGAAACTGGGGTATATAGATACAATGGAATATTATTGAGTCATAAAGAGGAATAAAATTATGGCATTTGAAGGTAAATAGATAGAGATGGGAGAATATCATGCTAAGTGAGATAAGCCAATCCCAAAAAGTCAAAGACCAAATGTTTTCTCTGATAAGTAGATGATGATACATAATGGCAGGGGTAAGAGGGGGAAGGGAAGAATGGAGGAAGGATGGATTATGTAGAGGGAAATGAGGGGAAGGGAGGGGCAGGGGAAAGATAGATAATGGAATGAGACAAACATCATTACCCTATGTACATGTATGATTACACAAACAGTGTGACTCTACTTCGTGTACAACCAGAGAAATAAAAGTTGTACCCCATTTGTGTATAATGAATCAAAAAAAAAAAGTGCCTGGTGTTTGGAGAAAGCTGAGTGGAGGATATAGGATCTCTCTCTGTACTAACATTGTAACTTCCTATGAATCTATAATTATTTCAAAATAAAAAGTTAAAATGGGGAAAAAAAATAAAAAGCTAAATTTAGCAGAAAGATCCATAGAGAGAAGGGACCAGGGAGGGGCAGGGGAAGTACTGGGGACTGAATTTTAAAAAATTATATTCCATCCTATTATGTCTAAATTAATTCTATTGTCTATATAAAAATAACCAAGAACAAAATTAAAAATTAAGAAAGGTAAAATAATTATAAATACATGTGCTCTCCAAACAGGACTCCCAAATGTGTAAAGCAAATATTAGGGATAAAGGAAGGGGTAATCTCTAATACAATAATAGCTGGGGACTACATCATTCTAACTTTTTGGCTGGACATGATAGAGCACATCTATAATTCCAGAGATTCTGGAGGCTAAGGCAGGAGAATCCCAAGTTCAAAGCCAGCCTCAGCAACTTAGCAGGGCCCTATGCAACTGACTCAAAAAAAAAAAAAAAAAAAA
>JAJEJO010003360.1:183666-256436 GCA_020662805.1 Glaucomys volans | reverse complement strand
TCACCAAAAGTAGTAGAAGACAGAAAATAATCAAAATCAGAGCTGAAATCAATGAAATTGAAACAAAAGAAACAATTCAAAAAATTGACGAAACAAAAAGTTGGTTCTTTGAAAAAATAAACAAAATTGATAAACCCTTAGCCACGCTAACAAAGAGAAGGAGAGAGAAACTCCAAATTACTAAAATCCGTGATGGAAAAATGGACAATATTTAAGAAATTGAAACACAGTCAAATTAAATGTCATAGCAGTACCACTCTTAGAAATATGCTCTAAATAATCTCTTACACATGTACATAAAGATGAAAAATAGTTTGTATCAAAATGGAAATAACCTAAAGTCCATTAATGATAGATTTAAATAAGTATACTGGGCTATTTTAGTAAATACAATGTTATAAATCAATTGAGGGGAAAAACACATGAATTAGATCTACAAATATAAATATGAATATTATTATCAATGAAGGTAGAGGCAATTATTCTAGAAAACGTATCATTATGATATCTAGACATTTTAACACATGCCTTCACTCTTAGGATAGATGTAAATGGAATAAAAACACACATAAGTCCAGGGAAATACTAAACTCATACTCTAAATATGTTTACTCCATTAGGCAGAAACTGTGATGAGGCTGGATGGAGGATGACAACAGAGAATCCAAACATCTTGGTTACATATTAATTCTCAAGTTGAATATTATTAATGTGTATGCTCATTGTATTATTCCTTCGTCAATCTTAAAAACTGTTTTACAATAAATTAGAAAATAACAGACTACCAAACAATGGTATGTTGGCCTTACTCACCACCGATGAGAGACTAACTCTATAGAGTTTGTTAACCTGTGTATTTGTACAGGTAATTATGATTGGATGCAATAAACCCTTAAGTTTTTTTTTTTTTTTTTTTTTCCCCTGCAAGAGTAGAATGACAGTGGAGGCATAGTTCTGTTCTAGTAATGGCAAGGTCATATTGTCATATTCATGGACCTGAAAATGTGTGGAGGAGATAGCACTTAACTGTTTAAAAAAATTCCTTGTTGGCCAGATGAATTATTGGTGGGATGCAGAAGTTGTCTCAAATGACATTAGAGCTGAATCATACCTCATTTTGATACTTCTCTCTCTTTCTGTTTCACTTGCATAGTTCTTGTCCTCTTATTCTCTTACTCATTCTCTTAGTCTGTTTAGAAAGACAAAGGGGAGAAAAGCAATACTACCCCCTAATCAGCATCTATTGGAAAGGAGCATGCTAAGTTGATCTAAGCACCAAGTCAAATTTCATTTTATTAGTTTATTTATAAGAGTAACTTTATTAATTTATTTATGAAGAGTAAAACACATTGTTTTGATATTTTGATTTATTTCTAACAGTAAGAACTTAGCGATCCTTTATTATTAGTTTAGAATACCATAGTGCTTCAATGACACTGGAAGATTTTAGATGGACAGACAGCTATTGTTTGGGGAGCGCTGAAAAGGAAGCACAGACTTGGGAAAAAGTGCGTAGGCCCTTTTCAACAAATATACACCACAGAGACATACATTATGTTGTTTACAACATTTCCAGTCTTAGAAAGTTTTTTACCTAAATAGAGGGCAGAAGTTTATCTTAAAGCCATCTCAGAACCTCTACAGTTCATGCTATCATGTTTTGTAGAAAGTGTTCAATAATACTTATTTCAGAAATACATGGTTGTGGAATGTCAGCAAAATGTATTTGAAAGATAATTCTGTGTAATATTGAAGATTTCTAATGTGTACAAAAGGTAGTAATTAGTTATAGCTTTAAATAATTTCAGAGGCCTTTGACTATTATAATATTTACTAATGTGAATTCTACAGTATTTTCAAATTAAATTATATTAGATTTTGAAAAATATCACTTAAGATCTTTCCAAAGATATGTAAATATACAGAATCCCAGTATCTCAAATAATTAGTTATAATTAGCTGTGATTAATTTTTTCATTACATCAATTATTTTTTGCAAAAATATTTATTGAGCATCCATTCAGTGTGGTACTAACTTGATTAAATTTTCAAAAGGATTTAAAAGTGCATGACAAGAAGAGGAAAGAGAGAAGAAAGGAGACTAAAATACCAAATTTCTTAGTCTTTACTGTGACATTCACTTAATAAATGGATTTTTTGTCTATATTTTTTATTTGTATAACATGTATCTATAATAAATAATCAACATGATCCCATAAGGTGGTGAATCCACTGTTCTCAGAATGTACACAAATTAATTTGAGCCTTTCTTTTAACTTGTTAAGACTAATTAATGCATAATGCATTACTCTGACATAGAAACACACCTCAGTTTTCTATGGTAGTCCCCACATTCATGCTGAACCAAGACCCTCAATTCATTATTATTCACTCAAAAACTACAGATCAAAGTTTGCTTTCTCTGGAGATTGTTCACATAAAGCTCTTATTCAATATCTCAGAATAGTCTGGCACATTTATTCCTTACTCATTACATGTCAATTAGCTTGTTTTTGACATTCATCTTTTTCTCTTTTGATTGTAATAAACATTATAAAATTTCATTTTAGGCTTATTGAGGTCAAATGCCTTTGACAGATAGGTGTCCTTCCTCTGGCTTACAAAGCTCACGAAATGCTATTCAACATAATTTTTCTTAAATTTTCAACAGTATCTGTCAAATATTATATTACATCCTGTGTGCTTCTTGGAATTTTCAAATTTTAACTTAAACCCATCTTAGATTAGCAAAGGTTTTGATGAAATTGACATGAATCCTCATAACCAGATATGTAACCTTTAGCACTAGTCATCACTTCTTAAGGTGTTATCTTCCTGATCATCTGGAATGCATGTGCTTATGTGTGTATGTGCTCACACACATATATAAGAATTCATAATCAAATATATACACATACATGCATATATGAACACCAGGTCTGCATTTCTTCTCTCCTATATAATTAAACTGCTACATGAATTTTACATCATTTTGATCCATTAATTTTGATCCTAATTATTTGGATTGACTACTAGGCAAAAGGTTCGATTCTGGCATTGTTGGTATTTATTGATTACCAAAATTATGGAGTTTTTCCATATTTTATGGATTCATAATAGTTGTAAATGATAGTGCGAGTGTTGCATATTTGCAAATACACAATATAACACTATCATGTCAACAACAGGATTCCCTGTATTTTCCCCACTCATACCCCTCCTCTCTCCCCTTAGTCCCTCTTCTGTACTGATATCCCTTTGATTATCATGAGATTCTTCCACCATCATCTTTCTTTACCTTTTTTTCTCTCTACCTTCCACACATGAGAGAAGACCCATGACTTTCTGAAGTTGGCTTATTTTGCTTAACATTATGTTTTCAAGCACTGGTGGATAGTTAAAAAAGTCATCAAGACCACAGTCACCTGATCCCTAAATTATCCTGGTAACATTGTGTCTATGCTGCTGTGTCATTCTTTTTTATTTTAATTCATTTAGGATAGGAAATCCAGTACTTCCTCAAGGTAGAATATAATATTTCTGAACAGCTGTACTATTACTGAGCTCAGTCATGAGCTTCTTACATGTTATCTTAACGTAGAAAAAAATGTTATTTTTCTCTTCCTCAGCACCAGGTATGTGGATTCTTCAAGTCAGTGTTCTTATCATCCTCTTTGCCTGCTGTAAGTCATGCATACTCTTTTTAAACCATTTCTGAAATGCAGGTCAGGTTATTTCTGTCAGAGCTCCTTAGAATTTTCTATAGAACGTGTTAATATAAAGGAGAGGTGTCTCTCATGTTAACTCTCTATCAATGGAACATAAAGATAAATATAATAATATTAATTTTCCATGGGTCCATTTTAGTTCCATTAGCCTAGTACCCCCCATCATTCTTTCTTTTATACAATAACTTTTTATCTTGTCTTCTCTTTTTTCCCCTACAACTTTGTAAACACTTTTGGAGGCAAGCATTCAAAGTTATGTATTTATATTCCTAGAGTTTCAGGGACTATGCCTTGCCTATTAGAGATACCCCATTAATGTCTCTTAATTAAAATTTACTAATGTTTTAAGATCCTCAGGAAAAATAACATGATACCATGTACTAAGCTTTCAGTTATTGGAATCTATAGGAATTAACTGAAAGATTTCTAATTGAAAATGTTAGGGTTAGAATAACATTTTACACTCTCTGCCTTTCTGTTATGACTGATTTAAGAGGAATCTTGTGTTTAATATTTACCTGAGGAACTGAATTATACAGATTACCAGAAACTATCAGTCTGTTCTTAGAAATAATTGAATATGCATTTACAACTTCAGTATGTAGATGATATGTTTCTGGTATCCTAATTAAAATGTGATAGTTCAATTGGATTTTCTCCTAATGGACATCACAAAATATTTTTAAAAATTTTATTGGGTTCTTTTTAGTTACTCATGACAGCAGAATGCATTTCAATATAATTATACAAACATGGAATGTGTCTTACTCTAATTAGGACTCCTTTCTTATAGATGTACATATTGGTGGGATTCACTATGATGTATTCATTTAAGTTCATAGGAAAATCATTTTGGATTCATTCCACTGTCTTTCTTTTTTTTTAATCCACCTCCCATTCGTAATATTCAGGATATATAAAGAACTCAACAAACTTAGCACCAAAAAAAAAAAAAAAAATCAATAAATGGGCAAAGGAACTGACCAGACATTTCTCAGAAGAAGAAATATGATGGTCAATATATACAAAAAAAATGTCCCATGTCTCTGCCAGTTAGGGAAATGGAAATCATAAAATATTGTATTTGGGTTCACATTAGAACCAATTTGTGGGATATTGGTCTTCACTCAATCCCATGTCATCTTTAAAATTTTGTCATATTTAATTATTACCTCTATAAACATTCTCTTACATTTTTAAAGACTAAACCTAAATACACTCCTTTATAAAGTTTGATTAACTCTAAGCCTCCGTGTTCAAGAAATAATGAGGTTTATATGCCAGTTCTGTTTATTTTCATATGCATTAATATGGCTATATAATTATTACAAATTTTAAAAGTACACATCTTTGTATCACATAACAACAATCTCAGGTTAGCATGATACACACATGTAAGGTAAGGTGTAGATAGGTTTTCTTTGCTTTACAATATCTACTGAGAACAATGAAGTTACATATGACCCCTCTTATAGAGATCATAGGAGCTGCAAAAATTGGTGGCAGGAATTTTATTATTGCTCACTCAGATATGGTTGAACATACTCTGATGACTCCAAAAATAACTCAAGCAGAAGCCTGAAAAATAATCTTGAGTTGTGGCCCAGAGTGAATATTCTACATCTGCCACCAGTAATTACATGAAGTGTTTAGTAAAAGACTTACTTCTCTGCCTCTCCTCAACCTCAAAATTTCCAATACCAGAGGAGTTTCACTTAATACTGTAAAAGGTTGTGTTGAGTGAGAGCAAACTCAAGCAAGTCACTTTCACCCCAGGACGGGAGGAGAGTGAGCAGAACAGCACAATTTACACTTCCTCCCTTCTTCAGCATTTGCACTGTGAAGCAAGCAGTGTGGCGAGGAAGGAAAGGCAGGTTTTGAGAATCAGATATGTGAGTATGGGCAAACTTTTAGTATTTGAAATTGATGTAAAGGCAATTCAGAATGTGCTTAAGACCTCAGTAAGTGATGTGTCCATTCAGGAAGAGATAGTGGATATGGGTACAGGCAGGGAAAATGATTGATGAGAAGGAAAATTTACTTGTAGTTTTACCCCACCGAGAATATTGAGTAACTTTATTGCATCCACTACGTTAATCACTATGAAAGTGAAAAAAGATCATAGGTCTGGTACAGACGTTTGAGAGGTTAATAGATTTGGATTTGCAATTTTAGCAATTCAATTCACTAATTTATTTAAGTATAAACAGTTAAACTAGATGGAGGTCCTGGCAATGATAAGAAAAAATTAACATATATGGAAAAATAACATAGAATATCTGATACATGTTATATTCTTGGATAAATAGTATTATTTTTATTATAATTGCCTATGTTGTTTTATAGCAAATCACAAACATATATCCATCATTATATTTGTGAGACAGCAATATACATATTTAATTTATAGTGTTCAGCAATGTATTTTCTGTAATATTCCTGACAATATACTAGATACAGGAGCTACAGAAAAAAAAATTTAATATATCTCTTGAAAGTCAATTTAATATTATGGTGGGAAACCAAAAATTTTGTTAGATAAATTGTCTTCATTGAGGTAAATTTGAGAATAGACATAGGTAGTCCTATTCGATTAGAGAAAAAATATTATCGAATTATAATAAATAATTTATAGATAATTGGTCACAATATATGGACAGACTTACATGGAGGGTAATTATACCCCTTATCTTTGGTTTCAAGTTATTATAAAAACAAATCATACACCAAAAATTCTGCTATATAAACATTTATTAGGAAAAAAAGTTACCTGCTTTACAGGCCCAATTATGTCACACACACCTGTCAGTTTAAGGGACCTGTCAAACTAAGTGGAAAAGAAAAATGAGGAGCAGCCTGGAGGCACAATTCTACTAGCAACTAGAAACCTTTGAGCCCCAGACAGTTTAGGAATGCAGCATCAGATCCCATGGCAGAGGGGAATAAAATAATCAAAGATTCTTATGCTCCCCTTTGACCAAGCATGGGGAGTATCTTCATAATATTTTATCCCATTTTTACAATATTTTTGAAGCACTGTCCTACTTAACAAATGAGAGACAATGTCTGTGGTCAGTAATACTATATCAGTGATACTATATTCACAGGAAATAAACAAGTACTTCTACTAACCCTCTCCTAGCACTTTCTGATTAAGTAGCTGGCTGTCCTCTAGCCCATGAAATCCTAATTAATGTTGCTGACTCCCAAGATTACAGCTTAAATTAAATTAAATCACCCACCACAATTTAATATTCTTTATTCTGTAGTACTATAAGTTAAATTTCAGACATCATAACAGACAGTTCTCTAAGGAAATATTAGAGAGCTACAGATGACTGTCGTTAATCAATTTTATTCTGCAAGACTAATGTCATCTATTATTTCATCCACAACAAGATGATAAAGCCAATATTGGGCATGGACATAAATTCTCTGAAATAATACATTTGATAACTGAAGAGCTGAGTGCCAGTGTGTGACCTTTCAAAATCTCAACACCTCATAGAATCAGTCAATTTACGAACAGACTAATGCTAAAATTAGGTAGTTTTTGCATTGTCCCTCCTAGTTGTTAAATCTAGCATGTACTTTATGCCTTTTTGTGTAAATGTATTTTGAATAAAGGGGTCCATGATATTCTTAAATAAGATTAAATAAACAATAAGGTACTACTTAATTTGGAAGTGTCTACTTTGCTAACAGTATACATTGAAAATCCTGTTTTTCTAATTTTAATAATTGACCAATTTGTTGTCTGGATCCTAAAAATGACTGATTCATAGGGAAAATAATCCTATATACCCAAATCCTGGGTTCCATCAAACTGAATTAGAAATGTGATTTTAAATGATAAATAAAGGTGTTTCAACTTGTCTAGATAATATATTTCTCTGAGAATATGTTATTTTAATTTTACATTGTAAAGTATATATGCTATTAAGTATGTGTGCATAACTATATATATACACATATACAAACACTAAAAATATACTATTTTATATTCCACTGTCACATTATTTTTGGTAAAGATAGCCCCTTCCTCCTAAGTATTTTGAGATGGATTGCTTTTCTGCAATGTGACCACAGGATTAAGATGAAAGTAAATTTTGCAACAAATTTTGCCTCAGTATAAAATAGCATATAGTATACTTTCTATGTACTATCATATACAATAGTTTCTGTATCTTTAAAATGTAGAATTCAAGATCTAAGACCGGAAGCCTCACATATTTTAATTTAGCCTTCATTTAAATAAAAGCTGAGGCCAAAATATACAATATTTTAGGAGTAGAGAATTGGATAGAGAAAATTTGACTTATTAGCAGATAACTTTATTGTGTAAAATCACGAACACTTATTATGTGTGTACATGTATAATAACTTTTTAGAGAAATTTAAGTTCACCTTGGAAAATTATGTTATGTAGAAACAATATTCATACCTGTAAATCAGGTAGAGATATTTTATATTTTATATTGCTAACGTGTTAGGAATCATGTTCTGTGCCTTGGCAATCCTCTTCTTTTGGCTTCAAAAACAAATGCTTTGTATGTCATGCGCATTTCAGTCAGGTCCTTCAGATTTCACATAGGTCTTCTGCTATCTGTGAGAGTAAACCAGACTCATTTTGCTATGTGGAATTCAGATTAGTTTTGGTAATAATTACCTCCTAAATGTTTTGAGGTGGATTCTTATCTACACTCTAAGAAGAGGATTGAGATAAAGGCAAATTTTAGAACAAATTCTGCCTTGAATACAGGTATTTATTGTACAGATACCTATTAGTACCCCACCACTTTGGGACCACAGATCATCACTTTCCAGAAAGGTGCACTTGAGGCAGTAATGACCACATATACAAGGCAAATTCAATCAATTATTCTTGCATTCTGCAAGAGCAACAAGAAAGCCCCTTAAATAAATGGAAGGATGCAGAAGTATGCAGCTACCAACCCATCAGATCTCACTCCCACAGCTAACTATCTGTAAACTTCACAAAAAATAAGGCAGGGGATAGGGCGAGGGTATGAAAGATGGTGGAATGAGACATTATCCTATGTACATGTATGATTACATGAATGGTGTGAATCTACATCATATACAACCAAAGAAATTAAAAGATGTACCCCATTTGTGTATACTGAATCAAAATGCAGTCTATAAAAATAAAAAAAAATTATAGGATTTTTAAAAATACATGCATGTTAACATTGTTAATCCACACATATATTAAATTACATTAAGTTCACAAATGAGAATTTTTTTTCTATCATTCAGTCTGTTGATTAACCATTTCCTAACAAAAATTATTCTTGCATTCATTAGGTAAATTACAAATACTAAATATCAATTGAGTTATAAATAACAGGTCTTCTAACAGACTTTTATGTGGTATATTTTTCCCAATTCTAACACTAGGTTATAACTTTTGACTATATTTCTCTTTTTTAGATAGTAGCTTTATTGATATATAGTCACATTGTATAGAAATTTCTCATTAAATATATCATTCAGTATTTTAAAATATTTTCATAATGTTATGCAATCATGACCACATATAATTTAGGATATTTTAACAATGAAGTTACATACCCATTAGCAGTTACCCCGCATTCCCTTGTAATCTTCCTTTACCTTGTTTGGTATGAGGCTACTACTAATCTTTGTGATTTCATAGCTTTCCCTATTAAGGATATTTTAGATAGATAAAATAACCTAGTATAGTATCTAGGTTTTTTTTTTTTTCTGGTCTTGCTTCTTGAAATTATTACAACGTTCTCAAATCCCATGCATGTTGAACTAAGTATCAATACTCTTTTTTATTCCTAATATTCTGTTGTATGAGTACAACACATTTCATTTATTCATTCAATATTTGGTAATCATTTGGATTGCTTACACGTTCTCATTAGTATGACTACAAAATTCTTATACAAGCATTGTATATACATAAGGTTTAATTATTTCTTGGTTATATATCTAGAAGTGTAATTGCTGTATCACATGGTACTATACATTTAATATGCAGAGAATCTACAAAATTGTTCAAAGTAGATGTACAGCTTACATCCCTACCAGTGACCTATGATGGTCCTGATTTTTCTATATTCGCATAACATTCAGCATTTTCTGTCCTTTGATTGTGATTGTGTTACTGATAATGAAGTGATATATCATGGTGACTTTTATTTGCTTTCCCCAAGGAACAATAATATTGAACATTTTTTCATATGATTATCAACCTTTCTTATATCTTCCTTTGAGCAAAGTCTATCCAAATCCCATGTTGATTTTGAGGGGTTTTGTGTTTTTTTTACTATTAGTTAGTTGATAAAGGTCTTTTGTTGTCTGGAGTGGTATCTGAATTATGGGTCTTGAATTGTCCTATGACAGAGGTGATGCCTCCCTTGGGAACTCTCGGTGTGAAGGCCCCATTGAAATAACCCAGTTGCTATGGTGATGCCCTGTTCAATAGGAAGTTCTGTGCCAGCCACAGAGCTATTCAGTTCTTGGCATTGAGGTTCAGACGCCAGCTGCTCTAGGGTAGAAAGTTATGGGTGCAAGCAGATAATCACAATCCACTGCTCATGCTCATGACCTTGGTTCTGCTAGCTTTGAAGAAATTTTCTCACAGTTACCCCTTTGATGTTAAAACCTATATAACAAATGTGCCGAGCTGGCTCTAGGTCATCCATCCCTCATCAGGGATAGAGGAATCACTGGGCCCCATATTTTTTCTCTGTTTGCTTGTCTGTTTGTTTTTTCTCCATTCCCTCATCCTGCCATCCAGTACCTGAATTAATGGTCCTGCAGTTTGCAGCATTTTATATTCTGCATAAAAGTCCTATGTCAAATAAAATATTCAAGTATTTTCTCCCTTTTTCTGGATTGCCTTTTAATATTCTTAATAATCTTCTTTGAAATATAGAACATTTTAATTTTCATAAACTCCAATTTATAGTTTTGTTGCTATTATTGCTTATGCTTGAAACTGATTCTAAGTAACCATTGTCTAATCCAATTTCATGAAGATATATGTGTATTCTTTTATTCTAAGATTTGTATTGTTGGTCTTCTAGTTAGATCTTTGATGACTTTAAGTTAATATTTATATATGGGGTGAGATAGGAATTCAAATAGTTGTAAAATCTTAATTTTGTTATCTCATTTTCTGGAATCTTAATTTTATTCCATTGATTTATATGTCTAGCCTTATTCTAGTATCAGACAATCTTGATTTTAATGTAGTTAAGTCTGGTAACCTTTAAAATTAGAAAATGTCTCCAACATCATCCATTTACCTGCAAATGCCATAATTTTATTCTTCTTTATGGCTGAGTAATATTCCATTGTGCATATATACCAGTTTCCTTATCCATTCATCTATTGAAGGGCATCTAGGTTGGTTCCACAATCTAGCTATTGTGAATTGAGCAGCTTTGAACATTGATGATGTTGGAGACTGTCATGCTAAGTGAGATTAGCCAATCCCAAAAATCCAAAGGCCGAATGATCTCTCTGATAAGTGAATGATGATGCATAATGCGGGGTGGAAGGGTGGCAAGAATGGAGGAAGTATAGATTGCATAGAGGGAAGGGAGGGGTGGGGTCAAGGTGGGGGGAAAATAATAATAACAGAATGAGACAGGCATTGCCCTGTGTACATGTACGAATGCACAGATGGTGTGGCTCTACTTTGTGTACAAGCAGAGAAACAACAGCTGTACTCTATTTGTGTTCAATGAATCAAAATAAATAAATTTTAAAAAATAAATAAATAAAATAAAATAAAATTAGAAAATGTGATACTTGCACATACATTTTATAACAGCATTGTTTAAACAATACTTCATTCCTGGCATTTTTATATGAATTTGATAATCATCTTGTCCATTTCCAAAGAACCTAGGTGAGAATTTGTTTTTGTTTTTATTTTTCGTTTTATGGTCTTTTGGTTGTATTTTTTGTTTTGTTTTGTTTTGTTTTGTTTGTTTGTTTTGGTACTGGGGATTGAACTCAGGGGCACTTGGCCACTGAGCCACATCCCTACATCCCTAGCCTTTTTTATATTTTATTTAGAGATGGTATTTCACTGAGTTGCTTAGTGCCTCTCTAAGTTGCTGAGGCTGGCTTTGAAGTCAATCCTCTTGCCTCAGCCTCTGGAGCCACTGGGATTACAGGCAAGCACAACCACACCGGTGCAGGTGAGATTTTTGAAAGATTTTGTGTTTAATCTGTAGATTAATGTTGGGATTACTACTATTTAAGAATATTACCACTTCTGATTCAGGAGTATGGGATGTCTTTGCATAAGTTTAGGTCTTCTTTAATTTCTTTTGACCATCCTGTGCCCATTTTAGTGTAAAAGTGATGCATTTATCACTTTGCAGAGGGAAACCTATTTTGCTCAGTTCAACAATTTATATGCTAACTTCTCTTGGACTCACCCTCCTTGTAGACAATACAACAAAAACCTTTAAACTAGATGTCTGTGGGTCCCGTCAAAGCCTATTCAAGTTGACACATAAAATTAACTGTCACATTGTATTTGGAATATTAAAGCAACCTTTCATTCCTTGGCAAGCCAGAAACCTAAATGTCACCTTTGAAATCTTCCCCATACGTTGCTTTCAACTGTCATGTCCTGTTTATGTCAATAATATCTTTTTTCAATTCCCATAGACCCTGCCTTGAGATTAACTTATTTTTTGTAGTTTCCTACCTGGATTACTGAAAAAGCCTCTTAATTTATTTCTTATTTAACTCCCTTTGCTTTTTCACTACAATTCACGATATTCAAACAACAGTTACATTGTTTGTTTGTTTTCTTTGCTTATTGTTTGTTGGTTTTATACTGAAGATTTAACCCAGAGGTGCTTAACCATTGAGCCACATCCCCAGCTCTTTTTACTTTTTATTTCAAGATAAGTTGTTCAGGGCCTTGCTAAATTGCTAAGATTGGCTTTAACTTGTGATCCTCCTGCCTCAGTTTCCCAATTCACTGGGATTACAGATACCTGCCACTGTACCCAGCTCAAACAACAGCTCTGAATCACAATCGTTTCCATGTTACTCTCTCACTAATAATCCTTCAATGACTTAACATTGTTTCTCTGTAAAAAGTGTGACGTTCTTAGAAGGACTTCAATACATTTTGCCACAAATTTGATTCTCTAATCCCCATAATTTTGTGCGGACTCCTCATTTGTTTGAAATGTTGATAATTTATTGTGCTTTGCCTCCAACTTCAACAGTCAAATGGGATGTTTTCTTTCTGCTGTTTCTGGTTACCAGGGTTCAGTTATGAGAGCTAGAACATATTCAATGAAGAGTTAGTCATGCCCAAGACATGAAGTGTGAAGCACGCGGCAAGGAAATATAAATGATTGCGTTAGATGCCCTGGAATAGTGCTGGCAATGTGCGTCAGTGGTGGCGTGTTCTGTAAGCTGAACCACCAGTAACAGCACGCAGACCAGAATTGATGTATAAAAATGAAGTTTATGCTTCTTTCATTTTGACCTTAAACAGCAGCCTATGTTTCTAAGTGTGATTCTATACTTGCACCCTGATCTTGAAAATTTGAAAATTTGGTATTATTCTACACTAAGATTGTTAGCACATTTTCTGTTGCTTATATTTTGCTTATATATTTTCCACCTCATACTTTATACAATGGCTACAGTGAGATATCCTTCATTTAGAATTTATCATTTTTATCTCACAAACCTAAATTTTGAAGTTCATAGGTCATGTGAAGATCATGTGAACCTATAAATTAATATACATATTTCATTTTTTACCCTGGAAATTCCTTTGAATATTAGCACTCATTTCATTCAATTATTCATTCATTCAACATATACTTGCTGACTGCCTCAATACTTGCAAGCATCTAAAATTATTAAAACAAAAGTAAAAAACAAAAAAATGATTTTGTTTCCTGAAATCATTTTGCATAAATATGAAAAAAAAATCATGAACCCTATCAGATTTTCACAGAACTATTGATATTATTATGGTTTATGAATAAAAGACTAAAGTAGGATGGAAGGACAGTAGAGGGTTAGAAATGGTAGAACAGACTTTGTAAACAGGTTCCAGATCCAGGTTCTACCCACAAAGTCTAGTTGGGTTTGACACTCTGATCCCTGTTATCAGCATTCTGAGCTTATCTCCATCGCAGAACTTAAAAACAAAGGAAAGAAAACAGATTTATCGATTTTTAAAATTTTTTTGTTCACTAAAAATTTATTTATTTGTAGAAATGATTATGTTCTATTTATCTTAATTTATGTACACAATAAAAAATATAAGAACCATCACAGTACAGTATTCTGTAAGAAAGTTCTGTATGTGATGGGTGTGTCCACATTTCACATTCATATACATCTATTCCTCCTTCACTGTTTTTTCTTTCATCATTTTCCAGAGCAACAGTCAGAGAAATAGACAGTCTAGGCAATTTTTTGTTGTTCTACCAATTTTAGCAGCCTTTCTATATATTGTGAGATTGTTCATATATTGAAAAATGTACTCAGGCCTTTCTTCATATTAGGGGCTATGATCTCTGGGATAGAGAATTTCAGGCCACTCTGGCCAGAGCTGCCTTCACAAACATAAATGTGTGGACTTGCATAAGATTGCACCCTTAGACTGCTCCCATACTTGGTTTAATATTCTGGTATCACAATGTCAAAATTCTTAACAGCTAAGGAAAGGGTGACATTGTTAGTTTGCATTGTGCCCCACAAAGTTTGTCCAAAGATCCGGTTCGACAAATGACCAACAAATATATGAGAAAAATGTACAACATCTGTAGCAATTATGGAGATACAAATTAAAGTACACTAAGATTTCATCTCACTCTAGTCAGAATGACAATGAGCAAGAATACAAACAATAATAAATGCTGGCGAGGTTGTGGGGATAAAGGTTCACTTGTGCATATTTAGTGGGACTGCCGACTAGCAGAATCACTCTGCATAGCAATTTCAAGATTCCTCAATATACTATGGATGGAACCACCTTGTTTACAGCACCACAATTCACAACAGCTAAATCACTGAATCAACAATCCAGGCACCAGTGACAGATGAATATATAAAAAATTGTGATGTGTGTGTATATACATATATGTATATACACACATACATATATATATATATATACATACATGAAATGAAATACACATATGAAAAATTGTGACACATGTATCACAATTTTTAGTAATTATACATATAGGCATATATATGTCATTTATCAACCTATATTCCTTTTAAAAACATCTGTGTGAACAAATTCTTTATATTTGTCAATCAAGAATTAAAGTTATTTTCTCCATGAAGTCTTGAAATTACCTTTGTAAACCCAAACATCCATAGAATTCTAACTTTACCTCTTTCAAAACAATGATTTCCATTTTGTTATCATTATTTATATGCACATATCATTAACATTATTATGACTATAATGTCCTTGCAGACAGTCCTCTTGCTTCACCTTGATATTCCCCAAAGCATTTGACACTGTATATGATAAAGTATTAATAAATATCTAAAAGAAATCTGTGGCACAAAAGAATGAGAATCTATTCAGGCATAGAGTAAGAATATGAGATATGAAATATACTTCAAAATTATTCATTTTATAGTACACAAATCACTACAGATTTCTTTTTTAGTTCTTAATTTTTAATTTTTACAGATTGCATTTTGATAAATTGTACACAAATGGGGTACAACTTTTCATTTCAATGTGCATTATGTACATTCACACCATTCATGTAATCATACATGTTCATAGGGTTATGATGTCTGTCTCATTCTACCATTCTTCATACCCCTGCCCCTCCCCCTCTCATTTCCCTCTATTATCTAAAGTTCCTCCTTTGTTCTCTCGCCCCCATTCCCCCAAACCAATTACATATCATCATCCACTTATCAGGGAAAACATTCAGTCTTTGGTTTTTTGGGATTGGTTTATTTCACTTAGCATGAGATTCTCCAATTCCATCTATTTATCTGTGAATGGCATAATATTATTCTTTTTTATGGTTGAATAATATTCCATTGTGAGCCACCTTTTGACCCAGTTATTCCACTCCCCAATTATATCCAAAGGACTTAAAATTAGCATACTACAGTAACGCAGCCACATCAATGTTTATAGCAGCGCAATTCACTTTAGATTGTTAAAAAAATGGTCAATGATAATTCTTAAGGCTAACCAAATAATTTAAACAAAATAACATCATTTCATAAAACATGTTGATTAATGAAGGTATTTCCCTAACTTTGAGGACAAATATGGTGTAGTCATTCATAAATATTTGCATGCTTTTATCTTATACTGTTTCCAAACCTGTTACTTTCACTTCTCTTATTTGTTACATACCACTTTACATTTTATTATTTAAAGGGAACTTCATTAACATATTTATATATTTACTTATGAAAATAAAATGTAGTGAGTGCCTATAATACGCCTTATGTGCAAAATACCTGGTTTCAGCTTATGGATGTTATAGTCAAAAGACAGTGACAAATAAGTAAAAGAAACAAGTGAAAAGGGGGTTGTGGGTTATATGAAGAAAATACACCATTATATACCATTACACACCTGCTATCACAAAGAGGGGCACACTCAGAGTTGAACAGAAGACCTGGTAAGAACATGATAAAGGAGCCTGTAGCTTACTCTGGAAAGCCTGAGTGATTATCTATAGAGCACTTACTCCTTCCTTGGTATTTTGCCAAGAACTTTTCATGTTATATTTTATTGGAATCTTTCTAACACCATATAGAGTAAATTTATTATTACTCTTTGAATTTTAGTTGAAGAAATGCAATCTCATGCAGTTCAAATAGACTGCCTAATATCATTGACCTGGTTAATGGCAGAACTAATATCCTGTCTCTGAAGTCCATATTGCTGAGCATTACATGCAGCTCTGCCTCACTGCCCTTCAAGGAAAGGTTTGCTTAGCTGTGATTTTGTTTGTTTTATTGTATCATGGCTCCCCTCCCATGTACTATAAGGGAGCAGGGAATTCTAGACAATAAAAAGGTATGAAAGCATTCTGGGAGGTATGAAATTATGGTCTGGTTTGTGCACATGTGGGAAAAGATGGAAACTAAACCCATATCTCTCACTCTGCACAAAACTCAAACTCAAAGTGGAACAAGGTCCTAGGAATTAGGCCAGAGACCCTGCACCTAACAGAAGAAAAAGGAGGTCTAAATCTTCATCATGTTGACTTAGAACCAGATTTTCTTAACATGACTCCCAAAGCACAACAAATAAAAGCAGGAATCAATGATTGGGATAGATTCAAACTAAAAGTCTTTTCCTCAGCAAAGGAAACATTCAGCAATGTGAAGAGAGAGCCTACAGAGTGGGAGAAAATCTTTGCCACACACTCTTCTGATAGAGCACTAATCTCCAGAATCTATAAAGTATTCAAAAATCTTTACACCAAGAATACTAATAACCCAATCAATAAGTGGGTCAAAGAAATGAACAGACGCTTTACAGAAGATCTACAAGTAATCATCAGGTATATGAAGAAATGTTCAACATCCCTATTAATAAGAGAAATGCAAATCAAAACCACCTTAAGATTTCATCTCATCACCCCTATTAGAATGTCTATTTTCAAGAATACAAGCAATAACAGGTGTTGATGAGGATGTGGGGAAAAAGGTACACTCATACATTGCTGGTGGGATTGCAAATTAGTGCAGCCACTCTGGAAAGCAGTGTGGAGATTCCTTAGAAACCTCAGAATGGATCCACCATTTGACCCAGCTATCCCATGCCTTGGCTATACCCAAAGGACTTAAAATCAGCATACTACAGTGGGGCAGCCACATCCATGCTCTTAGCTGCTCAATTTAGAATAGCTAGATTGTGGAACCAACCTAGAAGTCCTTCAATAGAGGAATGGATAAAGAAACTGTGGTATATATACACAATGGAATATTATTCAGCCATAAAGAAGAATAAAATTATGGTGTTTGCAGGTAAATGGATGAAATTGGATAATGTCATGTCATTTGGGATTAGCCAATCCCAAAAAGCCAAAGGCCGAATGATCTCTCTGAGAAGTGGATGATGATACATAATGTGGGATGGGAGGGAGGCAAGAATGAAGGAAGGATGGATTGCTTAGAGGGATAAGAGGGGTGGGGTCGGGGTGGTGGGGGTAAGAATAATAACAGGATGAGACAAACATCATTACCCTATGTACATGTATGATAACACAAATGGTGTGACTCTACTTTGTGTACAACCAGAGAAACAACAGCTGTACTCCATTTGTGTACAATGAATTAAAATAAATAAATTTAAAAAAAAGAACTGTATTATCAGGAAAAAATGACGTGGGCAGAGAGGTAAGCATATTTTAAGTATTTGCATTTCATCCTAATGATTCTTTTCAAGACAGTTTAATAATAAAGCACAACACTTAAGTAGGAGAATCTAGATAATATTAATTATTATAAACAAAAATAACTTAAGCTTGTAGTAATGTATGAATGCTCAAAATATGTGAGGTGTCACATGGCATGCTCTAGGTGTACAAATTTATAAAGTGTTCATAAATTTGAACAGAATAGTGTGATTCCTAATTTACTGAGTATGAAACTGAAGCACAGAGAAGGTTGTAGAGTTATTAAGAAGTAGAATGAGTATTTAAACTAGAATCTGATTCTATATTTTCTGCATTTCTGCATTCCTAAAATATGCCATTTTTGAAGTTAATGTAATCATTACTATCAATGCCTTAAAATTTATGTAATTAAAGCAAATATTTATTTTATTTCCTTATTGTTCATCTTTCTTATGAGTGAATATAGACAAATGTACTCAAAAGAATTGAAGAAAAAGACATATAACTAAATCAAATGTGTTGAGCTTATGCCTAAGACATGACAATAGTTTTTATATATGTTTTAGGGAAGTGCATATCTAAGGCAATGAATCTTAATAAAGTAATTAATTCTGTCTTATGATGCTGGAAGTAAGTTGGTCTTAAAATAAACAAAAGGCACTAGCTTAAAAACAGCAGCTTTAATAACTAACAATGCAGAGATTCTTCCCTATCAACACAGATGGTAAAGAGGCACAAAGTTAAAAATGTTTGCTTTTCATTCAGGCTTTACTAAACAAAATAAATGTTAATGTCTCACACATCTAGGCAAAGAAAAGGCAAATGTAAATCGGAAGTTATTTTATTGATCACCTAATACATGTCTATGTGTAATGGATAAGGGCAGTACATAGTTAAGAATTAACAGTTTCACTGACAACCACTGGGATTATAGGCATGTGCCATGGTGCCCAGCTAATATAAACATTTTTTTGATAAAGGAAAAAAACAATTAAATACTGAAAGTTGATCATAAACCATTCTTATATGGGGAGCAGTAGTACTTTGCATAATAAAATATCTGTGCATCTAAATAAAAAACTCAGGGCATTAAGTACATATTCTATGTTTGGTTGCAAAAATGTTCTCATTCACTGCTCCTTGTCTCAATGGAAAAATCATGCAGACTAAAATGCTTTGGGAATCTATAAATAAAATATTAATTTAATTTCAGTCATGTTTATTTTTGTGAAGAGGAGAGATTCTATTTCATTTTGTAGAAAACAGTGACCTTTTATAGCTAAGATTAAATTTTGCAAACATCATTATCCTTTCCAGTAGAGTAAATGAAGTTCTACAACTTTTTATCAGAAGTGTTTGACATTCACATAAATTTTTCCTGAAAACTTAAATAAGACTCAGATTTAAAAGAAAAAAAAGAATCAATGTATATATATATGTACACATACATATTCCATTGCAAACCCAGTATGTTTTGAATTCATCATAAGCATATAATAATGTGAATTAAAGTTTTTTCTACAGAACATATTGCAGCATATTTTAATGAAAGAAAAAAGACTAATGATTCTAGTAAGAAAGCAAAATGAAATGCATATTAAGGAGTCTTTACTTAATAAAATATCTATGTTTCAATTTCTTAAACTTCCCAAAGTGCATTTTCTGGTAGGAAAGTATTTTTCTCACACCATTGCAATGATAAGTTCTTTTCTAATTGTTTCCACATTGTGTAACCAATTTATTCATGATTGTTCTGAATGCAGGACAAATTTAAAAATGCTTTCTCTCCTTCATGTTTTATTCCATCACAAATGTTTATCATTAGAAAAATACAGATTTTAGTTTATTGCCTAGTTAACATATATCTTTGAGATGTTTTCCTAAAAATAAGACTTCACTTCTCACACTTGTTTTCCTTTTATTTCTTACAGAAAAATGCAATTGCAAGCATTTAACCTTGCTTCAATATTTATCTCACTTTTCCTTGATTCAAAACTACTATGTTCCAGTTTATCCAACTTACTTGTCTTCCCCTATTAGGGGGATGGTGTCCATTACCACCACTTATTTAATTTTTACTAGTTCAATTTAGTTATACCTAATATTATGGTTCATTTTGACATTATATAAGCATGGAATTTAGTTCATTTAATTCAGTTCCCAGTAATTCCCCATTCCTTCTCTTCCCCTCCCATTCCCTTTCTTCTACACTCTTGATCTTTCTTCTATTTATTGTTTGTTTAAATTATTGCCTTATGCATACTTGATAAAACATCATATTAACTATTGATAGGGACTCTAAAACTGAAAATTTTAATCACTTTGTTGTAATTGGTATTGTAGAGAATTTTATAAAGTAAATGTAGCATTTCTTGCTTTTAAGACTTAAGACAATGTTTATGCCCCATACTTTTCCCATGCTGTCATGTTTCTTTACATGTTTGATGAAACTTATGCTCTCTTTATTTTCTAACTTTTCAAAATATATATAAGTGCTTTCTCATTTTATGCACATTTCTTCCAAATTCTACTGATCCATGCTACCCAAAAGTAGAGAGAGCTTTATTTCCAAGTGCCTGATATTTTGTAATTGTACATTCCTCCTTTCTGTCTAATTTGGAACACATTCTTCAAGCAATTTAGTGAATTGGATGTTTACACTTTAGCAAACACGATGGATATTTTTATTTGGTATTTGAGTCTGACTGAAAGAGTTATTGAGTGCATCAACATTTCAAAACACCTGTGAATAGTGTATTGTTTTGTTTGTTCTCTAGTAGACTTTATTACCTTTGGTCTCATGATTGAATGTGTACATTAATTGTACAATTACCTCCCTGTGGTCATACTGGGAGTTTAGCCTTACTCCTGTGTTAATGCAGGAGCATTCCAGAGGGAAAATTATGGTGTTATGAGATCTGTAAACTAATCAATCAATTTTAGTTTGAATGGACTGACTGGGTCATAATTGTAGGCAGTTGGGCATGACTGGAAGAGATGGGTCAGTGTGATGTACCCTGGAAAGGTTCACTTTTACTCTGACCACTTTCCCTCTCCCCACTGCTTCCTAGCCACCATGAGTACAATAGCTTCCCTCCAACTCACCCTTTTCCATGATGTTCTGCCTCATGTTGGGCCTACAGCAAATAGATATGGCTGACCATAGATTAAATTCTGAAACCACAAGCCAAAATAAATTTCCCTCCTGTGAGGTTTTCTTGTTAGGTATTTTGTTCACAGCAACAAAAAGCTGACTAATCCAACTGGCATTTTATAATAGACCAATGAAGAAAAAAAAAGCAAAATAACAATGGCAATACTTAATAAATTAAAGTAACAATATATGTAGTAAATAAACCCCATTATAGTACAACAGTAGGCAAATAATAATTGTGATGTATATTCTTGTACTTACTATATATTTATATAATACCCATAAATAAAGCCTAAAAAGATAAAAAGCAGGCATTCATATAATTTCCATTTATACTTTTTGTTGATTTATTCAAGTTGCTTGTCCTTATAGGATTTGCCAACCACATTCAGTGAACATTTACAGAAAAATAGACAAATATAAAAATTAAAAAATAATTATACTTTATTTTTTATTTTTGAATCATTAATGTATATAAATATTGAAATAAAATATTTATAATATATGTAAATCTTCAGTAAATTTATTCTCCCACCATGGTGTTTGTGTGTTAAATTAGGAGTTTTGATAGTGGGATTCTTTGGGGGTTTTTTGTGTTTGTTTTTAAAAATAGAATACTTTAAAAATAGAACGTATTTTTTTGCAATACATAGTTATATAGGAAAATGAGGATAATTATTTTTATCTATGTAGATCACAGCTATTTCTCAAAAATATTTGCATTCGAACTCAACAATAGGAAACTCAAAAATTTGTCAGTATAGAGATAGAGAAATGAAGATATGAAAGAGATAATTTACCAATTATAAACTGCCTACCCTAGTGTTTTCAGAACGTGGCAGGCATAAATATGTTGTTCCCTATGCTTTCAAACACACCCACATGGCTAGCACCCTCTTCCTATTCAAGATTCTGCATAATGATCAGCTTCTCCATGAAGGTATCCTGCCAATTGCATGCCCCATTCCAAATTTCTCATCCTCATTTATTTCTGACCCCCCCCATTATAGCATGAATCCTATTCTTACAGACTTATATTAACCACTTAAATATTGTGCTCATATTTTATGGTCAGCATCTACCTATTAAAAGTTAAGTGTTAGAAAGACTGAGATTTTCAACTACCTATTGGTTTTTATTTAGTTCCTAAAGGAATGTTTGCTATGTGCTATACATTAGGCAAAATATTTGTTAAATGCATGAACGAAGAGCTTATTGAAAGCATATTTGAGATAAGCTTTCTCCTCTCTAATACGACTTGGATTAAAATACCCACTTCCTGTATATATTTTATGTACAACATCTAATATGATAGTAGTATTTTCAAGATTTGCACTTAGGTATCACCTTATAAATTATGTTATTTGACTTTCAACACTGTGACTAAAATACCTGACAAGAACAATTTAGAGGAGGAAAAGTTGAACTGATTAGGTTAAAGTTTTTATAATCTAATTATTTCACCTCCTTCATTAAAACAGGAGCTTTTTGTTGATACCTCATATTGATTGAAATCATAAAATTCTGCCCCTGGCTTCAAAAAGTTCATGTCTATTGGACAATGCAAACTGCATTCAGTGCATCTCCAAGAGTCCCCATAGCCGTAATAGCCCCAACATTGCCCCATGGTCCAACTCCAAAGTCTAATCTGAGACTCAAGGTAAGCTCTTGGTTGTGAGACTCTTTAAATATCAAAAACAAATTACAGGCATCCACTATACAACTGCAGAGAATAAACATTTCTAGTTCAAAATAGAGGAAAAGGGCATAAAAAAGAATGAATGGGACCAAACCAAGACCAAAATCTAGGTCCTGTAACTATACCTCCAGCATCTAGCGAACATGGTCAAGAGATGTAATCTCCAAAGAGGATGGACAGCGCAACTTCTATGGTCTTGTCTATTACAGCACTCATGGCCACTCTCTGAGGCCAGGTCTGTCTGCAGCCAGCATTTTCTTCAGCAGACTTTCCATTGTCATCTCTTAATTAGGGAGGGATATCCCCTGCAGCTTTGGTTTCTTTTTCACAGCTTCATGCATGACCCTCTCTGGGGATGCCTGCCACACTACCTGGCCTCCCAGGTCTTGCTTTGAAAACTTAGTGGAAGCCTCCATGATCCCTTAACTCTAGCATCCTGGATTCCTTCTGAACCAACACAAATGGATAATGCTTAGATATGCTGCCATCTGAGGGGCAGCCAGGACCTTTTACCATGATTGCAGTGTCCTCTGAGTGCCTGACTGGCTGGTTTAGAATGGTGAAATGAATCCTATTTAAATAAATTTCTGAGCACCCTGTGTGATCAAGGTGCCATCATGGACTCCTTAAAGAATTTTAACTTCTATCCCCTTCAGGAAGCAATGGATGTGATCTTTCTCATTCCTGAAATACCATCAACCTTTTCTATTTTCTCTGTGTAAAATACTTTTCTTTAGTGGTCATAGTCTCTCTAACAACCGCAACTTCCTTGGGACCTGTTTTATAAATGCTTCTCTGGAAAAACTGCAAATTTTTAGAAACCTTCTGTTTTGTTTTCTGCTCCTTATTCTCACAGTAAACTTAGATAAAAACTCATGGCAGTATCCATGTCATCATCCGAAAGCTGTGCAGCCTTGAAATTTCTTACATCAGATTGATTAGTCGATCATCTTTACATCTGGCTTTACTCAACGTTTTAGGACATGGGATAAATGTAGACAATTTCTTTGCCAGAATGTACCCCAAAAGAACTCCAGTTCAATTCCCAGTGCAGTCCTCTTTTCCCTCCGAAACCTTATAGTCACACACTTTATTGAGTGTATTCCTCTCAGCTTTCTGGTCTTCTGATCTCCCACCAAAATCATCCATTAAACTCTTTTTACAACTTTCTAAGTTTTTTCTCTTCTGCATCTCCATCCAAACTTTATAAATTCTTTCTGGAAACCAGTTCACAGGTTTCTGAAGGACATGGTCAATTTAGTCATAGCAAAAACCCCACTTCTGGTACCTATTTCTATTTTAGTCAGATTTTGGCATTGTGACTAAAATACCTGTCAAGAACAACTGAGAGAAGCAAAGTTTATTTTGGCTCATGGTTTCAGAGGTTCAGTTTGTACTTGGTCAACCCCATGCTTTGAGCTTGAGGTAAGGCAGAACCTCATGGTAGAAAGGGTGGTGGATGAAAGCAGTTCAATTCATAGTCACCAGCTAGTAGGAGTACAAGATATGATCTCCAATTTCACACCCCATTGACCCATCTCTTTCAACCATGTTCCACATGCCTAGAGTTGCCACACAGTTATTCCATTCAAATCAGAATGAACTAATTAGGTCACACCTCTCATAGTCTAATCACTTTACCTTTTGCATGAACACAGGAATTTTATAGTGCTACCTCATATTGTACCATAATCTAAATGTCTATGAAAATATATATCACCTGGGCAGAGAAGCACATTATCTTATCATACAGAATATCTTATGCACTGACACTCTTCTTGATGTTTGGCCTGGGTTTTTAAAAGGGAAGGGTCATACTGTAATCAGAATAGGAAGGGAAAATGAAAAGGACATTTCTGTGAGAGAACACTAAAATATGATGCTAAAGTGTGATAATTATTGTGTCCCAATGATTTTGACCTCATTGGATGACACACACACAATATTGGAGTAAGAGTGAAAGAAAACTGGGGTTTGTGGTTGTACACTACAAGCCCTTAAAATCAGGTAGAATAAGATTAATGATTTCAAAATTTACTGTATCAGGAATGTTTAAACCCAATGAAATAATGGAGGCTTTTTCATGAGCACATTAAAAGTTTGTGTACTTACTTTTGTTTTTTTACAAAGAAAACCTTGCCTAAAAGCATTTTCTATCATACATAAAGGCATAATTCACATAATCATCTTTATTCATTTGAAACATACACAAAAATCAACTTATTTCTAGAAATGCTAATTAGGAATGCAATGCATATCTTCAAATAAGTGAATGCACAACAATTTCATGGTGATTTTTCTAAAATTAGTAGCTCCAGTTCAATCAAATTATATACAAATCACTAAAAAGAAGTAGTCAAGATAAGCCTGAGGGATAAATTCTTATACTTGCTAAAATCACCCAGAATCAATGGGATCAAATATCTTTTGTATGCTGAAATATTAAAGTGTTGATTAAAGTGTGACATTATCAGATGTAGAAGGGATATAACTGCATTACATTATTTTAATTTTCGTAGAGAGTTCCCCTTATACTATACTACACATGCCAAGAATTATGCTATACCTATATAATAGAAATGACATTCATAGCACGTATAGTCATAGGGAAAATTAATATGCTGAATAAAGAATTAGGTATTATAATCCAGGAGCTTACAATCCATGAAATTTTAGATAAAGCATAAGGAAACAAGATAAAATTTTTTGTCAATCATAGATTGATATAAATTTAAGTCTATCACAGCTAATTTGTACTAAAGATACTATAATAAACATATTATACTTATATATGTATATATATATATGCACACACAAAATCATATTTAGTCCTAAGAAAATATACAAAAGCAATCTATTAGTCTTCCAATAGACAGATAATTATGTTATTTAGAGAGACTAATAGCTTGCACATAATTTTTTGTATTAGAAGAGCTTAGACTTACGAATGATCACTATGTTGCAATGATACCTCAGAATACATACTTTAAAAATTCAAATTCAAAAGTATTTTTAAGACAGAAGATGTACATCAACATTTTTGAAGACAAAAAAGACCTACCTACATCTTCAGATCTCAGAATCAAGAAATTTGGTTGAAATAATTCCTGGGTATTCAGGAAGAAAGAGGGAATTAATCAGAATCTTTCAAAAAGTGTACCTCAAATACAGTGTGATAAAGCTACTTCTAGATTTTTTAAACTCGATAGAGACCCTATAAATTATAGTTGAAGTTATTAGGTCTTCTAATTGATTTCTGAATTATAGCTGAAGTTATTAGGTCTTCTAATTGATTTCTTATAAATATTGGAAGGATAATAAAAAATGATCAATACTAATGGAAAAATAGAAAAAAAAATTGTCATGAATAATAGCAAAACCAGACATTTAACTTTATATTAAATCTCTTATGTTACTGAAATATACAGTTTTGCATGTCCTTTGAATACATTTATATTGTTTCCACAAGTTTTTAATTATATATGATTTGGAAATCTTGATGATTATATATATGCTTGTACTAATTATATTTCCCTTTTTATATTTTTCTTATGATAAAATATTTTGTGAAAAGAAATTCTTCCATGGACCATCATGCTTTTGTTTTCTTTTTACTTATTTTAATTCCATGGAAGAACAGCTTAAATGGAAAACTTTATGTTTTGTCACACTACTGATTTATGAGTAAATGCGGTACTTTATTATGTGGTAAATACAGAGATCATTTTCTTCAACATTCTTTCAATATATAGTCAAATGAATGAAGAATATACATCAAAAAGTGATCATCTATATTTAGCTGTGAGCAAATCTCTAGGGGGCTATCAAATCCTTTAATTAAAGTAAAATGGTAATATAAATTTTTTAGAATTTTGCAAAAATACAGTTATCTGTGCACAGTGCAAGAGTGCAACATTTGCATAAAATATGTTATTTCTAAAGTCAACTATGCTATCAAAGGTGGGAGCCTTAAGAAATTTTCCTATATAGAAAAATACACACAAGAAGAAGCATTCATTTGTATATTCCAAATAAAAAAGTGGGTGGGAGGAAGGGCAGGAGACAGAGGAGTGGTGTCATGTTGAAGTGAAGCAATAAAATATTCTTTTATATTTTCCATTTGCATAAATCCTATCAGAGAATGTTTCCTCTTGGTGATGGCTATGCATTCAGCTGTAAGTAAGCCAATGGTTATTACTATGGAAAAGTTGTGGTTTTTGTAGTTATACAAATGTGGCAATTGTCAGAATGCAGTAGAAAAATATAGAAAAACAGTTATTTCTAGGAGTTTATTACTTTATCCCTGCAAAGACTTGAAATCATAGAGCACTAAGGTAAGATGGAGTTTAGGATTGTTTTTGAGAGGATTAGAGAATTGAATGGGATCTGCAGAAGCAATGATGGAAAGAAAGAGAGGAAGAAAAAAAGAATTATAGAGAAGAACTTGGATATAAAACCAGTTTCTATAAAATCTTTGTCAGTTTAGCTTTCTAAATCTAATGAAACTTTCATGATGATATTCAGCTTACAAAAGATTTTCTTAGCCCAATATTTCAAGCCCACATGTGTTCAAGTATGGATGTGGTGATTTTCTGTGAATGATGAAATTCTATAAATTCAGAAGCTATAATATGTGTGACTATTGCAGGTGTGAAAGGCTTACATTAACATTGCCTGTCGTAAAAATGAGAGTGAGAAAATTCACACTGATTACTTCTTTCCAGAGATGATAATTTTGCAAATATTTTAATCTACGATACTTTCAGGTACATTTGAATTCATAGTAAGTGATTGCTGGCTGGTGTGTATGGATGTTTAAGATGTCATTTCATAAAACATCAAATTGGAAGAATCCTACAACTACAGTACATGAAAAAGGGACGTTTCAAGTTTGTGTATGTAAATATTTATCAGAGAAGAGAAATTTATTTTGTTTTTTGGTAGTACTGGTAATATGTAATAATATCTTCAAATAGAGTTAATGGACTATAATTAACATGATTGTAATACAAAATCATGCTCATAAAGTTTGAAATGAAACAATTCCTATGTAAGGGTTACTACTCAATGCAACATAACATTTAAATATATACTACATTGTTTTTGAGACGCCACCAAAAATAGTGTAATGGCTAAATTCACAGATAAGAGAAAATGAAAAGGTGTTTCAATCAAATAAGAAGAGATAATTGTGTTCCAAATTCTTTTAGAGAATATGGATAGCAATTAAATTACATTAAAATTATGCGAGACCACATTATGATTTTAAATGCAGCTAAAACAGTCAAAAAAAGAGAAATTCTTTAAAGATACACTTGTCAATACATAGTCAGAAAAGCAGATACCACTCTAAATGTTTCAGAAAGATTTTTGTTTATTTGTGTGAAATAAATTATAACAGTGTTAGAAAGACTCTAAGCAGACAAAACTGATTATCCAAGGATGAGAAAATAAAAACAAAATATATCATTCTCTTTGATGGAAAGAAAATTAATAGGGAATGGTGCCCAGAGGTGCCACCGAGACTTCAGGTAAATCTGCAGAGGCTGTGGATGTCAGAATCACCATTGCTGACTCTCTGTGGGAGCCAGAAGTCCCCAGCCCCATCCTAAAGCCCAGGCCTGGAAGCCTCAAAGTGCTCAAAGCTTTCACTCTTATTGTTACTCAGAAGTCAGACTGTACGGGCACTCTGATAACAAAATTAATATTGTACTTAAAGTTGCAGCTGCTGTTGCTGCCTGAACCAAGTACAGAGGTGCTGTGCTACCCTTTAGTGTTTCCTGTTACCTAAAATGGGACTCAGTAATACAGTTTCCAGGCTTCCAGACAGTAGTCACATGAAGGGGAACATGTAAAGGCAGAAATAAACTTGAGAACCAAAGACAAATATATACACAATATACAGTGCCTCAAATATATAGGTAAAAATTGGAAATAAAAGGGACATCAATTATGACATCTGCCATCTCTAATAGTAGACATAATGGTTGGCAGGGCTAGAAAAAGGGAGAGAAAAATAACACAGCTGCAAATTAAGAATTCATAAAAATAAATGCTCAACAGCTTAGGATATTGAAAATATTCCCTCTGAATCCTGAAGGAAATCCATCTGAAAAACAGAGCACAGCAAAGCAAATATCACATTAGAGGATGGAGAGAAAATTGCATGTATTGATGGCAAGAGAGACTACACTGCATATCCTGTGTGATGGGAGATTGTGTGACTAGAGCAAAACTTTTCCATTATTGTCTAAACTACTCTAAACTGTAGAAGTCAGAGGAAATGATTTCAACTAGAGGTCCTGGAATTAATTATATCTTGTATCACTATTTGTGTTCTGCAAAATGGTGGTTTTCAATCCCACCTGACATTTATAATTTTTGTCACTCTATTTGTATCTTGAAATGTACTCCTATATTACATAACCTATTCCCCTTCACATATTTTTAAAAAAATCATTATGAAGATATAAATATACAGGAGCAATAAGGGAAAAGTAAATCACACTAAGATTTCATGCATTTCGTCTGTAATAGCTCACATATGACAGTAGTAGAAGACATAATGAATCGATATTGAAGTTCCTTGTGTCTCATGTTTCTGTTTGCCACCCCATACCAACATTTCAGCAGTCCACATCATGCTATAGGCCTTAGAGAACTATGTCTTTGTATGGAGCATATCATTGAGTTTCCTTACACTCTGACTTCTGCTGAAATTTGCCAGTACAAGGCAACAGAAGGTGGGGGGGATCTTTACTCTTTCTATCCTTGCCAGCTCATCATAGGTTGGCTGCATCTTACCACTGGTGATCACAGTGCTCCTCTGACAATTATCCCCTGTAGTTTTCAGTAATTGTTTTCTCTTGTCCTTTCAGATTTAGGAGTGTGAATAGAACCTTATATACATAATTCTTGGGTTACTCTGCTGTTTACCCTACCCCAAATATATCCATTTTTTAGTAAAGCAAAATTTTCAATTATGGACTTTGAATAATCTGTTATTATCCCAACAATTCTGAACATCTACTTTTAATTAATATGTTTGGATTTAGGACAAGATGATGAGAAGATATTTATGAACAAAATTACAAGGATATGATGGAATGAAGAAATGGCCAAAGTCAGAAAAAAATCCAACATTGCAATAAATGATTATTTGATTCGTATATCAGAGAAGACATTTTAAAATGACCTTAATTGAAGTAAAGTTAGCATTCCAAAGTATTCTACAGATTAAGAGTAGAAAACTGAAAGAGCATGACATTCTCACAAATGAGTTGAATTATTTATTACCATCAAAAAATTACATAAAGTATTACATGATTAATATTCTGTAATGTTACCATGTATGTTGACAAATACATTCAGTTGTAATACATAAAAACAATGAAGAATTTTTATTTCAGAAGGATTTTAGAAAAAATTATAAAGACTACGAAAAATAACAGAGTGATCATGGGGTAGATTTCTGAGAATAATATCCAATTAAGACAGCAAACAATAAATAAACCAAAAAATTATAGGCATAGCAAGATATGAAACTAAAACCTGTATATTTTTAAATACTTGCTGTTAAAAAAAACTATTATGTTGGAAATAACATTCCCAAAATAGATAGAAAATTTGGAAAGAGTTTTAAGTAACATCATTATTTAAATTATTTTTAAAACACATGTTACAGATTTAAAAGCATCTGAGGTTTCATATTTCCTATTAAATTAGAAGAAATTCAATGAAAAATTTTTGCTTGTACATTTGAATTAAAATTAAAAAGAAAATATGATGCAGAAAAATGCAAACCTTCTCTAATATCCAGCAATAATAGTGTGTTTCTCTCTACCAATTAGCTCTCACAGTATGAGTTAATGCTCAAATTTTTAAAATGTTATGTCATTTCTAAGCTTTTCCTTTTCCATTGCTATTATATAAACTTAATGGAAGCTGCCCTAGTGGTATGAGATGTTTTTTTCCCCTTTAAATCCAAGAAGGCTAATTATAAGCTATCAGTTCACTAAGCCCTCTATAGCTCTTAATGGAGATATAAATTTAGAAGGGAAAATGATTAACGGTTACTCCATATCTACCTCAAAGGGAAATTTGTGAGGTTTAATTGGATAATGTCTGCAAAGTGTTTCAATTCCTAGGAGAAAATAGTACATAAGCATAAGGGGGAAAAGGCACTGCAGTAAAATTATACTATGTAAGTAGCAATAAAGATAGGGTTTAGTTTGAATTCTGACAGACTAACAGTAGGACACTGATATGAATTGCTCTAAATCCCTATTTCAAATGTTATCAGTAAACACTCATAAAACTGAGGTTTTATGGAAAGTATAATAGATACACAGGGCAAGTGGAGGCCAGCTTCAATTCCTTGCCCTTTCATTATCAGTTGTAGGTCTATAATCCTGTCATTGAAACTCAGGCTCACAGTTTCCTCAGGTACAAAATGATGATAAAATTTCCTTGCTACCTCACAGATTTTCTATGAGAAGCATACATGAAAAACAATAATATGCTTGGAAATCTCTAATATAATCCACAGCATTTTATGTAAAATGTCTGCTGTTAACAGGAAAACTCAAAGCAAGGAATGCTTATTTATTCTAAAAAAGTGTTGTTTATGTTTATCTTCTTGTTTGTTTATTTGTTTGTTTGAAGAATTCTAGTCCCAGATGGTCAATTTAGCATCACATTTGCCAGATGTATTTCTATCCCCCAACTTCAGCATGACTTCGGAGAGAATGAAGATGATCTTTTTCTGCTCTTATGGCTCTTTAAATAAAGAGATTCACCATATGGAGAATGGATTAAATTAGAAAAGGAAAAGTCTCAATAAGAAAGCATGTCTCTCTCCTCTTCCCTAATCCACACCACATATATGACTGGCCTGCTTAACCATTGCAAATTAGGGTTATTAGTTGATTCTCTATAAGTTCTATAAATAAAAATGGATTGTTTATATATATGTATATGCATATACAAATTGGCTAATAATGAAAACATAACTATCAGCACTATTGTTTGAATTACTCTATTAGTTACAATTACATACTTTTGTAATTATGATTTTTATGTGTTTCACCTTAGCAATGTCTGGGCTGTGGATCAGGGATGGCAGACACTGGGATATTTTGTTTTTCTTTCCATGCTCTTGTTCCAGGTCAATGAAACAAGATTGTGATCTCTTTCTTGCTGATTCCTCGATCGTACCTCAAGATTCAGAAACTTGAGACAGCAGCATAGAAAAAAAAAATACCCCTGTAGTATCTGCCATTTCAGCCCAAGCGCTGGGGAAGGGAGAGTCATCCTGCTGGAATAAGGGTGAAAGAGAGAATCCCTTTAGTGTGGATGCCGACAGTCGCAGCTGCTGGAAAGCTTCACAATTCACACAGGCTCTCAGCCCACTGAGGCCTGCACTGTATGTATCCTTTTCTCAATAAGAAAGCATGTCTCTCTCCTTTTCCCTAATCCACACCACATATATGACTGGCCTTTGGAAAAGGATTTCACAACATCTCCCAGCAAACCCCCAGGTTGCTTACATCCTAGCCATCTAGAGAAGGGAGCTATTGTCTGAATTGGTACTGCTATACTTAGAAACCCCAGTATACTCCCATCTCTGAAATCCCCACAGATGTGCCACTGCACTGGCTTTGGTGTAAATGCCTAGCAAACTTAAACTGGCTCAGAAGAGTGATCATGACCCAGATCCTGAGTACCATGCACTGTAAAAGACAGGAGTTGAGACACGGAGGTGATGGAGGTAACTTGCCCTCTGAGACCAAGGGCATGGCCAGTTGTTCCAATGCCATAACTGAAGGCAGAAGCCCATGCTGTTCTCACTGTCCTTCCCCCCACTGTACTGTGCTATGGCACCTGCCTGACAGAGCTGGGAAGGAGAACAGGGGTTTGCACTGCTACCCTGCACACACAGGTATGCTGAAGGACCTCGAGAAATTCCATGGCTTTGACTGACTGTCACATCATCTCTGGGTGCATGGCTATTTGGGCCTGAGTGCAACTTTGCCTATATCTTGTCACAATCTCATCCCTGGGCACCAACTATAGCTGAAGGAGTCATCAGGAGAAAAGCTGTGCTCAACCACTGCCCCAGTTCCAGGTGCACCAGGGCAGAGGAAGACCCAAGAGGATCTTTGCCAGGCTCTGACTGAGTTCCACTCCTGGGAAGGTACTACCCCTGAAAAAGTCGAGAGGAACATGAGTGCCCTCAGTTCCCTACCTATGCAGTTTCTGCAACTACCCTGCCTCTGTGCCTCGTGGATATCAAGAATGGGGTGAACACCATAGAGGGAGTGCTGTAGTTCCAGCCGCTGCCTTTCCTAAGGGTGCTCCTGGAACAAAACCAGTGAAGGGTCAGAGGACAAGTGCTTCATTTATGGCATTGGAACAACTGACCATGCCCTTGGTCTCAGAGGGCACCACTACTAGGGCAGTCAGTACCAGAGGCCATTTTAAGCACCAAAGCTAGTGTTGACTATGCCTTAGGAAACCCCCTCACTCAAAAAGGGCTACAATTAGTAATGCAGAAATAGACACACAGTGATTATTCCACACCTCCAGACCTGCTATCCGTACCACACCTGGAGTATTTCCCACCCTTTCATGCCTTAGAGAGACACTGGGTCTCTCCAACTCTGCCTGGTATGCACTGTGCTGTGCCCAAAGTCATTAATTGCAACCAAAAATAAAGCTTTAGGAAGACTATCTATAATGTGGTGCCAAGGTAGAATAAAAACTAACAGAATAACAATCCAACACCCCAAGACACATTATCAGGAGAAACAACTCACTAAAAATGTCACACCCAAAAATGTTGCAGAGATCTCTTGTTCAACAGATGTACAAATATCAGCATAGGAACATAAACCTAAAAAAACAAGATAACATGATGCCCTCAAAAGAACATAGTAACTTTCTAACAAGATTCCAAAGAAACTGAAGTTTTCAGTTTCAGTTGTTGAAATGCCTGATAAACAATTTTAAAAATATTATTATTGGCATTTTCAAAAACCTGTATTATAACTCCCTAATTTTTTTTCTTCTGTTTGCTTAGAAAGAGTAGTACATTCTCAGAAGTCTTTCCCTGAGAATGAGTCAGGCCCAGCTGTCTCAACAATTAGCCGCCTATGGTCAGGCATTGTAGGATTCTATCCAGGTCTGAGCAGTATTCCAGTCTCAGGCTTTTATGTTATGCTTTGTAACACCCACCTCACCAAGACCACTACATCATGGCATAAGATGAAGGCCACACGCTATTATAGAATGCCTACTGCTGAGAAGTACTCATGGTCTTAGACTCTTGCAATTAGCCACAGTGAATGATGATTGGAACAGTCCAGTCCATAGACCTGGACTATGTGCCATCCCCTGGCACTGGAGCTGTTCTAGAGGCTCTGTTCAAAGGCTGGCCTGGGGATAGGAGTCGTTAGGATCTGCCCAGAGTTAGTTTTCAACAGCCAGCACTAAGTTCTAGAGCAAAGTTTGTACTTACTCTTCTCTCTAGCTCCCCAAGAATGTGGTTGTACCACAATTTACTATACAAGGTTGGAGTAGTGTTAGTGAAGGCAATCCCTTGGTTACCTTACCTGTGTTTCAGTTGCAAGGACATGCACTGTATTTGGGGGGCACGTAGGCCCATATTACTGTTAAAATTAATGCAGGCTGAAATATGGTTCTGTCCCAGTAGTGCCAGAGTAATTCTAGAGCCCCATCCCTGAGCATTGGTGTGATGATAACTGAACTGTTCAACACTGGTTAATTGGTTTGAAATAGTCCCTCAACCAACAAGGTTGATGCTAAGTTGGGTCACTCTGAATCTTACAAGTGTAGAAATCTGCACAGTCTCAGGAAGAAGAGGGTATGCCCCAAGGTCATTCCAAGCCTGGAAATGATACAGGGTGAAATTGAAGTCATTCCTTGGTACCCCGTTCTCTATCTGATCCTGGTGTTGGTCCACAGGGTCTATTAGTGAGCTCTGATTTGAATACAGGGTGTTCAGTTGCTAATGGGTATTCTCACTACATGATCCAGGCACTGGGCTCTAATACAAAGCCCTGCATTAGCTTTTATTTCATGCTTCTCAGTGGATGGAATCTTGCTACTCACTCTGCCACCCAATGTTGGAGAAGGTGTGATGGAGGCATCAACTACCTGCCCTGTGACACTTCCAGTGACTCAAAGTGAAGACATTTGCCTGACAGAAGTCATGCAACTTTTCCCAGCATGGGGTTCCACTTCAGCAGCATTGGTACTGGCTTTCAGGTCCAAGGCCTGTATCTCTTTCCCTCCCCCAAGTGAAAGGTGTCACTTACCAGGCTAAGCTTGGAGTAGAGCAAGGGCTAGCACAGGCAGCATCTCTTTTTTGCCATCTCTGTAGCTCTTTTCCTTTTTTCATACTGAAAGCAGACACTATTGTCTCTCACTTGATTTACTTAGCTCTTGGCCAGGTAGGCTGGTGAGTGAAGAGCTGCTCAATTAGGTGTGCCTGTGGGGAGATGATCACCAGAAAATCTTACTCAGTCTCCATCTTGCTCTGCCTCTCTCTTTCCCTGGATTGTAATGCAGACTGTTTCCAAAACTTTAAACACTGTGCTATAATATATCCCAGTGCATATCAGTTTAACATGGAATCAAGATACATGTTATTATAAAGCAGGTTATATTATGATATTATTATGGAACTTTAGGAAGCAGAGCTTGCCTTTTCTCACCACTATCTACACATCCTGTCATGCTAATTTTTCCTTTTTTGTTTTTCTTTTATTTCTTCAAATATCCACTCCTGATTTTCCATTTATACACACAAAATTTCTACTAAAAATGATCTATCAAAATGTATAAATTCTTTCTACTGTTATGTACAACTAATTAGAACAAATGGAATTTAATTTTTTTTAAAATGATCTAACGCAAATACTATTTTCTTTATGAAACCAATTCTGACCTTTCAAAATAATCCCCAATCTCCTGGATTATATTTGTTTTCCCTAGCTATAAATACTAGTAAGTGATACATTATTGGAATTAACTTGTTTATGACTTTCTGTGTGTGTATGTGTGTCTGTCTTTGTCTGTATATGTAGTAGATGACAAATTCCTTGAAAAGAAGAATATAAGAGAGATTAGAGGTCTTTCTGCACATTGAAGGGTTTTTCCTATTTTTATTTCTTACATCTGTAAATTTTCTCATCTTACAGTTTAGTCTTTGATCCTTTCTGGGTTTACATTTTGTACAAGGTGAGACACAGGGATTTAGTTTCATTATTCTAAATATGGATATCATTTTTCCGAGTACCACTTGTCTTTTTTCCAATGCATATTTTCAGCACCATTGTCAAGAATCAAATAAGTATAACTATGTGGGTTTGTCTAGTGTTTTCTATTCTGCTCCATTTTTTCACAAGTCTGTTTTTATACTAGTCACATGCTGTTTCATTACTATGGATCAGTATTATATTTTGAAATTGTGCATTGTGATATCTCCAGCATTACTCCTTTTGCTCTGGGTTTTCTGTTCCTCCATATGAATTTCACAATTGTTTTTTTCTAGTTCTGTGAAGAATATCATTGATGTTTTGATGGCAATTACATTGAATCTGTAGGTCTTTCTTGGTAATATGTCCATTTTAACAATATTAATTCTGTCTATCCGATTTCTATAGATGACAAAATAATAGAATCAATAAATGAAATGGGATAGAATTAAAACATTTCTATATGGCACTGCACAGGATTATCAGAGTGAAGAGACAACTGAAAAAATGAAAGTCTGCCAGCTGCTTCTAAGACAGGACTAAAATCCAGAAAATGAATAACTAACCCACAAATAATCCAGTCAATAAATGGACAAATGAACTACACACTTTTCGAAAGAAGTACAAATGAGCAACAATTATAAGAAAAAAATGTGTAGTACCTTTAGACATCAGGGAAATGCAAATCAAAACTACATTGAGATTTGATCTTACTAAAGTTAGAATGCCAATTATGAGAATACAAATAACAATAAATGCTGGCAAGGATGTGCAGGGGGCAAGGAACACTTCTACTTCATTGGTGGGAATTTAAACTAGTGCAGTCATTAGGAAAAACAGTAAACATCTTCCTCAAAATGCTAAAAATAGATCTATCAGAAGATCCAGCTATACCACTTTTGGTATTTATCCAAAAGAATTAAAGTCAGCCTTTTTAGTTCTTTCTTTTTTTTTTTTTTTTTTTTCAGTGATGGGATTGAACACTGGGCCTCATACACATAAGGCAAGAACTGTACCACTAAGCCACATCTGCCCCAAGTCAGCATCTTTTACTGATATTTGCATACCTATGTTTATTGCAGCAAAATTAACAATAAGTAGGTTATGGAATCAGCCTCACTGTTAATCAACACATAAACAGGTAAGAAAATATGATATACAAAAGAATGTGATATATAAAAAAAGAACTCCATGGTATTAGAAGGGAGACCAGTAGGAAAGATAAGGAGGACTAGGAGAGAAAAGAGGAGCAGGTGAGGGTTATATTTGGAAGTAACATTGTTAAAATTACAGATTTACGCATGCATAAATATGCCACAATGAAACCATCATTCTTTGCATTTAATACGCACCAATAAAAAATCATGAAAAAATTTTTAAATAAAAAAAATTTTTGCTGGGTGCGGTGTCGCACGCCTGTAATCCCAGCACTTGGGAGGCTGAGGCAGGAGGATCATGAGTTCAAAGCCAGCCTCAGCAACTTAGCAAGGCCCTAAGCAACTCAGTGAGACCCTGTCTCTAAATAAAATACAAAATAGGGCTGGGGCTGTGGCTCAGTGGTGGAGTGCCCCTGGGTTCAATTCCCAGTACCAAAAAAAAAAAAAAAAAAATTTCTTCTCCCCCCACATAATGTAGTATCCTCTATTATTGACACAATAACTATTTTTGCATGAAAAGTGCAATTAAAGTTTATATAATCAGTAAATAAAATTCCTATTAGCTGTAATTCCAGTAGCTCAGGAGAGTGAGGAAGGAGAACCTCAAGTTTAAAGTCAGCCTCAGCATCATAGCGAGGTCATAAGCAACTCAGCAAGACCCTGTCTCTAAATAAAACATAAAAAATATAAAAAGGGCAGGGGATGTAGCTCAGTGGTTAAGTGCCCCTGGATTTAATCCCTGGTATATAAAAACAAAACAAAACAAAATAAAAACTGCTATTAGTATGTGCATACAACTTACTTATCTAGGAAAGAGTCATCCCTAAGATATTTGAATATGTAAAGTTAAAGAGAAAAGGTTTCTGAACCCAGCACCTTCCATATGGTAGGTAACTGCTCTATTACTGAGCTAAATCCACAGTGCCTCAAAGCAGTATTGATAAGTTTTATTTATTTAGATTTTACATGCACATGTGTGCATGTTTTAATTTTTATGTGGAATTTCATCATGAATGCCCATGAAAAAAATTATGCCAAACTTAATATCTTACTTAAAGGTTTCTAGATCAAAATTATATCATGGAGGTATTTGATGATGGTGAATGACAGAAAAATAAAGAAATTCAACTGCAGGACACATGTTAAAATTTACCTAAGAAGGTTAGCTTATCATGTGATATCACTAATCTCAGATTGGTTGGTTCTTCTCACAGTATTGTTTGGTTCAAAAGTTTATACAGCATCAAATCCAAAATGAAAGGATTTAGAACGATTATATAGGCAAAAGAAAATGTGATACAGGAATGAAATTTCTTTGTAAACTCTACAGTTCTCTTTGAATTCAGAAATCTCCCACTCATTTCATCTCTCTTTTGGAAGATGTGTACCAAACAGAGCAGAGGAACAAATAGAACGTCTCTGATCATGTTTCCTTGACTTTTCCATGTACATTTGCGGATACAAATAATTTCTATATCACCATGATTATCTGGACCTCTGCTTTCTGTAGAACAACAGAAACTACTTTTTTGGGATTTTTACTAATACTTGCCACCAAAAACATTCAAAATAGCTTCTGGATAGTTTCCTTTTGCCTAATTATTGCAGTCCTTAAAATGATGCAATTTACTGAACTGTTATAATGTACCCATACATCTTTTCTTGAACACTTCGTTGATTGAAGACCATTAAATATATTCCCCAAATCTATAAGATAAAAATGAATTTTAAGAGGCAGAATTGTACAAATTTCTGACATATTGTTATGTCTTGGAACATTTCCCACCCCCATTTCTTGATGCAAATTAAATTTAAAATTATAATAGCTTTCTTTCTTATATAATTAACTGCAAATATTCAGAGAATACAGCTATTCAAGACACTGGTAGACTATTAAAACAAGACTTAGATATATTAAATAGAAGTCTGAACATTTGTGATAACACTGCTTTGTTGAGTTAGCTAGAAGGAGAAATATTCCCTTTGTCTCTTATTTATTCTTCTATAAATCTAAATCTAATATCCTATTATATTTCTGCATGTATTATAAAAAATAAAAATTGCATTTTGTAAAAATGTCCATTATGCTGAGCATTCTATATTAAGAGAAGAAAAATAAAACATAAAATAAGCATTATATATAAAAATGTACACACATATATGTGTATACATATGAATAGATATATATTCTAAAACTCAATATGAAAAGATAGATAAGGCAACAGAAAAAAATGGACAAAAGATGAACACTTCTAATAACCAATAATTTAAAGAAAAGATCATCTTCAAAATAGGAAAATAAAATCTGAAACTTGTCAATGAGCCAAAAAGATTATTGAGTGTTCTTGTTCCACAGCAACTATTTGCAACTTTGATGAATTTGAAATTGTCTGAGCTGTTTTGCAAGCCTATAAAGTCAGAAGTCAACTTGTTAATTTATAACTAGAAAAAGTGCAAATATTTCCTTCCAGAGGAAAAATAATTCAAAAGATTTTTGCATATATTGTCTTGTTGGACATGAACCAGTTTCATATCAAGCTAGTATTCATATCCTAATGTACATTTTTTGACTGACTGCAAATATGTAGCTTCTTAAATGCACTTTGTAGTAGTTATAATATTTACCTGTTTTCTTATAAACAAATTATTTAAATTTGACTTTTGACACTTGTCCATTTTGTATTTTAAATTTTGGAGGTCCATTGAGTTGCCCAATGGACACTTCCGTTGGAGAGGAGACAGGTGATTTAGATCATAAGTGATTTATATCACCTGTGCTGGAGACCAGACATATCTTGTTTGAGAAAAACCCCAGAGCACAGACTTCTCATTTTATTATTTCCCCTTTAATTCTTCACCTACACTGATATTGCACTTTACTTTTGGTTGCTAGTTCATTCATGCCCAATAAATTATTTCCTCATTGTTGCATGATTTACAATTTCATTTCCAATGTGATAATATGGAGATTTTTGTCAGGTGAATGATCAATGTACTCTGTTAGGTTGTTTTTTATTGGTGGAATGAAATCAAATAAGGAAATACTTTTTGTATATATGTAGATATTTATATATAAGTTTTATGTTATGAAATCATACTACTGAGTCATAGGAATGGGTGTGTTTACTTTAGTCATGTAAAAATTTTGTAAAGGGTGATACAGCTGTAGAAAATTGTGTTATGTGTATTCATAAATTTTACTAGTTTGCTAACATACTTGTGTATGCTGTGCAGTCCTCAATTATCTACTTTCCCCTATGCTTTCTGTGAAATGAAATTATTATCTTTATTTACAATTATATTTGATTTGGTGATTTAACCTGCTTAGGAGAAACACTTAGAAATACCACCATGTATATAGGGTAATAAGTAAATTTTATTGTATCCAAGAGGAGTCAATTTCTCTTAAAGTGTCATTTTTTTCAATATACGAAAGCATAATGACAGACAAAATTTGAGATAATACAGCAGATTGTAAAACATTGAGAGAGTTTTGTGTGTGTGTGTGTGTGTGTGTGTATGAGAGAGAGAGAGACTCATTTTGTAATACCCAAGTCAGTAAAAATGCAATTAATTGTGCTAATTTTCTGGCAAAGTTTACACATTTTCGATGAGCTTGCTTATGAAAAATTTAAGAATAAAAGAACCTCTTAAGGTTTTCCTATTAAGTAGTATACTCATTTAAAATAAGAATTTATCTTTCTCTTTTGAAAAAAATGCAAAGATCTTAGAGACTTAACTAGAGGGACTAAAAAGTAAGTTTACCTTATATGTAATCAATCCATATAACAGAGACTTTCTAGAGAAATATCATTTTATACTTGTGATGACTTCACTGTTCCCTTATTTACAACAACGACAATAACTAAATTTTCTCTTTTTTTGCTGTTTAAAAATACACTAAAAGTGTTCCATATGTGTGCAACATATGTTATTGTATCACTGTTGAAAGACTTAACGATTGTGAAATCAGAAGAGACACTCAGCAAAGAGTGTGTTAAGCTTGCATAGATTACATGTGTTAATATGAATACTTCAGAAATCATATGCTTCTCTGGGTGTGGCACACACCTGTAATACCAGCAACTTGAGAGGCTGAGATACAAGTATCACAAGTTCAAAGCCAGCCTCAGCAACTTAGTGAGGTTCTAAACAACTTAATGAGACCTTGTCTCAAAATAAAAAATGAAAAGGCGCTATGGATATAGCTTAGCAGTTATGTGGCCCTGGGTATAATCCCTGGTACCAAAAAAAAAAAAAAAAAGACACTTGTTGTTGTACCATTGTTTAATAGATCTTTTGACTATACCAGTGATAGTTGATATGATTTTATGCTTTTTAGTTCATAGCAAAACTACTCACTGTTGATCTGGAGGTATTATAATTGATTATACAACACTGAATCACTGAATAGACAAATAAGAAAAATACAATCCATACAATTCTCTCTATTTGCATTTAGGTAAAGGTTTTTGTTGTTCTATTGGTACTTGACATTCAACACTTTAGTTTTACAATAGTAAAAGCAGTTTATAAACCTCAGCAAATTTGAGGATTTGGGAGTCATCCTAATCTAGATGTTTTGTGGTTAAAAATGAGTAGGAGCAAATAATAAAGGATTTAAGAATTTAAATTGGTTCTCCACCTTGACTTAATCAACACAGCATGTTCAAATAAACATCTGCAATTAATTCATACTTTTATTGAACTCATATGTGAGATAATATAATAGACAATGTAATAAGAATAGTCTTGAAATTATCATCAAGATGGTGATGAAGACTATTAGAAAAATTTCCTGAAGCATGGAAATAAACAAAAGTGATTACCAGTTATTCTTTTTGACACTGCTGGTCTTTGGTTTTCTGTTGACTGGAATATCTTATAATTCTGTAGCAGTGGAATTTATTTTGTCCTTATTTCTCAAGTAAAATAAAAATAATTTCTGTCTTGTGGAAAGTCGCAGCTAGAGATTATGATACATTGCTATAAAAGACACCAATGACTTTTATTTTATTTTATTTTTATTTTATTTTGTTTTTATTTTTATTTTATTTTATCTTTACTTTTACTTTATTTTATTTTTATTGTAACACTTATTAGATTGACAAAAACACCTTGCAGCAAAAAGGAACTGGACTATTTGTTTAATTCTACTATTTCCCTAATCAATTAATAAGTGAAATAAATAATTGACTGATTATGTAATTGCATATGTCAATTATAACCTTTTAATATTTTGTCATTAGGTAAATGAAAATGAAAACCACAATAATAGAAATATACAACAGTGAAGGTTCAAAAAAGAAAAAAATAGATGACAAACATCAAATGTTCGCAAAAATGTGGAAACACTAAAAATCTCATATACAATTTATAGAAGAACAAATTAGTAACCACATAGGAAAATACTGACAGTATCTACAAAAGTTCAACATATGTAAATCTTATGATGCAACAACTCCATAAATATGTATATGTATGTGTACACATGTGGGCATGCATATGTGTCATGGTTTGGATATGAGGAATCCCCAAAAGCTCATGTGTGAGACAATGCAAGAAGGTTCAGAGGAGAAATGATTGTGTTATAAGAGTCTTAACCCAATCAGTGAATTAATCCCCTAACAGGGATTAACTGAGTGGTAATTGAAGTGGTAGGGTGTGGCTGGAGGAAGAGTGACTTGGGGACTTTGTTTTTGGGTATATCTTTTGTGTTTTGAGAGTAGAGACTCTCTCTGCTTCCTGATCATGTGTGCTGGTTCCCTCTGCCACACTCTTCTGCCATGATGTCCAGCCTCACCTTAAGCCATGAGGAATGGAGCCAGGTGTCTATGGATTGAAGCCTCTGAAATCTTGAGTCCCTAAATAAACTTTGCCTCCTTTATAATTGTGCTGGTTGGGTCTTAAAGTCACAGTAGTGATAAAGCTGACTAAAATAATGTTTGTGTATATATGGGTTTGTACATATATATAAATATATAATTAGCAGTCACATATTCAACACATATGCAAATATATGTTCACCAAAAAAGACATACTGGTATTCTCAGAGTAAAACGAATTGTAATAATTGAAAAGTGGGAACTACTCAGATATCTATCAAGAGTAAAATGGACTAATTGTGCTAGGATTTGCAAAATAGAAAGCTAGCAATAATGAACATTAACTAGCAACTACATGTAAAATATGGATGGATTTCACAAACATAATATTGAGAGAAGCCAGATGTAAACAAGTATTCACTTCCTAATTCCATTTGTATTTAGTGCAAAAATAGTCAACATTGATCTGTGCTGTTAGAAGTCAGGAAAATGGAATTGGTTGCCTTAAAGAAGCACTAAGGGAACATGTAAAGTACTGTTTGTTTCTTTGGTATGTTCTGTTTTTAAGCAGTTACTGGGCTATATGCTCAAAATATTTATTTTGTTAACTATATTATGCTTTAGGAAAATATTTGGATGGTAGTAATACACATGTGTATTACTACATACACATGCACATGTATATGGTGATATCTATATTATATCTATCTGCCTATCTGATAGATCTATCAGATATTAAGGTCAGCCTACTGAGCAATTCATGAGTCAGATGGCTCAAGAGATTCATGAAGCAGTATCCCTGAAAGAGGAGAGCAACTAATATTAAAATAGTTATCAAAAATGTTCTGTAACTCAGTAAAAGTTGTCCAAATAGCCACATTCACATTTTGTCTTCTCAGACATCCTTCTGGGAGTTCCTCCTATATGTAAAAAGAATATACATTAAAATTTGGTATATGTAGAGGATGATTGCAGCTAGGCTTGTCAGAGTAAAACACTTGAAAAACTTTTAATATATTAAATGAAATAACAGTTCAGAACTCAGTATATGGATTACCTTTTTTGTAAAAATGGCATAACATATGAATGTGTTCATATTTTCAAAATAATCCTTTTAAATGATACAGAAAAAATTAATGCAGTAGAATATTTATTAAGGATTTTGGGGAAAAACATGGCTAGAAAAAAATAGGAAATGAAATTTCTTAAGCTACACATTTAGTATATATGCCTTAAATTTGAATGGGGTCAATGCAATAACTGTTCAAAAGAATAGAATTTAACAAGTTGAACATGAAATGTATATTGAAATCCATAGTCCACTGTGCAAATTAGGAAGTGTGGGGTTATAAAGACACTTAGGTTCCCATTGTATAGTAAAGCAGAATGTCTTTATTTTCTGTAAAAAGGCTTCAGGCAAAATATGATATCCAGGAATCTGTGTACCAACTACAGGTAGTACCAAAAGATTTATTTTGGTGGTCTGAAAGTAGGGATAACAAAAAGGAACTGTTCATGATTTGTTTTAACATTTCAATCTATGTTCATTAAATTATGAGCTCCTTAAGGGCAAATATTGAATTTTTATATAATTCATTTCATTTCTAATGTTTCTATGTCATATTAACCTTTTAAGCTATTTATTCTATTCATAGCTCACAGGCTAGAATAACAACAAAACAGCTAACACATATTGTTTATATAGCATGTAACAAATACTATGAAAATCAATTTGGAAGATTAGCTTATTTAAAAATGTCAATAACTATTTGTGAAGGATTTTAGAGTAGTTGTATCATGTAAAAACAAGTTGGGAGCTGTTAAGGTTGGTTGTGAACATGTAATGAACTCTCAGGGGTCTCCAGCTCTTTTTCTCCACAACATATTGGTTTATTAGGTCAAGTTTTCAAGATGTCTTTTACAGCTCCAATCATCACATCAGCTTTCCATACAGGATGAGAAACAAGAGGGAAGGGGAGATGTAAGAGTTCTTGCTCCTTCCCTTTATCAGGGTACCAAAATTCCTCCCAAAATTCCTGCAAAGAATTTTCTTACCTCTCAAGGGCAGAACCAAATCACATGTACGTGCCTAGACAAAAATTATACGTTAAGTGGTCAAAACCAATTATAAGTTTTTCCCAAAACAGTAACAAGGACCCTCTCTTTCCATGATCAAGGTATTCTACTTGAAGGAATAATCAGGGTGGAAGCATTTTCAGTAGGAAGAAGGGGATCAGAGACACAGACTATTGAATAAGTAATGGTGATATTGGTTGTACAGATTATTTCCTACATCAGACATGAATTAGACATCTCAAGGAAAACTTTTACAGTATACTTTTGAAATTTAACCCATGTGAACGTGTCATCCAGTCAAGTCACCAGAATTAACAACATTAATAATGGGACAAAACCAAATTGAAAATCACATCCCATCTGATGGGAGTCACTGAGATGGATATGATACCACTTTATTGTATTTCTGTCAAAAACATGTAAATTAAACATGCTCATGTAAGAATATATGTTGGATCTAACATTCTACAAATAGGGACATTCTACAAATTGGCCTTTAATTTTTTTTTAAATAACGATCATGAAACAAAAAATTCAAATTATTTCATTTGTAAGATGCCAAAAACTATAAAAATTAATACAAACAGTGATTCAGACCTGAATCTTTTTGTTATGACATTATTGGGGAAATTGATGATAATTGATTTGTTAATTCTGCAATATTAAATAAATGTTAGTCATTTAGCTTTTATGATTATAGTGTGATTATGTAGTCAATGTCCTTGTACATAAAAAATATATATTAACATATCTTAGGGCTGGGCTGTAGCTTAGTGGTAGAGGGTTTACCTTGCAAGTGTAAGGAACTGGGTTAGAATTTCAGCACTGCATAGAAATAAATAAAATAAAAGCCCATCGACAACTAAAAAATAGTTTAAGAAAACATATGTTAGAAAGATGCAGCATCAGTTGCTATCTATCTTTACATTGTTCTTACAATTGTTTTGTAAACTCAGTATTGTTTCCAAAAGTTAAAAAAAATAAAATAAAATGGAACTCCAAACCTGCTCCTTCCATGCTTTTTAAAATTTTTTTAAAATTTATTTTGATTCATTGTACACAAATGGAGTACTGTTGTTTCTCTGGTTGTACCCAAAGTGAGTTACACCATCTATGCATTCATACATGTAAACAGGGCAATGATGTTCACCTCATTCTGCTATTATTCTTACCCCCCAACCCCATCCCTGCTTTCCTTCTATGCAATCTATCTTTCCTCCATTCCTGCCTCCCTTCCACTCCTCAATATGCATCATCATTCACTTATCAGAGAGATCATTTGGCCTTTGGATTTTTGGAATTGGCTAATCTCACTTAGCATGACAGTCTCCAACACCATCCATTTCCCTACAAATGCCATAATTTTATTCTTCTTTAAGGCTGAGTAATATTCCACTGTGTATAGGTACCACAGTTTCTTTATCCATTCATCTATCGAAGGGCATCTAGGTTGGTTCCACGATCTAGCTATTGTGAATTGAGCATCTTGAACACTGATGTGGCTGCATCTCTGTAGTATGCTGATTTAAGTCCTTTGGGTATAGGCCAAGGAGTGGGATGGCTAGGTCAGATGGTGGATCCATTCCAAGTTTTCTAAGGAATCTCCAAACCACTTTCCAGAGTGGTTGCACTAACTTGCAATCCCACCAGCAATGTATGAGGGTACCCTTTCCCCACATCCTCGCCAACACCTGTTGTTGCCCGGATTCTTAATAGAAGACATTCTAATTGGGGTAAGATGAAATCTTAAGGTGGTTTTGATTTGCATTCCTCTTATTACTAGGGATGTTGATCATTTTTTCATATATCTGTCGATTGTTTGTAGATCTTCTTCCTTAAAGTGTTTGTTCATTTCCTTGGCCCATTTACTGACTGGGTTATTAGTATTCTTAGTGTGAAGGTTTTTGAGTACATTGTAGATTCTAGAGATTAGGGCTCTATCTGAAGTGTGTGTGGCAAAGATTTTCTCCAACTCTATAGGCTCTCTCTTCACATTGCTGATTGTTTCCTTTGCTGAGAGAAAGCTTTTTTTCTATCCAAATTATTGATTCCTGCTTTTATTTCTTGTGCTTTGGGAGTCATGTTAAGGAAATCTGGTCCTAGGCCAACATGATGGAGATTTGGACCTGTTTTCTCTCATATTATGTGCAGGGTCTCTGGTCTAATTCCTAGATCCTTGATCCATTTTGAGTTGAGTTTTGTGCAGGGAGAGAGATAGGAGTTTAGTTTCATTTTGCTGCATATGAATTTGCAATTTTCCTAGCACCATTTGTTGAAGAGGCTATCTTTTCTCCATTGTATATTTTTGGCTCCTTTGTCAAGTATGAGATACCTGTATTTATTTGGGTTTGTCTCTGTGTCCTCTTTTCTGTACCATTGATCTACCTGTCTATTTTGGTACCAATACCATGCTGTTTTTGTCACTATTGCTCTGTAGTATAGTTGAAGGTCTGGTATTGTGATACCCCCTGCTTCACTCTTCTTGCTAAGGATTGCTTTAGCTATTCTGGGTCTCTTATTCCTCCAAATGAATTTCATGATTCTTGCTCTATTTCTATGAGGTCCATCATTGGGATTTTAATTGGAATTGCATTGAATTTGTATAGTGCTTTTGGTAGTATGGCCATTTTGGCAATATTGATTCTGCCTATCCTAGAACCTGAGAGATCTTTCCAACTTCTCAGATTTTCTTTAATTTCTTTCTATAGTGCTCTGTAGTTCTCATTGTAGAGGTCTTTCACCTCTTTCATTAGATTGATTCCCAAGTATTATTATTTTTTTGAGGCTCTTGTGAATGGGGTAGTTTTCCTAATTTCTCTCTCAGAGGATGCATCACTTACAAATAAAAATGCATTCTATTTATAAGCATTAATTTTATATCCTGCTACTTTACTGAATTCATTTATGAGTTCCAGAAGTTTTCTGGTGGAATTTTTAGGGTCTTCTAAATAGAGAATCATGTCATCAGCAAATAGGGATAGTTTGATCTCTTCTTTTCCTATTCATATCTCTCTAATTTCTTTGGTCTGTCTAATTGCTCTGGCTAGAGTTTCAACAATGATGTTGAATAGAAGTGGAGAAAGTGGGCCTCCCTGCCTTGTTCCAGTTCTCAGGGGGAATACTTTCAATTTTTCTCCATTTAGAATGATGTTAGCTGTGGGCTTAGCACAGATAGCATTTACAATGTTAAGAAATGATCCTATTATCCCTAATTTTTCTAGTGTTTTGAGCATGAAGGGGTGCTGTATTTTATCAAATGCTTTTTCTGCATCTATTGAAATAATCATATGGTTCTTGGCTTTAAATCTGTTGATGTGGTGAATTACATTTATTGATTTCCTGATGTTGAACCAACCTTGCATCCGTGGGATGAAACCCACTTCATCATGGTGCACTATCTTTTTAATATGCTTTTGTATGTGATTTGCTAAAATTTTGTTAAGAATTTTTTCATCTATGTTCATTAGGGATATTGGTCTGAAATTTTCTTTTCTCAATGTGTCCTTCTCTGGTTTTAGTATCAGGAAGATATTAACTTCATAGAATGAGTTTGAAAGTGTTCCCTCCTCCTCTATTTCCTGGAATACTTTGAGGAGTATTGGAATGAGCTCTTCTTCGAAGGTCTTGTAGAGCTTGGCTGTGAATCCATCTGTTCCTAGACTTTTCTTTGTTGGTAGGCTTTTGATGACTTCTTCTATTTCATTGCTTGAAATTGATCTATTTAAGTTATGTATGTCCTCCAGATTCAGTTTGGGTGACTCATATGCCTCTAGGAACGTGTTGATGTCTTCCAGGTTTTCTAGTTTGTTGGAGTATAAATTTTCAAAATAACTTCTAATTATGTTTTGTATCTCATTAGTGTCTGTTATGATATTTCCTTTCTCATCACAAATTTTAGTAATTGAGTTTTCCCTCTCCTCTTCATTAGTGTGGCTAAGGGTTTATCAATTTTGTTTATTTTTTCAAAGAACTAACTTTTTGTTTTGTTAATTTTTTGAATTATTTCTTTGGTTTCAATTTAATTGATTTCCCCTCTGATTTTAATTATTTCTTGTCTTCTACTAATTTAGGTGATGATCTGTTCTTTCTTTAGGGCTTTAGGCTCTAATGTGAGTTCATTGATTTGTTGACTTTTCATTCTTTTATTGAATGGGTCCCATGCATTGAATTTTCTCTTAGCACTGCTTTCATAGTATCCCAGAGATTTTGATATGTTGTTTCATTGTTCTCATTGATCTCTAAGAAGTTTTTATTTCCCCCCCTAATGTCTTCTGTTATCTTTGCATCATTCAACAGCATATTATTTAATCTCTAGGTGTTGGAGTACTTTCTGTTTTTTATTTTATCATTGATTTCTACTTTCATTCCATTATGATCTGATATAATACAAGGTAGTATCTCTATCTTTTTGTACTTGCTAAGAGAAGCTTTGTGGCATAACATGTGGTCTATTTTAGAGAAGGATCCATTGGTTGCTGAGGAAAAAGTGTATTCACTTCTTGATGGATGGAATATTCTATCTATGTCTTTTAAGTCTAAGTTAGTGATGTGTCATTGAGTTCTAAGGTTTATTTTCTCAGTTTTTGCTTGGTAGATCTGTCCATTGTGTGAGGGGTGTGTTAAAGTTACCCAGTATTATTGTGTTGCGGTCTATTTGGTTCCTGGAGTTGAGAAGGATTTGATTGACATACATGGATGCACAGTTGTTTGGGGCATAAATATTTATGATTCTTATGTCTTGCTGATTTATGCTTCCCTTAAGGAGAATGAAATGTCCTTTTTCATCCCATCTAACTAATTTTGGCTTGAAGTCCACTTTATCTGATATGAGGATGGAAATCCCTGCTTTTATACTGAGTGCAGGTGTCTGGTATGTTTTTCCTCATCCTTTTGCCTATAGTCTGTGGATATCTTTTTCTATGAGATGTGTCTCTTGGAGGAAGCATATTATTTGGTCTTTCTTTTTAATCCAATCTGCCAGTCTATATCTTTTGATTGATGAGTTCAGGCCATTAACATTCAGGTTATTATTGAGATATGATTTGTGTTCTCAATCATTATGGCTTATTTTTGGTTTTTAACTTGATTTGGTTTCTCCTTTATTTGACTATTCTTTTAGGGTAGTTCTTCCCTATGCTGATTTACATTGTTGTTCTTCATTTCTTCCTCATGGAATATTTTGCTGAGAATGTTCTGTAGTGCAGGCTTTCTATTTGCAAATTCTTTTAGCTTTTGTTTATCATGGAAGGATTTTATTTCATCTTCAAATCTGAAGGTGAGTTTTGCTGGGTATAAGATTCTTGGTTGGCATCCATTTACTTTTGGGGCTTGGAATACATTATTCCAGGCCCTTCTTGCTTTTAGGGTCTGTGTTGAGAAATCTGCTGATAACCCTGTTGGTTTCCCCCTGAATGTAATCTGATTTTTTTCTCTCACAGCCTTTAAAATTCTATTTTTATTTTGTATGCTATGTACTTTCATTATTATGTGCCTTGGTGTTGATCTGTTATAGTTTTGTACATTTGGTGTCCTGTAAGTCTCTTATATTGATTTTCCATTTCATCCTTCAAAGGTGGGAAATTTTCTGATATTATTTCATTGAATAGATTATCCATTCCTTTGGTTTGTATCTCTTTACCTTCCTCAATCCCAATAACTCTCAAATTTGGTCTTTTCATGATATCCCATAATTCTTGTAGGCTTTGTTCGTGACTTTTACTATCTTCTCTGTTTGGTCAACTTTGTTTTCAAGGTTAACTATTTTGTCTTCAATGTCTGAGGTTCTGTCTTCCAGGTGATCTAGTCTGTTGCTTATGCTGTCTATTGTATTTTTAATTTGGTTTATTGTTTCCTTCATTTCCAGGAGTTCTGTTTGTTTTTTTTTGTTTTTTGTTTATTTCAGAATCTCTATATCTTTATTGAAATGATCTTTAGCTTCCTGTAACTGTTCTTTTAACTGTTGATTGGTGCGATCATTCATTGCCTGCATTTGCTCTTTCATCACATCATTTGCTTCTCTGATCATTTTAATTATGTGCACTCTGAACCCCTTTTCTAACATTTCTTCTGCCCTGCTATCATTGGATTCTGTTGATGTAGCATCTAGGTTTGTTTGAGACACTTTTTTCCCCTGTTTTCTCATTTTCCTCATGTATCTTCCCCTCTATCCATGAGAATCTGAGGTATTGCAGCTTCCCCCCTACAGACTTGTGGTGTCCCTGCAGGTTTCCAATACCTCACCTCCTAGTCTTCAGTAATACTAGATCATGGGCTGGGGCAGTCTAGGGTGTGTCTGGGCCTCTGGGCTGGTCCTCCTGGCAGCTGCTCCCATGTGGAAATCCAAGGGGAGCACTTAGGGCTGATGTACCAGGTGCAGAGGTCTCAGGCCTCTGGGCTGGGTTGAGCCTGATGTCTGTCTCTGTGCCTGCCTCCCGGACAGGACCTGGAAGTCTCTCGGGGGACTTGACTTGCAGAACTCAAGCCTCTGAGCTGAGCCTCCCCAAGTGGGAAATTCAGGTGTCCACTGTGCCTGCTTACCACACGCAGAAGTCTCCCACTCTTCTGGGCTGTGCCAGCTCCCCCCCACCCCAGAAATCCCATGGGAGCACTCTGGGACAATGACCCTGGTGGCACCCGTCTACTCTGGGCTGAGCCTGATGTCTGTCTCTGGGCCCGCCTCCTGGATCTGGAACTCTCGCAGGACTTGGCTGAGCTGAAGGTAAGCCTCTGAGGTGCCCCCGCCCCCAGAGGATGACCCAAGTGTCCTCTTTTCTGTGCCCACTTCCAGCACTGAAGACTATCGCCTCTGGCTGTGCCGGCTGCCCCCATGGAGGACCCACGGGAGTGCTCTGGGCCCATGTCCAGAGTGGGGAACTCTCACCCACCTGTGCTGGGCAGAGCCTGATGTCTCTTAAAATTTGTTTACTACTTGTCAGCTCAGAAATTCTGACTCAAAATAAGTAACCAAAACAAACCAAGAGAAGTTTCACTACTTATAAAACTCAAATTCTAGCAAAATAATTTTAAAATTGCAACTTCTGTGTATGAAAACCTGTGCATCTTATGACATGTCATTGATTTCTATAGAAGTGTTGTAAAAAATAGAACCACAAACTCTTTGTAATATATATTTTACTATTCACTTCAAATTTTCATGAGGAAAGGATAAGCATGCTTCCTTACCAGTAACCTTAATCATATTTTAGTTTATTACACTTCTTTTGCATGTATGTTCAACCAAGAATGTCCTCCTAAATTTGCTATGGGGTCCTCAAAGAAGAAAGAATCTCAGAAATTTGACAGATAAAGATTTATCAATGGTCATCAGTGAGACAGGGATGAGATTTTTGCCTAATTTAGCAAAAATATCAAAATCTTAAGTTTTCTGAAAAAATGCAGACATCATAATTTTAAGGAACTTCAATTTCTATCCAGCAAAATATTAATAATCTACCATTTCTTCTAAAAAAAAAAAAACTACTGATGTTTAGCAATGAATATAGAGGGAGAAATTTCCTCATCAGAGAGAAATGCCCATTAACACTGATCTCACAGACAAAATACAAAGCATATCAGGATATCAACAAAAACAAAACAAAATATTCAGTGGTTGAAAGAAATGGGAAAATTAAAAGAAGAAAAAAAACATAATAAAAACAGGTGAAAGAGATTTTAAAATAGGGTTTGATTAAAATATTCAAATAGTAAAATGACGAAAGTGAAATTGAGATAAGTAACTTAATCAAATTTACATAACTCCTAAGAGAGAGATTTAAATACAAACTCTGATAATCATGATTCTCCAATCTCCTTTTTTAATACGTTTTGTTTGCTTTAGTCCGTGATAACTTGGCTTACTTCTAATACTATTTGACTATAGCATGAGGCCCCAAAAGAAACATTCAGTCTAACTCGTCAATGTCCTGGCCAAAAGACTTTGGGTCAGGTGATTTCACTTCAGGGACTTAGACTCATAATTCATATTACCTACCAGATACAGCAATGAGAGAGATGAATGAAGCAGTGACAATGAAAATACTCTGCACTTTAAACAATAATAATACAATCTCAGTTACTTTATAATGTATACATTCAATCCATTAAATATATACCTGAATGAAGTTTAGATTCAATAATAATTCTTAGAATACAAAATAGTTTTATTTTGGTTGCTGATATTTGCATGGCAAAGAAATGGTTTTTAGACTTATTTGCACTGGAGGGTTCAAGGTGTTAACTGGTACTGTATCTGTTATTTGGTTTGCTGTTATTTGCATTTAAGAGGAAATTTCAGAACTTATTACCAGTTAGAAAATATTTGTAGTTACTATGAAGTTCCTTATCTTCTATATAAAATTATTCATTTTCCTTTAAAAGTGGAAATATTTAAAAAAAATACTCTGAATAAAAAAGTTAGACTTGCCCAAACCATTTGGAAACATTGATCTAAAATGAGATAAGACTATTTGTATTATGCGTTTATTAGACTCAAATGTGTTTATTGAAAAAGTAACATGCTTAATTAGGATCTGACATTCAAGCCCATCAAAGATAGCACTCATTATTATGTAAACTGCATCAAATTCTACAAACCAGAAACCCTTTCAAATGAGAATATATCTTACCTCAAACATTTCCAAAGAGGAAACTTGGATAGATATGCACAAAAATAAGTTGATATCTATAAAAGTCTACTTAATAATGTTCTGTAATTGAATCTCCCAATTACTACATCACTATTTCAAAATAAATACCTGAGAAGGAAATAATCTAATTCCTTTTTTGTTTAAATGACATAAAAATACATCATACAGGTGAGTTCTTGAACGGGAACAGACTAAATGACTAATAGTAACCATTGTGGAAATGTAATTTTGATTTCTAAATTTATGGGAAAGACTCTAAGGTCCAGTAACATAAGTTTAAGCAACAAAGAGGAAGATCCATCTACCAATATTAACCCCACTTACAGGACACTACAATTTGCCCTGTATATGAAATGTTGAATCAAATAGTTTCTCTTTTTCAGGCAGTATAGATAAAATGGAAAATGACAATGTTTACAAACCCCAAAGGTCTTTGAACTAGTTCTCAACTATGATATATAATAAAAATAATTCATCAAGTTTGAATACTTGACATTTTTTATTCTGACTTCACTTTAATCAGTGTTTCTTCTAGGGAAATTTCTGGTGACTACTTACAACAAATTTTTCCTAATCATAATTAGAATATAGCATAAATAAAAATAAAGCAATGACAAACTATACTATTCAAAAAAATTTTTATTTATATTTCTATATTTTTCATGCTGTATGAAATATGAATTTTTTCATATTTTATACAAAAATCATATAAAAAGATTTTGAAAAAATGAAATTATAAAACTGTTTTACTCAGAAGAAATGACATGAAGACAGGATACATTTAAATGTTGTCTGTTCATCTACATCATTTCTAGCCCTGTTGTGAAAATACTTACCTTGACATTCATTAATAATAACCAGAAGGGAATAATAAATTATATTTAATACTAGCTTACTTCAACATTGGTCTTTGAAATCTTAAATACCACTTTTATTGTTGCAAATTAATTACTCTGCAACTTTTTGATTCTCAGGCAATAATCTTGGATGACAGTTCTGGACCTTAGTGAATTTTCCCCTGACCTAACTATAGTCATAGCATTCCGTCCAATGGAGCTTTTCACTAATTTAGTCTACTATTTTATGATCACTACAATGTATTTTTATTTTGTGTTTATTTTTTCTTGAAACATCTCACAGTGATAGTAATAATAATAATAAAAATGCACCCAAATTTTAAGAACACCATGCTTTGAACAAAAGTTTTGTTTTCTCTGCCTAATCTTAATTACAAACAATAACTATTTGGGGATTTTTTGTGCAGTAGTACTCCAAAGCACATTTCTAACAAAGTAAATGATAATTTAAAGTCAATTACTTCTAAACTCTGATCTGTCTCAGCTCACAGTTAAATGTAAGCTGCATCCTATTTCCTTAAAATTATAATTTGGAAGCTGATATACATTTAGACATTTCTCTACCTATTGCTGCTCATTCAGGCATTAGGGTGCTTCATTCAAGGCATTTGCTACGTGTTGTGTGGCACAGTCCCTCTATTTCAAAGGACACTGTCTGAACTTTTCTGCTTCTCAGTGCCATTTTAACATTTTTGTGTCTGGAAAATCTTAGTACAATATGAAAACATAAGTTATATTTGCTTATTCTCTTATATAGATTTAATTTATACACATATTGAGTAAATCAATTCAAACATTCTCTGTTTTTTAAATTTTTTTGGTTTTTGTTTGTTTGTTTAGTGGGGGGAACAGTTTTATCCCAATGTTGATGACACTGAGGACTGAGGGCATCACTGAGAATACCAATTGAACAACTTTGACTAGCTGGAGAGTTGAATTTTTGGACAATATAAAATAATAGTGGGAAATATTGGACTAGGGACAGCATCTACCACAGCACAAGAGGCCAGAGCATGGCTGTTAACAGCAGTGCTCACAATACGTGGGTCACTATGATTCACAAGGACAGGATGTCACCTCCCACAAGAGAATGTAAAGAGTCCTGTGATACCTGCATTCAGCTGCACCAGGAGCCCCGAAAACAGGAAAACAAAGGTGCAAACACTCAGACACTTGAGGTGGCTGAGGTGAGGCTGCAAAAGGGCCCAGCCTGGGTGCTGTCTGCAGAGGCCTAGGATCCCTCTCTGGTCCTGGAGGCCCTCTCTGTGCCAATGGTGCGTCAGCTAGAGTTGCACCACAGGCACCAAGCATTCTCTTCTAGTAATTATATTTTAAATTATTTTGCTTGGTTTTGTATTTTTATTCATAAAATTGCCTCCCTATCTTAGTCCATTTTATGTTGCTATAACTGAATACCACAGACAGGGTAATTTACAAAGAATAGAGGTCTATTTGACCCACAGTTGTGGAAATTGGGAAGTGCAAGAGCATGATACTTGCATCTGCTTGACATCTGGGGAGGACCTTCTTGCTGCATCATAGGAGAGAGGAGCTCATCACATAGCAGGTCAGCAAGCATAGCTCGGATTTCTCCTTATCTTTCTATAAAGACACTAATGCCACCATGAGGTGCTACCCTCATAACCTTGTTTAATCTTAGTTGCTTCTCAAAGGCCTCATCTCCAAATACCTTTCATAAATGATTTTTGGGGATTTACTTTTCAACCATGACATTTGGTGGATACATGTAAACCATCGCAATTGCATCCTTCACTTCCTACTTTATTAAGCTGGGAAGAAATTTTTAAGTAGTTTGCACTTCAGTTATTAGTCTCAACCAAACCAAAGATATTCATTCTATTTATTCATATGGATCAAAATCCCCTTCGATAAAAGTGCTTGTGTGTGTATGCACGCACATGTGTGTGTGTGTGTGTGTGTGTGGAGAGAGAGAGAGAGAGAGAGAGAGAGAGAGAGAGAGAAGACAAAGAAGATTCATTGTATAAAAATCACTACAATATTATCACAGAGTTCCTTATATTTCAACTGATTGCTTGATTTAAAAAACACTGCAATACATGGGTTGCCATTCAATATCCTATTCTTTATGCGTAATTTAATATGTATATTTCAGAACTGTAACATGAAAATTAATTATATTTTATACTTACAAATTTTTTAAATTGTGACTTGTAACCAACAATGACGTATAGCATTTCATAAACTGAAGTGTTATTTTTATTTTCAATATAAAATTTGTCTATAATTAAATGAAACATTGATAAAAATAATAAAAAATAAAATAAAACTCAATATTTAAATACAGATGTGATTTTGGAAATTCACCTTCATTTTGGGTTAATTCTAATTAGGGAAGAACTTAAGAATCATGGAGGATGTATAACATATAATAGTCCACATTTTGAGGAAATCATTAAGAAAGATATTCTTACTAGATTTGTGCAATTTTTATTAATTTAACACGAAGTTACTACCTTTGAAATCTAAGACTTTTATATATAAAGGAAGCTATATGTAGTATCTCCTAACCCAGATGTCCAAACTGTGTTGCTTGGAGACCTGAATGAAGGTTCTTTCATTTCTTACTTTATCTTAACTGGTTTCCCTTCCCTGCTAACTATTTCTTTTGAAATGGCAGTCATAGCTGCAGGCCACTAATTCTGCTTTTCCAGACATCATGTACTAGATGTTAAAACAACTCTCTTTCAGATGTTTAATCAGAACAGTGATTCAGTATGTCAGAGTTTTCATTTTGCTTTTAATTTCATAAAAATCAAATTGACAAGCCCTATGTGCTGTTCTTTTAGAGTTCCTCCACTTATTTTTCTCTATCATTCTCCATTAAATTAATTCTCTAAATGTAGCATCATTATTTCTCACAGTGTGTTTATTTCAGTGCTCATCTGCCTGATATTTTTCCCCTGTTGGGAGTCACAGTGTTTACAAAATTTTAAAATGTTATTTTTGCAGAAACTGTACTGAAATAATTTGTTCTAAAACTATCATAAAATGATGCTAGATGTGCTGATTAAAACATATGAATACACACACAGTTAAGCCCTTTAAAAAAATACTTCTTGCATTTAAAGGCAATATGTAGCAAATTATATGACTTTTCTGCATATACATTATAATCACCCTTAAATGTATTCTATTACAAATGTTCTATTTCCTGCTAAAATCTATAAATTAAACACTAAACAAAAGATATTGGAGTCAGTATGAGAGTAAAAAACAAAATCTTTATAGAAGATTTTGAAAACTACTGTGTATTGAATTATTAGTAATTCAACTGAGGTGTAGAAAATTAGACTCTAGATAATATTCACATTTAACATACATAATTTTATGCATAATCTGAAATAAATAATTATTTGGATTGCTTTTTCAAGAATAGCTAAGCATTATGTACTTAAAATGGGAGAAAAATTAGAATGGCTATAGTTCTCAAATAATAGCCAGTTATTTAGAACTTCAAGACAATCACATTTTTTTAGAATTCCCTGAAATAACTGTTCTTTTATCAGAGAATAAGTCTATCTTTATGTGTCACTAGATTCATCTGGTTTCATTTTACAGTTACCCTATAACAGGATTTATTTGAAAGAAAAACACAGACATAGTCACTAACCTTCCTACTTTAAAAAGTGCAAATTGATTCCACATTTGTTAGTTTAACTAAAAAATTTAGAATATAATAAAATTAATGATTTTTTAAGAATAAATGCTCGAAATGTGTATATAACTTTCACAAATGTGCCATTGAATTTTCACAAACTTTGCATAATTGTGTAACCTGAAAACAGATTTTAAAAATAAACATTATCAACACTCAGAGAAGCTCCTCCTGCTTATTTCTCTTCAACAGTGTAACATCCATCAGATTACACTGACATTTAACTACATACATCTTTGTGGAATAGCTAGAGTCTAGGTTTTTGTATTTCATTAGACTAGGCTGGAAATGTCAAGTAGTTGAGTAATTAACCCACCAGCACTCTGTGAGTTCCAATGTTACTCCACATACCAATACTCACTTATATTTGTCATCTGTATGACCAAAAATCATCAAAGATATCTATTACCTAGTTATATATCTATCCATATGTCTTTCATCTGTATTTCAATGTCTACATTTACATCTCTGTGGCATATTTATTGTACTTCTGTTATTCAATTTTTTAACTAAAGTGACAGAATAATTTCATGTGATTATTGGTTCTTGTACCTAACCTACTTGGGAAAGTAAACTTTCTACTATATCTATTTTTATTGAAATATTGCCAATTTCTTATTGATTAGTTTTTGGAATTGGTTTATATCCTTATGTTATTATGTAGGTTTTAGGAGAATCCCCACTCTGTGACTACATTTTAGAAACCCATGCTGTTTTTAAGAACAACTGATATTAATTTGAATGGATATTAATATTAATCCCATGGATTTGAATCTCTGGAATCTGTGCCTACTTCAAAGTAAAAAAGATGTTCCATGTTCTCTTCCAGAAACTTCATAATGTTATCATTCTTATTTATATCTATAACCTTTTAAGAATTGTATGATACAAGATACAGAGGAAAATATACCTCTTTATCCCTTTATGGATATCAAAGTGTCCAAAAGCAATTTATAGAATAGCCATTTCTCTAATTAACCATGGTGGCATCAGTATGAATTAATTTAATATTTTAATTTCTTTCTGGAATCTCTATTCTATCTACTAGGTCTACTTTCCTCTGAGAGCTAACCCCCAGATCCAACTTCCAATTTCTTCCAGTGATAAATAAATCACCGCCTCATGGAAATTTTCTAATGAAAACCTCAGAAATTAAATATTATAATACTGATCTCTATTTTGGTATTGATAAAGTTTAAAAAAAATCTTTTAACACATGTATTCTTCAAACTTATACAATTATTAATGTTTCAGTATTTATATTTTGAAATAAAATGCCTTTGTACCTTAATATATTGGAAAGATCTTACAATGTTGTTACTGTTTTTGGTATCAGTCATTCCTGACATAATATTTTAGTTTTCATTAACAAAGTCATATCTCTTTTTAAGGATATGAAGATATGATTAATTATTCTCTTGAATTTCTGTGTGAGGTACACATCTTATAATATTTACTTTTAAATTTTGAAAGAACATTGGATTTGTCACTATCTATACAAATGAGAATTTTAATCAGATTTATTGGTAGTGGTATATTTTTATTTCTGTTTATCCAGGGCTTCTTTATTTAAGACATACATATTTGTCTATTATTTTTGTTCTGGAGACTACCTAATAATATTGGTTGTATATTTATTTTCACGTAGGAAGTTTACCAGTTTGGGGAATTGCAAGTCGATGTGTGATATTTATCTTTTGTTCAGTGTTTTATTTTTGTGAACAGAAATGGCTACATCTATAAATTTCTACATAGTTGTAAAAGTTTAAATAGCAGGAATTTTATTCTTTGATAATTGAAATCATTTATCTGGAAATTTATCTGCAAACTGAGATTCATTTTTTTTAACAGTTAAAAAGTTGTTATGGTTTGTTTTTGATATAGAATTTCTAAAAAGAGTTTTGACAGTTACTAACTGACATTTTTAGAGGAAATAATATAATTTATATATTCTTAGTTTTGGTATAGAAATACACACAATGTTGTTTAAAATGTTTTAGTATAATCTCTCCAATATTTTAAATGCTTAAAAATTATTTTTACTTCCTATAGATTTTATATAATCTTATTGATTCCCTAAAATGTTTTGGTTTGAATATTCATTGAATTTACATATGGATTTGAGGAGAATGGACATCTCATCAATATTGTCTTCTAATCAATGGATATATCTATATATTTATTTAGAACTTTGATTTCTTTCATTATTTTACTGTGGTTTTCAGCAGTAATCTTGCAGATACTTTGGATTAATTCCTCAGTGAAATTTATAACAATCTCTGTCTCCTTTGATCTAAATCAAAATCAAAGGAGATCATTGTCATTGCTCATTCTCCCCACATTTCACTTCCCTTTCTTACTGTTTGCTTCCCCTCCTTAATTCTAATCAACATTTATCTGGTTTGTGAATCTGTATGATTTGGGGGGTGGCTATTTTTGTAGTACAGGGGAAATTTGCCTAATTCGTAGTGGTGGCTCAATAGACATTTGTCAAATGAGGTAATGAGCTGAGAAAAGGTCAGACAAAGCAAATGTGCTCAAGCCTTAGCCAGGAGGTTGGCAAAAACTAATGAGAGATCAGGGTATATCTTACTGCTCAGGAGTTTGATATCATGGTTTGAAAGTAATGCTGTGGCATATGGGATGATGTCAGACTCCTCATTTGACTAATATATTTTATTTACACTTGAAAGTATCAGTGTCTGAAACAGACATGAGTTATTTATATCCTTATGACCCATGAGTGCTATATTTGGAACAGGGAAATGTATGAATGGCCATTCATGCTGAAATATAGCAATGAGGAATAATAAAGAGTCAGTTTAAATTTGGTTGAACATGAAGTTTTTTATAGAGGCTACTAATTCAGGAAAATAAATTTAGAATAATGTGTAATAGTCTGAAAATACTATGTCTTGGAAAATTTTCTACAAAGACTACATGCTTATCCAAAAACTTGAAATCAGGCTGGGGTTGTGACTCAGTGGTAGGACACTTGCCTAGCATGTGTGAGGCACTGGGTTCATTCTCAACACCACATTAAAAAAAAAAAATGAAGATATTGTGTCCATCTAGAACTAAAATATAAAATAAAAAATTGAATTCTATTTAGGTAATTTTGTTGGGCAAAATTACTCAGAAATCATTTCCACAATTATAGATTACACTGTTTGAAGTGATCTTAAATAATCACTACAAACATTTTAATACTATCAAAATTTCAGAGAAATAGGACTCCAATTTAAAATAACAATAATTAAGCCTTACTCAGCACATATTTCAGACTCTGCTGTGATTCTTTTCCATATATAGTTTTAATCATTATTTTTCACAATTTTCCTTTGCTACAGGAATGACTGCTATTCTCTTTACAGATGATAAAACAAAGCTAACAAAGGTTAAATAACAGACTCAAAATCACAACATTAATAAATTAATTAGTTGTTCTTAAATACATAAAAATTCAACTTATCTTAGAGTTTTCTGTAAGCCTCTATTTGTTTTAGATATTTTCTTTCTCATTTGTATTGCATTGTCCTTAATTACATGTCTTACTCCCATTTTTTGTATAACTTTTGCAAAGTTTTTTGCAATGCTTACAGAGCTATAAATGTTTATATGTCATAATAAGAAGGAACTGTGTCATTAAAATTACATTTCTGAGATTCTCAAATTTAATTCTTTTTATTTTTGATGTATCATGCCATAATAGCATAAGTCCTTGCATATATAAATAAATATATATATAAATATATATATATATATATCTTTACTTTGCTAATTTATCTATCATGTTTCTATTTCTTCCCTCCTTTCCTCCCTCTTGCTTTCCTTTCTTCCTTCCTGTAAGGCCAAAACCCTGTTCTAACTTGCTGATTTTCATACACACAAACACACAAAGGTGTTTGTGTGTGATTTTCAAACACACAAAGGTGTGTTTTTCTTTTCCTACATTCACATAAAATGGTTACCTCTAGAATTTCTTTGCTGCCCCACATCTCAACTGCTGAAATTAAAAAGTAATGTTAATACAACAAGATTTATTTTTTTTTTCCTAAATTTTTCCACCTCTAAAAATTCCCTGGCATCAAACCTGGAATCCTCCTGCCTCAACCTCCCAAGCTGCTGGGATTATAGATGTGGGCCACCATACCTGATCTTAGTTATATTTTTATAATCATATAAATCAATTCGTATGCTCTGGGTGGTGCATCTTACTCATATCTTAGATAGGCTTTATCAGTAAATAGCGTAGATCCAGGTGGCTGTGCTGTATGTGACCATTGTGTGCACCAACAAATTGCAGGTCCCCCTTTTTCTATTCCTAGGGCTTAATATTTCCACAGAGGGTCCACATATGGTGTTCATTTTTATTTTTTATCAAAGCTCAGATTAATAAGTCAAACCTGACTGGTAAGTTAGGATAAATTTTTCTAAATTGGTTTTTATTTTAACATTTGTATTATAAATCAACAATGTATAATTATTTTGTGGGGTACAAATGATGTTATACTTAATTCAATGGGGAAATAAGTGAAGTTAATTAATGTATTCATCACCTCAATTACTTACTTTATATACTGAAAAGATTTGAAATTTGCTCTCAGGAATTTTGAAATACACAATAAACAATTTATTAATTGTATTCACCATATTGTGCAAGAGAGCACAAAAAACAACTTTCTTCTTCTTGAGATTTTATACTTTTTGATCAACATTTCTCCATTTCCCTCCCCCAGCTTCTATAACCACCATTTTTTTTTCTGTGAGTTTATTTAGTTTTCACATGTTAAGTAGGAACATTCATTACTTGTCTTTCTGTGCCTGGCTTATTTCTCGTAGCATAGTGTTTTTTTTTTTTTTTTTTTTTTTGAACCAGGGATTGAACTCAGGGACACTGAGCCACATCCCCATCCCTATTTTGTATTTTATTTAGAGATAGGGTCTCACTGAGTTGCTTAGGGCCTCACTAAGTTGCTGAGGCTGGCTTTGAACTCATGATCCTCCTGACTCAGCCTCCAAAGTTGCTTGGATTACAGGCGTGCGCCACCACGCCCGGCTAGCATAATGTTTTCTATTTCCATACATGTTGTTAAGTATGATGAGACTAAATTACTTACTTTCTTTCTTCTTTCTTTCATTGTTTTCTTTTCTTTTCTTTTCTTTTTTTTCTTCTAACATACCATAGGCTGCGCTTCTTAGATATTAACACTAAAGGATCACCCGCCATTCAGGGTGGAGCCCTGGCATGGACTTTTGGCTGAATTAAGTGCAGTTTGACCTTTCAGGACAGGCTAATCTAGTGTTTATGCACAGACATAGAAATCTCCATGCCTGAGCAGTGTTTTGGGGCAAGCTTTTGGGCTGAGTGGAGCTGCTGCTTGACTTCATGTATTATGCGTTCCTTTATCGAAGATTTGAGTCCCTTTTTATATATTTTATTTATTTACCTTAATTTTTATTTTTACAGACTGCATTTGATTCATTGTTCACAAATTGGGTACAACTTTTCTATGGTTTGTACACAATGGAGATTCATACCATTCATGTAATCATATATGTACATGGGGTAATAATGTCTGTCTCAGTCTACTATCTTTCCTTCCCCACCCGCTCCTGTCCCATTTTCCTCTACACCATCCAAAGTTCTTCCATTCTTCTCTCCCTGCTGACCACCCCTTTATGTATCACCATCCACTTATCAGAGAAAACATTTGAGCTTTGGATTTTTTGGGATTGGCTTATTAAACTTAGCTTGATATTCCCCAGCTCCATCCATTTACCAGCAAATGCCATAATTTTATTCTTCATTATAGATGTATATATGCCACAGTTTCTTTATCCATTCATCAATTGAAGGGCATTTAGATTGGTTCCACAATCTAGCTATTGCGAATTGTGCAGCTACGAACACTAATGTGGCTGCATCACTTTAGTATGCTGATTTTAAGTCCGTTGGGTATAAACCAAGGAGTAGGATAGCTGGGTCAAATATTCTTAGAAAACATTCCAAGTTTTCTGAGAAATCTCCATACTGCTTTCCAGAGTGGCTGCACCAATTTGCAACTCCACCAACAATCTATGAGTGTGCCTATTTCCCCACATCCATGCCAACACTTACTATTGCTCGTCTTTGATGATAGCCCTTCCAATTAGAGTTAGATGAAATCTTAGGATGATTTAATTTACATTTCTCCAATTACTAGAGATGATGAGCACTTTTTCATGTATTTGTTGATCACCTCTATATCTTCTTCTGAGCTGTGTCTGCCCAATTCCTTAGCCCGTTTATTGATTGGGTTCTTTGTATTTTTGGTCTAAAGTTTTTTAAGTTCTTTATAAATTTTGGAGATCAGTGCTCCCACCCTGTAGATTCTCTCCCACCCTGTAGGCTGTCTTTACACATTATTGATTGTTTTCTTTGCTGAGAATAAACTTTTTAGTTTGAATCCATCCCGATTATTAATTCTTGCCTTTTTTTTCTTGCATTCTGGGGGTTTCGCTAAGGAAGTATGGTCCTAAATCAACATGATGAAGTTTCGGGCCCACTTTTTCATCTGTTTAGTAAAGAGTCTCAGGTATTATTCCTAGATCTTTTATCCATTTTGAGTTGAATTTTGTACTGGATGAGAGATAGGGGTTTCATTTCATTTTACTGCATATGGATTTCCAGTTTTCCCAGCACCATTTGTTGAAGAGGCTATCTTTTCTCTATTGCATGTTTTTGTCACCTTTGTCTATTATGAGATAACTGGACTTATGTGGGTTTGTCTCTGTGTCTTGTATTCTGTACTATTGGTCTGTCTATTTTGATGTCAATACCATGCCATTTTTGTTACTATTGCTCTATAGTAGAGTTTAAGTTCTGGTATCATGATACCGCCAGATTAACTCTTCCTGCCCAGGATAGCTAAAGTCATCTTGTTCTTACAGATGAATTTCATGATTGCTTTCTCTATTTCTATGAGAAATGTCATTGGGATTTTAATTGAAATTGCGTTAAAACTGTTTAGCACCTTTGGAAGTATGGCCATGTTGACAATATTAATTATGCCTATCCAAGAACACAGGAGATCCTTCCACCTTCTAAGGACTTCTTCAATTTCTTTCTTTAATGTTCTGTAGTTTTCATTGTAGAAGTCTTTCACCTCTTTTGTTAGATTGATTCCCAAGTATTTTTTTTTTGAGGCTATTGTGAATGGAGTTGTTTTCCTTATTTTTCTTTCAGATGATTCATTGCTTATGAGTAGAAATGCATTAGATTTATGTGTGTTGATTTTATATCCTGCTATTTTGCTGAATTCATTTATTAGGTCTATAAGTTTTCTGGTGGAGTTCTTTGGATCCTCTAAATATAGAATCATGTCATGGGCAAATAGTGATAGCTTGAGTTCTTCTTTTCCTATTTGTATCCCTTTAATTTCTTTGGTCTGTCTAATTGCTCTATCATTGCAAGCACAATGTTGAATAGAAGTGGGGCAAGAGGGCATCCCTGTCATATTCCAGTGTTTAAAAGGGAATTCTTTGAGTTTTTCTCCATTAAGAATGATGCTGGCCATGGGCTTGACATAAATAGCCTTTAAAATGTTGAGGTATGTTCCTAAAATCCCTTTTTTATAGTGTTTTGAACATGAAGGGGTGTTGTATTTTGTCAAACACTTTCTCTGCATTTATTGAAATAATCATCTGATTCTTAACCTTAAGTCTATTGATGAATTACATTTATTAATTTCCAGATGTTGAACCAACCTTGCATCCCTGGGATGAACCCCATTTGATCGTGGTGCACTATCTTCTTAAAATGCTTTTGTATGCAATTTGCCAGAACTTTTAAAGGATTTTTGCATTGATGTTCATAAGAGATATTGATCTAAAGTTTTCTTACCTTGATGTATCTTTACCTGGTTTTGGTATCAGAGTGATACTAGTTTCATAGAATTAATTTGGATGTGTTTCCCCCTTTTCTATTTCATGGACTATTTTGAGGAGTATTGGTGTAAGTTCTTCTTAGAAGGCCTTGTAGAACTCAGCTGAGAATCCCTGTGGTCCTGGGTTTTTCTTGGTTGGTAGACTTTTGATGGATTCTTCTATGTCATTGCTTGAAATTGATCTGTTTAAATTATGTATGTCCTCCTAGTTCAGTTTGGGAGGATCATATGCCTTTAGAAATTTGTTGATGTCTTTGAGATTTTCTATTTTGTTTGCATACAGATTTTCAAAGTAGCTTCTCATTATGGTATGTATTTCAATGTTGTCTATCATGGTATTTTGTTTTTCATCATGAATTTTAATAATTTGAGTTTTTTCTCTCCTCTTTGTTAGTTTGGCTAAGGGTTTATCTATTTTGTTTACTTTTTCAAAGAACCAACTTTTTGTCAATTTTTGCTTCTTTTGCTTCAGTTTCATTGACTTCTGCTCTGATTTTGATTATTTCCTGTCTTCTACTACTTTTGGTGTTGTTCTGTTCTTCTTTTCCTGGGCTTTGACATGTAATGTTAGGTCATTTAGTTGTTGACATTTTATTCTTTCCTTGAAAGTGCTCTATGCAATTTTCCTCATATTAATGCTTTCATAGTGACTGAGAGATTTTGATAGGTTCTATCATCTTTTTCAATTACCTTTAAGAATTTTTTTTGTCTCCTCCCTCATGAATTCTTTTATCCATGCTTCATTTAATAGCATGTTATTTAGTCTCCCATTATTGGAATAGTTTGCTTTTAATTTTATCATTGATTTCTAATTTCATTCCATTATGATCTGATAGAATACAAGGTAGTATCTCTGGGTTTTTTTTTGTATTAATGAAGGGCTGCTTTGTGGCATAACATATGGTCTATTTTAGAGAAGTATCCATGTGCTACTGAGATGGAATATTCTATAGAGTTAAATCTAAATTATTGATTGTGTTATTGAGCTCTTTGGTTTTTTTGTTCAATTTTTGTTTGCAAGATCTATCCAATGGTGACAGCGGTGTGTTAATTTCACCCAGAATTATTGTGTTGTGGTGTATTGATTCCTGGAATTGGGAAGGATTTGTTTGACATACATGGATGTGTTATTGTTTAGGGCATAAGTGTTTACCACCATTATGTCCTCCTGATTTATGGTTCCCTTAAGCAGTATGAAATGACCTTTTTTATCCCTTCTGACTAACTTTGGTTTGAAGTCCATTTTATCTGATATAAGGATGGAAACCCCCACTTTTTTACTGAGTCCATGTGTGTGGCATGTTTTTTCCTATTCTTTCACCTTTAGTCTGTGGATGTCTTTTTCCATGAGATGAGTCTCTTGAAAGCAGCATATTGTTGGGTCTTTCTTTTTAATCCAATGTGCCAGTCTATGTCTTTTGATTGATGAGTTTAGGCCACTAACATTCAGGGTTATTACTGAGATATGATTTGTACTCCCAGTCATTTTGGCTTATTTTTGTTTTTTAACTTAACTTGGTTTCTCCTTTAATTGACTTTTCCTTTAGGGTAGTTTTTTCCTTTGGTGACCTAATTGTTGTTTTACATTTCCTCCTCATGAAATATTTTGCTGAGAATGTTCTGTAGTACAGGCTTTCAATTTGTAAATTCTTTTAACTTGTGTTTATCATGGAAGGATTTTATTTCATCTTCAAATCTGAAGGTTAGTTTTGTTGGGTATGATTCTTGGTTGGCAACCATGTTCTTTCTGAGCTTGAAATATGCAATTCTAGGCCCTTCTTGCTTTTAGGGTCTGGAGTGAGAAATCTTCTGATATCCATATTGGTTTCCCCCTACATGTAATCTGATGCTTTTCTCTTGCAACTTTTAGAATTCTATATTTTGGATGTTAGGCATTTTCATTATAATGTGCCTTGGTGTGGATCTCTTGTGGTTTTATGCATTTGGTGTTCTGTAAGCCTCTTATAGCTGATTTTCCATTTCATTCTTCAGCTTTGGGAAATCTGATATTATTTCATTGAATAGGTTGTTCATTCCTTTGGTTTTTATCTGTGTGCCTTTCTCAGTCCTGATAATTCTTAAATTTGGTCTTTTCATGATATTCCATAGTTCTTGGGGTTTCCATTCAAAATTTTTTACTTGTTCTCTGTGTGGTCAATTTTGTTTTCAAGATTAAATATTTTGTCTTCATTGTCTGAGGTTCTGTCTTCTAAGTGATCTAGTCTGTTGGTGATGCTCTCCATTGAGTTTTTTATTTGGTTTATTGTTTCTTTCATTTCAAGCATTTCTGGTTTGTTTGTTTTTTGTTTTTTTGTTTGTTGGTTTGTTTTTCAGAATCTCTATCTCCTTGTTGAAATGATGTTTTGCTTCCTGTAGTTGCTCTTTTAACTGTTTATTGGAGTGATCATTCATTGCCTGTGTTTGCTCTCTTATCTCATCCTTTGCAAATCATTTAATCATCTATATTCTGAACTCCTTTTCTGACATTTCTTCTACCATGCTGTCATTAGATTCTATTAATATAGAGTCTTGCTTTATTTGGAACACTTTCTTCCCTTGTTTTTTCATGTTGTTCAAGTATCTTTCCCTCTAGCAGTGCAGATCTGGGGTATTGCAATTTCCCACTTATAGACTTATAGTGACCCTGCAGGTTTCTAAAAGCTTTTTTTAAGGGGGAGATCAATATTAGCAGCACCCTGTACAGAAAATATGCAGTCCTAAACCAAATAGCAACCAAATAGCCCCTATGAAGATGTTAACAATATTGTCATAATAAACAGAGAGATGAGTTCAATTATTATCTACAGTATAACAAATAGATTTGCAATGAGGCCTACAGTTTCTAATGTTGAACAGATAGGAAGTGGAGGGGTATAGGATGTAACTGTGAATGGGATAAGAAAAGAGTAAATAGAAGCACAAGATTATAGGAAGAGTGAAAGTGACATAAAAAGAAGTTAGTTGTTAGCATAAGAAAAGGGAGAAAGAGACTCAGGAAATATGTAAAGAAAAGGAAAATAGAGCAAGAAAAATAAGGAAATAAAAACAAAAATTTTCAAAAAGGAGAAAAAAAAAATCTACACTATAACAGTCATATCCTATTCATACCTCCCAGTCTTCAGTAGCCTGATGCATGAGAGATGCCTGACAATGAGATTCCAGTCTCCAGCAGGCATCTCAGGATGGGATTGGCCCCACCTAAAGATGGAAGCTTCCACTTCCAAGATAATCTAAGATGATTGCACTAGGTTCCAAACATGTTGGCAAATGGGGAGATGCAGCACGAGGCATGGGCACTGAGTCCGTGTGGGGTGTGGTTGGTCAGACTGGGGGTCCTGCAGGTCATGGGTGTTGTTCCAAAATGGCAGCAGTCACGTTTCACCAAATATGCAGGTACTGTGACAGTGGACTTCCAAGAAACAGCAGGCAGCCAGGAATCAGCTGGCAGTCTGCAGGCCATCTGCAGGCTACCAGTGGACAATGGATCTCAGGCATTGGGTGATGGGTAGGTGAAAGGCAGGCGATGGGCAGGCAAGAGGCAGGCAAATGGGCAAATGGTAGATGATAGGTGGCAGCCAGTGAGCGATCTGCACTCAAAAAGTCATTGGTGTACTGGCAGACTGGGTGATCGAGGTGGACAAATGGGGTCAACAGCAGAGGCTAAATGAGCATCAAAGACTGCCTCACAGAGAAACAGATTTTTTCTGCTTGAATCCTGACAAGGACCTCAGCCTCCTTCTAGTCTGCCATCTTGGATCTCCTCTTGAGTCCTTAAAATAAAATTTCCTTTGAAAGCAAATCCCCAAATGCCATTTCCAGTCATTTCCTGTGATGGGAAAGGCAAGTAAATGTCCCCTAGTGGAGACTTTATATTGGAAGACACTAAATTAAACATGTAACATTAATCTCTATTTTGCTATTGATAAAAGTTTAAAACAACCTTTTAATAAATGTATCCTTCAAATTACATCATTCTGCAATTGATTTTCTAGTAGTTATGCTTTATTTTTGTTATTATGAATGTGTGTTAAATTTTGACAAATTTGTTTCCTTCACTGATTAACATAATAAGAATTATTTTTTAGCTTATAAAATCTATTAAGCTAAGAAAAGAAAAAAACTCTTCAGGAGAGACTTAGTCTGCCTACATTTTGGTTTTATTACTTACTTTTCTCCTTTATTATATCACAGGAAAAAACTCAGGAATTTTACCAGGGTCTCCTATTTTTAAGGACCCTAAACTTAATTTTGTGTTTGACCTATAAATCTGTAAGCCACTCTGTCTTCTCATCCATCCTCTGTACTTCTGTTTTAAGAATGAGAAAGCTCCTTAATTTAAAGAAGTCCCAAGAGATGATCCTAATGCTCTGTAGTGTTCTTTGCTCTTGATGAAACAAATTCTCACTTGTGTGACATGTTTGATAACAAAAACTTTGATATCTTTGATATCACTTTTATTCATTTTTTTCACTTTTCACAACAGAAGTATTATTGCAAAAAAATCTACTCTTTTATATTCAGAAGCAGAATATTTTAAAATCTTCCCCCATATTTTTTTAACTGAGCATAAGATAAAAATGTAGTTAAGTCTGTCAAATGTTCACAATGACAGTCTATCCAAATGAAATAGTAATATTTAAGTCTCCTCAAAGATTTTGGTTTTATCTTTATCTTTAAACGTTATCTGGCAAAATACTATACATAGCAATAGTACCAAGTTAATTTTAAAATATATTATAAAATGAATGCATCATTTTCATATGTTATGATTTATATTCTCATAATTTTACTTAGACATGGGAACCACATTCATTGTAACAAGAGTTCTTTTTTCTATATATTAGAAAATGCTTATGCTTCAAAAATTCTAGAGTACTAGGTCAGTTGAAATACCTGATTTTATTCCTGTATTGTTTTAAAATGAACGAAGTTGAAGGTCATGTAAGGAAAATTCTCTTGACAAGGAAGGATAGGATAGTTTCCACAGACATCCAAATAAAATTTGCAAAGTAGTATTATCTCAGATTCAGGAAAGAAGATTCCATCAGTTATTGCATTGTGGAACATGAAGCATACAATGTTATAAAGTAAAAATTGTTAACATGTTTTGATAAGTCATTAGGCACTGCAATTTTTTAAAATGAGAAAGGTAAAAATAAATTATTATAACGTGTTAAAAGACCTCTAATTTTAACACCTCCATCAAAAACTAACAACACTCTCTTTTATGTTATTCATAAAAATGTATCCCAGGAAAATGACTTTTACTAGACCAAAGGTGTAATGATTGAGCAACTATATAGTTTATTGCTCACCAAAATACATTTATCTTGCAATAAATATCATACATTTATGTAGAAAAATGAGGAATTATTTTAAGGACCTGAGCCATTGTATGAGGATTTGTTCAATGAGAGGTAACATTATAAAATATTTTTAAATGTCTATCATTTTGCATATATTACTAACCTATAATAAATTTTTAGATATATTTTGATTCTTGTTTATTGGTATAACTGAGTGCTATATTACGCTGACCTTAGATATTATATTTCAGTCACAGGTCTTTCTGCTCCTAAAGCTTCTATCAATTCAAGAGTGAAAAGGCATTTTTAAAAATGCATCTGGACTGAACATTTGAAGACATTTGTTGGTCTTTATTCCCTAAACAACATATTTACCAAATACTTATAATGCATTTATAATCACTAGGTACTATAAATAATCTGGAGATGATTTTAGGTACATGAGAACATGTTTTAAGTTATATCCAAATACTGTGCCATTTTTATATAAGAGTCTGTACTTGCATGGATTTTGGTATCTGTGAGGGTCCTGGTCCAATCCCTCATTGATTGATAGGAAGGGATGAGTGTTTGTGTGTGTGTGTATGTGTATGTGTCTGCTAGGGCAGGTAAACACACACCTGCCCTTTGGAACACAGAAGAAATGCTTGTATTTATTTCTATATGCAGTCTAAAATATATTATTAAAAATGTGTACACTATTTCATCAACTATAAATATATCTGACTTTGCCTTGAGACAATAACCTAGGGAAAATCGGATTCAGTACCTTACAAAAGGAAGCAGAGTAAAATTAATAGTTAAAGTTGGTATGCATTTTTAAACAATATGTACATGTATAATTTAATATACTGTGACATATGAAGTAAGCAATAAGAAAATTATTATATTTATATAACTACATATGAACATTTATGACATACACCCATATATAAATTCATGGAGATTATTTGAGTATGTTGAAATATAAGTTGTCTGAAATACACCTGCTACAGTCTCAAATATTTAACTTATTATATGTA
>JAJEJO010003360.1:171063-183266 GCA_020662805.1 Glaucomys volans | reverse complement strand
TAAATGTCTATCATTTTGCATATATTACTAACCTATAATAAATTTTTAGATGTATTTTGATTTTTGTTTATTGGTATAACTGAGTGCTACATTACGCTGACCTCAGATATTATATTTCAGTCACAGGTCTTTCTGCTCCTAAAGCTTCTATCAATTCAAGAGTGAAAAGGCATTTTTAAAAATGCATCTGGGCTGAACATTTGAAGACATTTGTTGGTCTTATTCCCTAAACAACATATTTATCAAATACTTATAATGCATTTATAATCACTAGGTACTATAAATAATCTGGAGATGATTTTAGGTACATGAGAACATGTTTTAAGTTATATCCAAATACTGTGCCATTTTTATATAAGAGTCTGTACTTGCATGGATTTTGGTATCTGTGAGGGTCCTGGTCCAATCCCTCATTGATTGATAGGAAGGGATGAGTGTTTGTGTGTGTGTGTATGTGTATGTGTCTGCTAGGGCAGGTAAACACACACCTGCCCTTTGGAACACAGAAGAAATGCTTGTATTTATTTCTATATGCAGTCTAAAATATATTATTAAAAATGTGTACACTATTTCATCAACTATAAATATATCTGACTTTGCCTTGAGACAATAACCTAGGGAAAATCAGATTCAGTACCTTACAAAAGGAAGCAGAGTAAAATTAATAGTTAAAGTTGGTATGCATTTTTAAACAATATGTACATGTATAATTTAATATACTGTGACATATGAAGTAAACAATAAGAAAATTATTATATTTATATAACTACATATGAACATTTATGACATACACCCATATATAAATTCATGGAGATTATTTGAGTATGTTGAAATATAAGTTGTCTGAAATACACCTGCTACAGTCTCAAATATTTAACTTATTATATGTATGAAATAATGATAGATTTTGAAATTTCTTTCAGCGTAAAATGAGGTTTGTTTTTCTAAAGGCACATATCAAAAGCAACATTCTGTGGCCAAATAAATCATTAAACAATAAAAGGAAAGATAATTAGTAAGTTATGAGCATAGAAAGATCTCTACTGAAATGTATATAGTTGGAGATTACATACCAGTAACCCGTTTCTTTTGAAATTGATGAATACTACAGATAAACGATCTTTTATTCATTTATTTCTTTGATTTACCCTGAGGCAGAAAAATGTAGTTATTTAAGAATGATTATATAGAAATGCTTGCACTTATTTCTTTAAGTATGTTATTGAATACAATAGATCATAAGAGCAGAAGTTTATTTTTAAAGTTATACTACTTCAACTTCTAAAAGAGTACTGGTACATATTTGTTCCGAAGAGTGATTAACATATGTTTTCCCAGGAAGAGTGTATGATAGGACTCATATTGTCACATGTTTTTCAACAAGAAAGATAGAACCCACTTTTAAATTTTGCCCATCTGATGAAAACAAAATGGGTCTATTCTTAATTTATTAACATGTCACAGCATTATAAGAGTGAGTGAGTATCCTTTCCTCGGTTAATATTACTTAATGGCTTATAAGTCTTCTGGGACTTGCTTGTTCATATTCTTAAATTTAGTTCTTAGTAAAGACTCAATTGAATTTTTATATAAAGTTAGATGTAATCAAAATCTTTTTCTTTTAATGTTCCAATTTGCTACTTCCTAGTCCAGCTGAATACTTTGTTCTGTTTGTGGTTGTTTTTGTCTTTCCACCCATTTAATAGCAATTATTACTTTTATCATAGAAGTAAATTTTTTCCTTAAACAAATCAATTAATGTGTTACATGACATCTTCCAAATAATTCAGAATTAAAATTATATGTAAATATTGTACATTTTATGTGTCAAATCAAAATGACTTACTCTTCACTTTAAGTTATTGAATTAAATAACTCTCCCACTAAATTAGATCCAAGCATAAAAGTAGTCCTTCTATCACAACACATATCACAACTTGATTCCTACTGATGTAACCAAATGAGTATTTGATTGTGTTAAAAAATGTGCCCATAGATAAATATTATTGATTTAATGTGTTATTGATGTGGGTGTAAATTTATAGAGAATAACATTGCAGAAGTAAAGCTGATACCTAAAAATCATCTTAATCAGTAAGGGTTTTCCCTTATTATTTTGTCTTGCATTAGTTTTCTTTTTTTAATCTCCCTTTTCTTTCTTTTCTTTTTTCTTTTTTTTTCAGTGATAGGGATTGAACCCAGAGACTAATTCACACAAATGCTCTACCGCTGAACAACCTGAGCCCCTTTTTGTAGTTTCTAATATATATAATTTGATGAAAATTAAAGTCTAATTTCACACAGTAAATTTAAATTAAACATTTTTATACGTAGGTTCTTCATGTCAATGGGGAAAATATACAATCTTTATATAAGTGAATTATAATAACAAATAAATTTGAAATATCATTTTCTTTGTTTAAAAGCCCACAGTTATGAAGGGAATCTGCTTTATGCCCTTGTTTTTAAATTTATATGTATTAATATTATGAATAACAACTTTTATAAGTAGTTAATATAGGATTATGAGTCAACATGATTATTATTCATTACTTATACTATGTCTCAATTATCTAGGTCACAAACAATATTCCCTAGTCTTATAAGTGATATCTGGTATCATTATAAAAAGTAAATCTTTTGACATTCAGTGTCCACAGGGATCTACTTCTCGAGTAAAATTATATATATGATCAAAAATGCCAAGCCTGTCACAAATTTGTTTCATTTTTGACCCTTTCTCTTTTCATGAAACTTTCCTTGTAAATCAACATCCCAAAATTTCAGTGCAGATATGCTGGTATGACAAAACTACACTGTAACTTAAATTACATGGGGTTAGATGGTAGGTCTTGATTATTGCTCCACAAACTCAAAATCACTGAAGGGATATCGGAATGCTATTAAAAGTTACAAATGTGCAGGGTCAGAAAATAAACAACTGCAAGACTTCAGAAAATGATGTTAAAAGAGAACAGCTGGTGGAAATATTTGTATAAGCTTACACAGTTCAGAGTTGAAAAGTAGCTATAATGATACCATTCCAAAAACACTTTAGGGACTTGTTAGGAAGCATTACACCAATTACTTTAATGTTCTGTTATGGTCAAAATCTTGGCAAGCCTTTTAAATATTTAACTAGGGAAATATTTGGAAAAGCATCACTTGATTTAAGCTTGTGTATACTGCCTCAAATAACAAATAGAACTTATTAATATATTTGAAATCATTATAATTTCCAATGCCTCTGAATCCTTTAAAAATATTTTTCCAGGATTTGAGGAAATTTAAAGTTAAATTCTAGAAGACTAGATGAAGAAAAATAACAGTTGATATTTAGCATTGCATTTATTTTGCTATTGATTTCTATACTTAGTTAAATATTGTGTGCAGATAAAACATATACAGTTTTCTTCACAGAATCTAAAACAGATCTTCTTTCTTCTTTTTTTTTTTTCCTTGATGAAGACTGAACTTATACACCTCATTTTTTCCAATGAAGAAGTAATGTTCCTTTTGGTTTTAGCCAATTTTGAAGGAAATAAGCTTGCTTGATATTCAAAGAGCCTTACAGAGAGTGTTCACTATGCTTGGAAAATTTGTTCCAAATCTTGACTTCTTCAATGCTAGTTTTTTCTCTATCCTGCCTAAGTGTACTAATGACACCAAGGTGTATGACTTGGTGCTCAGATGTTGTTATAGTCTACTCTTTTTTAACTTCTAGCTAGTTGCAAATGATTGAGTAATTTTAGGCCTCTGCGAAGGAAGTTTTTTAAAAAATGTTGACCTAGTAAACATGGTTTTAACTAGAATTTGAGAAATAAAAACCTTTGCTACCTATAATATTTGTCGTTAAATTAATTCTAAAGAAGCAATGACCATTTACTGCATACTAATGTCAGCATTCTAAGCACAGTATTTCTTTAAAGTGTTCCAGGATCCTATTAAATTGAATATTTCACCACTCTTTAGCATTAAAGGACATTCATTAAATGAGTAATTTAGAGCTGAATTCAAACTGATTTGTTTACTTATATATATATATCACTCCTATTATCTACCAGTGTTTTTCCACATTTTTATTGGTACATTATAGTTGTGCATAATGGTGGGATTTCTTGTTACATATCAGTACATGCACTCAGGAATATAACATGATGTGGCCTGTTTGGTTATCCAGCACATCCCTCATCCCACCCCAGGGTCCCTTTCCTCTGTTTTACTGATCTCCCTTTAATTTCATGAAATCCCCACCCCCATCTTACTTTATGTTTTTCCTCTCCAGTTTCCATATGTGACCTCTGACTTTGTTTGGCTTATTTCATTCAACACAATATTCTCAAGTTCCATCCATCTTCCTGCAAACAACATAATTTTATTCTTCTCTATGTCTGAATGAAATGCCATTGTCTATATAGACCACATTTTCTTTATCCATTAATCCTCTGTCTTTTTGTGTATCCTTTTAATATCCTTATTTCCACCTTTATTTATTTTTTCCATTCATGTAGCTGACACATTCTGGCATTTGCAGAAAGGGACTTGCTAAAAATAGTTTTCCAATTTTTTCTTCTCTCCACACTTTCCATGGTTTAAACACACACACACACACACACACACACACACACACACCAGTGAGTGTTCTATGTATAATAGTTTTCTAAGCTCTCCTGATATATTTAGAGACAGGGCATTTAAATTTGAATCTAAAATATATCTTCAATTTTTTTTCTTATGTATAGATGGGAGGCTAAGAGAAGCTGTCAGTTTTCCATCTGATATTGTTGAAGATGTCTTAGGCCAGCACATCATTCTTTATCTATAGTATCCAAAGTCTCACATTACAAGAACAAAAATCATAATTTTTAGTAATATCTTCAATTTTCTTTGTATCAAGCTAAAAGCAAAAGATAAGCTTTCATAGTAAAATTTTTACAAGAAATGAGCATTGCTTAATGTGTGTTTTAATTGTATATAAATACAAAAATTTCTAAACAAATTTTTTGTAGGTAAGTAGGTTTTGTTATAAATAAACCATTAGTAATTGAACTTATGAATGTTTGTTAGTTATTGACAGATATTGTGCTGCACACTTTAGGTATATCATTTACTTTAACATTTACAAGTATAAAAATTATTATGATTCCTGTTATTCAGATAAGGAAATAATAACTCACTTAAGTTTACATAGATAATTTATCCACATCAGAGATTAAATAATCTACAATAATAACTCCATTTTACATGGTCTCACTCTGTTTTAAAAAATACATATGACAGGATAATTTATAAAGAATAGAAATTTATTTTTCACAGTTCTGAAATCTGGGAAGTGAAAGGACATGCACTGGAGTCTAATGTGGGCCTTCCTGCTGTGTCTCCACATTCCAGAAAAGCTGAAGACAGGCAGCCCACTCCTGTAAACCCTTTTGATAACGGCATTAATTTATTAAACTCATCTCCTAATATTCTTGCATTGGTGATTAAGTTTCTAAGACATGAATTTTTGAAAGGGACACATTGAAATCATAACACATGGAAATCAAAACATATTTACTAATCATTTATCTAAATGAGAGTAGTTAGTAAAAGAAAAGAGATAGGTAAATCCAAAGAGATACGAAAAGAGTTAAAGGAAAGAGATATGAAAATGCAAATCTGACCCTAATTTACCCAACTTACCAGGGTAAATTAAAGTCATTTTTGAACTGTCAATATTAATTCATGAATTCCTCATCTAGAAGTCCATATGGTAAAAACTGTTCTTTACTTTTTCCGTCTCATATCATCAGCCCTGATTGATTGATAGAATTTTATTATATCTGTGTCTTAAAACATAAAAAATTATTCTTACTAATAAATATTTAATACATGTTTATATAAATAATATGGATGAAGAGATATTTTATATTTATTGACTTGTAGGTGTAAATGCTCTGTCTTAATATAATTACACTTTGAAATTCCTGAAATTTAAACATGAGTGATTTCAGTTTTAGAAAATTACACTCTCACAGGTAAATATGTACTGTATAATATTCATGAATCTTTTCACTTACTTCATTTTGTGTGTAATCCCTATGTATTGCCTTTTCTCATATTTCATACACTTTGATAACAGAATGAATGGATTTTATTCAATAAATGTTGACATTTTACCTTTAAAACTAAATTTAAAAATTAAAAATAAATTAAAAGTTTTATAGTCAGCTTATATAGTCACACCACCTTTTGTGCTCATATCATTTGCATTTGATTATTGGATTGCCTTACATAAATTTTAGATGTGAAAGGATAGCTATTAAGACAGTTCCGGCATTATTTTCTCTAAAACAATTCTAATTTTTAGACTTGTTAAAAAAGTGATAAAGAGTACTCAATTTGTATTAATGAGCAATTTATCTATGCAACCTGTTAGAGATAAAGCTTTCTGGTGAAACCAATATGAAAGTACAATATTAATGTCTACAATTTAATGTAACTCCTTAATTAGATACCACCACCCAAAGAGACATTTTGAAATATCCAGAATCCAAATTCGTTTGGCAGATTTTCAAAAATAATCTGTAAACTCAATGTTAGAGTTCAGCTTTCCATTAACTTCCATTATATAAGCCTGGTTTGCCAAATGTTCATCAAACTGGCAAATACATTTAAATATTTTCTGCACAATTTTGATGACTGACTCATGTTATATGAACAGGAAAAAAGCCTCTAGGGAACAAAATAAAAAAAGTGAATTCTTAGCTTTTTAACTGACTTAAAAAATTCTACCCATGTCTATTATGAACAGTATAAGCTGACTAATTCATGTTTATTTACAAACAATTTTATAATACCAATTAGGTGTCATCAAATTCATTCGCACAGTTTCATGCAGTTTTTGGTTAATAAAAATATTTTTCAGTTATGTATAACTAAAAAGAACAAATAAAAAATGTTTTATCAGACTTATACTTTGGTATGTTACCTAAGAATGAAGGGAAATCACTGAGGAATTTACTGATTTTTATTATAGTATTGACTGACAGTTAATGTATTTTCCTAACTAAAGTCATCACTTATGGCAGAAAATACCAGCAGATTAACTGTGTATTCAGAAGTGATTCTTATGAAAATGTGTATGATGTCACTGGCTCTGTGTTTGCCTTTCTTTTCACCCAGATATACCCATGCAGACTATGATCAAATGGTAAGGAAACAAAATTGCAAATAAGAGAATTTTTGACAATTAAAAATACTGTTGAACCTGTTTTATGTAGCTCTTTACTGAGTGTTTCTATTGTTCTTAAGATCAAATTTTTTCTTAATTTTTAATAAATTAAGAAAATTTAATTTTTAATCTTTGCATACCCAGAAAACTGTTCCATTTTTTTCCAGGATTCTAACATAAATATATTCAAATGTCCATTCCTCTCCCCTTTGCCATAACTACAAATATGCAATGTAACTGAGAACAATCTAGGAGCCTCATTGACACTTTGGGAACTAAAAAGCTGCCCTGGCTGTCTTTTATTAATGCTTATATGAGGTAAAAGCATGCATAATCTTCAAAAATGTATTATGCAATATATTTTATTCGCTAACAAGATATACTCAGGTTTGGGCTGACAGATTTGGCTCCATGGAAATATTATAGGCCAGCCTATATGGGCAGTGACTAAACAGATTCCATTTTGCTCTGAGACTCCATGTTATGTAGGAAATGCTTCTCCCATGGGAACACCCCACCTCTGTAGCCATCATCAGTTACCTAGCATGACATGTTTGGCAATACAAAATGAGAAAATGACAATTCTTGTATAATTAAAAATGTCAACGGTGATGTCAACAGTGGTTGTTTAGATGTCAGTAACCATTCTTTAATTTGTACCTAAGTAAGGTCATTTTGACCCTTTGACACTTTCCCCTTCTGCTAATGATTTTAGATCTCATGTTAGTTTGTAATTTTAAATCATAGCAACAGACACTTATTATTGATGTACTGACTTATGGTTTAAAAACCACTGCAACCCTGTGGTCAGGGCTGTTCTCCCAATAGCCATTTTTGGGGCATTATGAGAGAGAGCCTGTCAGCTTAATAAAGACTCTCAAATTTGGAATTCTCAGTGGTGATCAGTCTGTTCTTAAGTTGGGCCCCATAACAGTTTCTTGTGTCTTGTGTCTATTTTCCAACTATGTAAATTTAAGCAAATTACTAATTAAGCCTTCATTTTACTATAGGATCTAATCATCATATTTAATATAATTACCATGAGAAATTAAATGAAAGATATGTGTACAGCACTGCATGTCATTTACAGCCACTCCTTAATAAACCTTAGTATGAAGATGATATAATATGTTGTATCCCACACAGCAAGGGATCAGTAAACTTAAGGGAGGGGTGAATCAGCTAGAAAATTAAAAATCTTAAGAAATATTTAGAAATAAAGACAAAAGACATGGAAAATAGTTTCAAATGGGGGGGGGGTAGCTGATGAGTCAGATCCCTAACGAAGAAAAAAGACCCTTGAATTTTTTATTTAATGGGAAGCACATCAAAGGGATTTGTTGTCAGGAAGGGTTCTTCAAGGTAAACAAGAAGAGAGAGGCCATGGAGAAGTTGGTCTGATTGGATCGTTATCACTTGCGCAGTAATTCTTCCTCCTCCAGGCAGCTGTGCCTCAAGGCTACAAGGACCCACTGGTGTCTCTTTCCGACTCAGGGCAGCAGGCGTCTGAAATCAAAGGTATCAAACCCATAAATTCGACTCCGGGAATAGAATCTGCCCCATTAACAGTGGCTACCAACAAGTGGGCGTGTCTTTCAGCCTTGTACTGAGAGGAACCCAAAATGCAGTGTAGATGTTCAGTGCTATGGAGTTCCAAGCAATGATTGCTTTATGGCTGGGGACACCACTGTGCCTGACAAAACTGTGCTATCTTGAATGGAGTTTTTAATTTTTTACACTTTTTTACTGTGAAGATTGTTTACTAGTAAATCTTATTTATCAACTTTTAATGAAATGAAATGTTATGTTATAAATGAAAAGTTATATTTTGTTATTTTTTCCCAAGTTGTACACTTCACAATAGGACTTTTAGATAGTCCTTATCAAATATGTAAACTATTTGGGGAAAATGAGCACATGTAATAAACAATGAAGAATGCAAAATTTGAAAGCAAAAATTCAAAGGCACACATCCTGGATGGAATGACTAAAGATGAGCAGATGTGGGAAGAGCAAATGATGTGTAACTAGTAGAGAAAATGTTTTAAGCCTAGTCATACAAAATAGACACATAAATGTGTCCACAGATCAAAGTTATAGACAATAATAAATATAATTTAAGAAAATCCAATACTGATAATTAAAAATGTCACAGCATTTAAAAATAACAATGTTAAATTTAAGAAAAAGAAAAATGAATTCCTTGGATTTCTCTAACCAGTTCATAATTAAACTCAGTTTGACATCAACCAGTCCCCAGCATCTTACTATGCACATGTGTATGCAGGAGGAAAATAGATAATAAGATATACACCCCATATGAAAATATAATCTGTACTGCAGATGGTCTTTTACTAAATACTGCTATGAAAAATTAAATCTACTTCTTGGGTATTAAAAACAGAAATTAACAGAGTTAAAGTTGAAGGAATTTCTGAACCCTAGATAAATAATTTTTATAACAAAAAATAACTTTCAAATTATGAAAACACCTCTTGAAAAACATAACTAAGAAGCAATTCATTAGTTAAACATTAAGAAAAATCTAGGCAGTATACATTGTTTACTATTTATAATGAATTTTCACTCTTCCCAAGTACTGTTTTAAGGTTAAATTATTTCTCATATTCAGTTTTATACTTTAGTTTTTGTTATATTTTAATGAAGACTAACAGCCCAGACTCTAGAATTAGACTTTTCAGATCCAATCACAACATTGTCAGTTATAGCATGGTGCTTCACTTTTCTATTCTTTAGTTTCTTTATTCATTGAGTGGGGATAACAATAGCATATCCCCTTCACTGAATAAATCCTGTGAATAGTTACCTGCTGCTCTATTATAGTGATGGCTATCTGCATCCATGATTAGTACAGTTGTTTAGTGTTCATATCTATTTAATAAAGTCTCTGTCAATTGTTAGTCCTCATACATGGCTTTGATATTCTTAAATTCTTTATTTTGGTTCATATCTTAATATTTTTCTAACAGATTTTCAGGCTTTTTTTTATCTAAATACTTTCAAGTGTGGGAATTTCTGACCTTTGCAGTTATACTTTAATTTGGTCTGGATACACTATTGGCATATCCTTGCTTTCTTCCTGAATCTCATAAACGCTATTTTCTGGAACTCAATACTACTGTGGAAAAGTTTGGAAACAACCCATTTTTACCTTTTGTAAGCAATTGCTTAGTCTAATTGTTAAAACTTTTCTTACCTTAAAATTCAATAACTAGTCAGGGATTTGTTTAGTTTCAAATATAATATAAAAAGGTAAATTCCTAAAAATGTGTTTCTCCCTGAATCTGCAATTTTAATTCTACTGGATAAAAGACTGGAAAAGCCCACTTTGGAAAAAAAGTTTAAAAATGTTCAATAAACATAAAGCATTCAAACTTACCAATATTCATGGATGGATTCAAATTAGAATTAACATGGTCAATCATATATTAAATTCTCATAATGCCTGTTTTAAGAGATCATTTTTAAAAATTGTTCCTTTCCCACTTGAGGTTTAAATAGGAAGTCAAATGGTAGATTTCAAAATTTCAGCATGACTGCTGAAATCTTAAATATGTGTGTTTGTGTGTGCATGTATGTGTGACCTGTGCTGCCATTAACACCCCAAAACAAGTAACTCAGAAAAGAGATATTTTGTTTTCTTTTGCATAACAGTCCAAAGTTACCTTGGAAATTTAAGATGGATACAGAGATCTCATGCATGAGGCACTTCAGGCATTGATCTGGTCCCTTCAATGTCCTCGTTTCTGATCACTTAGAGTACTAAATACAACTTTCTAAAGTGATGGAAATGTTCTATACCTGCACTGTCCATTAGGGCAGGTACTGGACATGCATGGTTACTCAATATGTGAAATATGGCTAGTGCAATTGACAAATTAAAAATTTCAATTTAACTTAATTTAATAACTATATAGCTAGTGGCTAAGATATAGACAACACTGTCATATTCTAAAATGAAGCCAGGCAAACTGTCACTTGAATACCTACTGATTCAGAAGGGAAAAGAAAGCAAGTCTCTCTCTAACAGAACTGTGAATGATACACAAGCACAAAATGATACATCTCAAAAAAGTGATAGGATCAGTGGATGGTAACAATGAGATAGAATCATGTTAGGATATGTTCCCAAAACAACTGGGTCACACACGAACATTTAGATATAAGAAAAAAGAGACTTTCAAGTGGGCAGGTTGACAAGTGTCTGTATTATACTCTTTGTTACGCTAAAATTGTATGTTAACAAATTTGTAAGAGAAAACCAAGAAAAATATATATATATCAGTGCCCAGAAAGGAAGAGTTAGCACAAGGGAAGCAACAGAATTCTGAAGGCAATGATGCTTCAGGGACACAGCGCTGCGGCTTCAGAGCTGCGGCATCAGGTGAGATTTACCCAGGAGCAGAGCTGCTTGCCGGCCCCAGCGGGGAATTTGGGCCCGGTCGGCGCCATTCTACAGATTCCCCGGCGGAGAGACTCCATTTTGACCTCGCTGAGCCCTCGGACCTAAGCCCACCCCTTTAGCAGGGACACGGTGCTGCGGCTCCAGGGACACAGTGCGGCATCTCCTGGGTGCCTCTGCCTAGAAACATTGATCATTCCCAACCTGAAGGTTGTGAGATAGCGGCTATCTTGGTCACCACTTGATCAAACACCTCTCAAACATCTGGTGAGTTGCTGGAAATCTGCAGGGACGCTCTGGGTCTTTACAGGAAAGTTGCAATCCCTCTGATTTGCACTACTAGAGGGGAGGATATATGAGCAGCATGGGAAGACACAGGAAGAAAGTGTCCCAAACAAACCTGGATGGTGCATCAGGAGATCCTAAGGATAGCACGGTAGAGGGAATGACAGAAATGGAGTTCAGAATGTTCATAATTAAAATGATCCGAGAAGAGAATGAGGTGACGAGAGAGCAGATTCAGGCTATGAATAATCAGCTAATAGAGCAATTTCAGGAAGCAAAAAA
>JAJEJO010003360.1:90644-166063 GCA_020662805.1 Glaucomys volans | reverse complement strand
ACTCTTGAAACAATAGCGGTACTCCATTTGTGTTCAATGAATCAATAAGTAAATAAAAAAAAAAAGAATGAATATCACAACAGTGATTTTATACTCATAATGGTTACAACCTTGCAAAAGTGACTCAAAGGTGATTACTAGTGATGATTTACAGAGGCAACAATGATAACATTTGGTTTACTCATAAGGCAATTTTTAATCATGATTAAGGTTACATTAATTAAACTGAATTGAATTACATTGATTTAAATAATAGTAATGAATAACAATCTATTCTTAAACAAAGTTTATTGAGTATCTATTTTCAATCAGTCGGTAAATGAGGCACTTGGGGTGGAAAAATGATTAAGGCATATTTCTTAATCATCCCTAATACTCTACTAAGGATGGCACTAATATAAACATGTACATAACAACAAAATGCAATCATTTCACAGGTGGATAAAGAGGCTAGCCTGTGGGCAGTGCTCCACACAAATTTATAATGTGCAATAAAACATTATTGCAATGATAAAAATCCACTGGAAAGTAAATTTTATTTAGCAAACAACTCAGAGTACGGCATGAGGATGGAAGGGATACTTTAATAAATTGAATAAAGTAAAAAGATAAGTATCTTCTGCATCTTCCAAGGAAACAATTATAAGAAATAATAATATAACTAGACTGATTGCTACTTAGGAGGCTGAGGCAGGAAGATCACAAGTTCGAGGCTACTCTGGGCAACTTAGTGAGGCCCTAAACAACTGAGCAAGACTCCATCTCAAAATAAAAATAAAGAACTGGGGAGGTAGCTCTGTGTTAAAATAACTCTGGATTCAACTCCCAGGATCAGAAATATAAATAAATGGAATAAAAAGATGGCTGTTGTCTTCAATACTTTTGCTTTGGTTGGCCTGGATGAACATGATTAGAGCCCAAACCAAACTATTTCATACAACAAGATTGAGTATTCTTCTAGTAATTTTTCTCTATACTTCACCAAATTCTCAGATACAACTATAAAGTTTGTACATGAAGATTAGTTATGTTTGAAGAGAGATATAGAACTGAAACCATTTGCTACATTTTAAAGGACAAGTGAATTTGGGTAGAATTTAATGCATCCAATTAAGAATAAAACTGGCAGAGCAGGTCTCTACATTCTTTGTGGAAGTATCACATGCAGTTTTGGGAGAGTACTCTGTCCAACATTACCTAGAATTAGCTTTAGCTTCACCCTGAACCCTGAACTAATGATGGTAACTGGTAGATGGTGTGGAAGTAAAGTGGTTGGTATGTATCCGTCTTAAAATCCATGAAAATTATCATTATTTCTAAACTAGGAAAAATACAGTTTTAAATGAAGAATATATATTATTTTCTTTTCTGATATCTTCCTCTCTACCTGAAAGATAGGTACAAAGATAGGTAACTAATAGGTGACAAAATTATTGTTGCAGGTAATTTTAAAAATTGAGAAATTCATTTTAGATATTGCCATGGTTTGAATCTCAAATGTTTCCTAAAGCCCTGTATATGAAGATTTGTTCCCTAGTCTGGCACTATTGGGCCATGGTGGAAGCTTTAAGTGTCCTGGCCTGATGGTAGTCGTTGAGTCAGTGAGGGGGATCATACTCTTGAAGGAAATACCAGCATTCCAGTTTCTTCCTCTTCTTTTTTTGCTTCCCTGCTATGAGGAGAATGGTTTTACTTCACCACAAACTCTTGCCATGACGTTCTTCCACAGGCCCAAATTTGTGGAGTCAATCGATCATGGACAGAAAACTCCAAATGTGTGAGCCAAAATAAAACTTTACTCTTTATAAACTGATTATCTCAGGTTTTCTTTTATAGTGTCAGATAGATGATTAACACAGACATAAATTAAATTGTGATGCAATTAAATATGCTTTGTCATTATAAAAAATTACTTTCAAAAACATTTTGGAAGTAAATTCTATATAAGAAGAAAGTCAGTATCAGTTAAAAATAAAAATTTACTTTCCTAAGATAGAAGTGAAGGAAAGTAGTTTTGTTTCCACACTTCTAACATATTCCTAAGAACTCAGAAAATGTGCCTAGTTATTTCTGGAATCTAATTTTCTCACCTCCATGAGTTTTTATAATTGTTTTACTCCAAAGAATAAAACTGTGGAAACAGAACTGTGAAGGAGGAATGATCTAAATTCACATCATAATAATTTATAATTATAGGTTTTAAAAAAGTGAAAAGAATGCAACTAAAATGCAGGAAAGAATAGACAAAAGGGAAATGAAATAAAATCATTGGATATTTATAAATAAAAGTAAAAAATAGCATTTAAATATTCAAATGTATTAAACAAGTGAGAGGAGGGAATAATAACAGGAAATTAGAGAAGAATAAATATAAATTATGAATATTTCTCAATATCAAAATAATTTTTTCAAAAGCCAACAAGACAACACAAAAGTCAGAAAACAAAATACAATAACCTGGCAATTATAATATATGCATGAATACATTAACATATCAGAATCTTTGGAATACCTTTAAAGCAAGGATCAAAAGTTCAGTCATAATCTTCTACTCTGTATCAGTAAACAAATGAGTGTGTAAAAATGCCAACCAAAATAAATTTTCACTTCAAAATTCTAAAAAAAAGACAAGAAATTCTTGCAAAGTAAGTACTGTTTTTCATTGCCTTTCTAAATTATTAATTTCCTCCTCAATATTTTCTGCAATTGTAATTTTTGGAGGGTGGAACATTTTCCAGTTATTACTGTCATTTTGTTTTAAGTTTAGGTAAAAGAAAGATTTCATTAAAATTAGTCTGTGTTGAGTTTCTCCTCTGCACCAACAGACATCGCCTCCATGCTCCTCTTACCCTCAAATCTGCTATGCTCAGTTCTTAGAAATCTTCCTGCTGAATTGCACAGAATAAAAAGTCAGTGCTTTGCTCCTCTTGTTTCCTGTCCTAAATTTTGTTTTGATTTGTTTTGATATTGTGTTGGTGTATAATTAGAGAAACCATTTCTAAAAGGCTGGGCTCTTGTCAAATCTAAACATGTCAAACTTTTATTAATGACATTTTGGTTAATGATGTATGGGAACTAAGAAATAATTCTTCTCCATATAGTGTCTCTGGAAGACAATTCTTAGACACATTTCATAACACTCCTGAGAAATTTCCAGAATGTGAAACAATCGTCAGGTATAGTTTTTTGCCAAATTATTAATTTGCATGTGTGTGATGCTTTTCTCTCATTTCCTCCTCTACTCCCTGTTTGCTCACTCCCATCCCCTGACACCACTTCTCCAGTAAACTACCTTTGTGCAAGCCCTTCTTTTATGCTCAATTTTGAAAGGATCTGAGAAGTAACAGGGATACCAGATATAAATCGAGAATGGGAACCTTAGGGAAGGAATTTAAATTGGAATCACTCATTGTTCAGGTAACAATGGAACCATTTTGTTGATACTGGGAGGTTGGTGAAATATTTGCTGAGATATTTATTTATGGTGAAATGATAGGATGCAAATATACGAATAATCATTAAATGATGTACTAGTTCCATTATTGCATGCAGGCTATGATAATTATAAAACTTTATAGTTGCTGGACTTTTGTTAACGGAAGGAAAAGGAGACTTGCAAAAACCTCAGGGAAAAAGGAAGCTCAGGAATCTGACCTGTCAAAATCTACCTTATCTGCCAGAATCCCACCCACCAAAAGCAAACCTGCCAAAAGTTACTGACCAGTTTCTCCCGTGACCTGGCCCTGCTAAACCTTATAAATCTCAGGCCCTTGTTGTAGCCCGTCACCATTTTCCCTCTTGAAAACGTGCCCCTCCTTTGTTTAATAAAGCGTTGGTGGTGGGTTGAGGCCTGTCTTCCTTTCTTTTATTTTTTGTGTTCTCTTTCATTTGCTTTCATTAACTACTTTGAGGCAGTAATAGAAGAAAATAAAAGGCTGAAATCAGCAAACTGTCAACTTATTTGTAAGAACCAGAGTTTGTTGAAGCAAGCATTAACATAAACATCTCTCAAAATCAAAGTGTTCAAAAAAGGTGAAAATTGGGATCCAGATATATTGTTAATGTAACAATTACAAACCAGGTGAACACTCAGCATCATGACAGGAATCCAGTAGTAAACTGAGATTTAAGATTACAAAGTTTTTAATTATTACAATCACTTGAAATTTATTGTGACTTACTTTATGCTGTAACGCATGGACTACATTGTGAATGTTTTCTATTATTTGAAAAGAATGTGTAATCTTCTCCCCCTAGTGTGTTTTTTTAAATAATTGTCGAGTAGGTCAAAATAGTTAAAAAGAATTGTTCCCTCTCTATTATGCTTGACCTTTTTCCTAGCACTGGGTATTGAACCCAGGACCACTGTTCATTGATCACAATTTATTCTTTTTTAATTAATGAATTTGACTAAATACTTAAGGTATATGTTTTATTTTCATTCTTAAAAGAAACACTTCCAGCTTTTCCCCTTTACTGTGTTGGTTCATCAAACTTAGTTTTTATTGTATTGAGATATATTCCTTTGATACCTAATTGATTGAGAGATTTATTTATTTATATCTATTCTACTAATGAGTCTTTTACTGCCATGTATTTTCATAATAGTAGTTATTATGCCTTTGTTTCTAGAATTAGGGTTACCTTAAGCATTTCTTGTAAGTCCTGTCTGGTGGGTGATGAATTCCTTCAGACAGGAAGAGATTGTCTTAAAAAAGATTATTTTGTTTCTGAAAGACAGCTTTCAGCTTTGCTGGGTATTTTTGTTGGTAATTTCCTCCCTCCCTCCTTCCCTCCCTTCCTTCCTTCCTCCCTCCCTCCCTTCCTTCCTTCCTTCCTTCCTTCCTTCCTTCCTTCCTTCCTTCCTTCCTTCCTTCCTTCCTTCTCTTTCTTATTTTTTTTTCCCACGGATGTAAATGCATCATCCATTCTCTCTTGGCCTCTGAGGATTACGCTGAGAAGCATGCTGTTAGTTTAATGAAGTTTCCTTTATGTGTGATTTGATACTTTCTTTCTATTATGAGAATTTTCTCTTGTCTTAGACTTGGCCTTGGCAATTTAGCAATGTCTCTGAAAGGATATATCTTAGTAAAGTCTCTCAGGGTCTTTGAGTTTCCTGAATCTGGATCTCTATACTTGTCTCAAGATATGGAAAGTTTTCAGCTATTATTTTGTTAAATGGGTTTTCTATGACTTTTTATTTCTCTTGTGTTCTGCATTATCCATACTGCAAATACAGGAATACCATGTCTTACTGCACTTTATTGTACTTTGAAGATATTGAAATTATCACAAATTCAAGGTATATGGTAACCCTATGTCACAGAATAGTGTTAGCATCATTTTTCAACAACTCATATGACTGTCAGCATTATTTAATAACATAGCATTTTTAAATTAAGGGATGTGCAGTATTTTGCTAGACCTAGGCTATTGCACACTTAATAGACTATAATATAGTACAGACATAAATTTTATATGCACTGGGAAACAAAAAAATGTGTGATTCACTTTATTGTGGTATTTACTTCTTCATTTTATTGGTTTGATATCAATTCCACTATATCTTGGAGGTATACTTCCATTCTATATTTGTTCAGTTAATTGTATTCCACAAGTTTTGTAGAATTTCTTCATTTGTTCTTATTTAAAAATATTTTTGTTTGACTTTTTTATTTCAAATGAGCTGTCTTCAAACTCATGAATCCCTTCTTCTGTTTCATCTGATTTGTTGTTGTGGCTGTCGACTGTGTTTTAAAATATTTAATTTATTGAGTTCTGCAATTCAAACCCATGTTAGTTTTTTTTTTTTTACATTCTTTACTGAATATCTGAGATTATGAATCATTCACCTGATGTCATTTACTAATCCATCTTTACTATCTTGTATCTCATTGAATTTCCTCAAAATCATTATTTTGGAATTCATTTTCAATCAATTTTCTGATTCTATTTTCTTTGGGATCTGCTGCTAAAAAGTGGTTTTATTCTTTTGAAAACATTGTTATCCCACTTTTCCATGTCTCAAGTGCCTAGCTTTATACTTGTGCATCTGGTAAATCAGTCAACTCTATTAATTTTTTAGTGTGGATTTCATAGTAAAAGATTTTCTCCTAGATGTGTATCAGATTGTCGGTTGGATCAGCTACACTGACTGATACCAGGCAGGTCCAGGAATAAGTGTCTGTGTGGCTACTTTAGCCGTGATGTCTGCGATGTCTATGAATGCTTTGGTAGCCCAGGCTGCAGGTGTTTGTCAGATTGCTTCAAGAACTGGGATGAACCGCACTCAAATAAATTTGCCGTGTCTCTGGGTATGGCTTGCATGGCTGCTAATGCTGAGTGCTCGTTTCTGCCAGTTGTATGGGGGTAGGGCTTCTCTACAGGCTCAGGCAAGTCAACTTTAAGTGTTTGAGGGTGTATGGGACCAGGCTTATTCTTTGGGGTGTGAGAAGGCATGGCTGACATTTGTAGCAGTGGGGATGAACCACAACACATATCAAATGTTTAAGGGTTGTGGGGATTTCTTCAAGGGACTTCAGCAGGCCAACGTTCACAGGACAGGTGGCCAGACTGCCTTGTAAATTCATGGGGAGTTGGGGGAGTAGAGGCAGAGTCTAAGACAGTGTGACTGGACTACCTGGTAGCTTTCCTGGGGTTGGGGCTGGGGATTGGGAGGCTCTGGTTTTTCTTCCCGGGTCCTCAAAAGGGTAGGCAGTGCTGACAGTTTGCCCCTGTTTCTGCAGGGGTGTGGGCAGGAACCCTTGAATGTTTCCTGGGGCTCACGTATCAAATACGTTCAACTAATCAGCTCAATGTTTGTTTTAATACATTACCAGGTGTATATGATCACCACTACAAAAAATTCAAATTTATTAATCAGCTCAAAAAAAGCAACCAAACACATTAATAGTCATTGTTATCTTCTCCCCTGACCTAGTAAACACTGATCTACATTTTGTCTCTAAGTATTTGCCAATTCTGGATAATTCATATAAACAATCAAGTGCTAATTTTTTGACTTTTTCATCTCACAATAGTTTTCAGGTGTTTGTGGGTCAAATGTTTCAATAACTCACTAGTTTTGTAGTAAAATAATATTACATTTGTGATTACAATAGGTTTTATTTTTTCATTCATCAGTTGATGGACATTTGGGTTGTTTCTGCTATTTGGCTATTATGAATAATGAACATAGTTGTACTAATTTTTGTGTTTCTATGATTTCATAGTCTTGGAAATATACCTAGAAGTGGAATTTCTAGACCACATGTCCATCAATGTCCATCAATGTCCATCAAGGTTTTCTACTTTTTTTCTTAGGTCTGTTTTGTAATTTATGTCAGTCTGGGACTTTTACATTTCGTTTAAGGTGTGGTTACACAATTGTTCATGGTATTCACTTATATGGGATTCCTATATAGTACCATATTTGAAAAACACAATTTTAAGTCAGCTGATATATTTCTATACCACTCCTGATTTTGGTAACCCAAGATTTTGGGTGCACTTTCTCTTTCTCTCTCTCTTGCTTGTAACTTAGTCAGTATAGACAAATATTTACAATGTTTTAATCACTTAATCATTTTCTGTATTGTATTCTTTAATATTTTAATTTTTGTTTTATTCTGATGATTTCCATTTTTGTAATGAATTATATTTGATTTCCTCTTCTTTTTCCAGTATCATAGATCCAGTTATGTTGGTGATTTCAGGACTTTCTATATTTTTAATGAGGCTTTTGTAGTTATATGCTTCCCATTTAGAAGCATTTTGACATTTCTTTTGTGATTTATTCTTTAATCTTTTGTTTAGTACTTTTGCTTAAAGTACACATATTTATTATTTTCCTAAACATCTTTCTGTTCTTTATTTCCAATCTTATTCCACTGAGGTTGAAGAAGGCATACTTAGATATTCTTTTCTTTGTATTTGTGTTCAGGCTTATATTATTTCCTAGTAAATGTCCAATTCTATTCCATTTGCACTTCAGAGGAATGCACATAGTGTTTTTTAGGGGGAGGGGTTTGATCTATAGATATCTTTGAAGTATTCTTGATTTTTGCAGTGTTTTCAAGCCTTATCTTTTCTTCTTGATTGCCTGCATAGTTGTACCAATTATGGGAATTGAGTTATTTGTATCTTAAATTATTCTTGAATTCTCTATCTCCTACAATTCTGTTGGTTTCTTCTTTATACATTTTGGGGCTATTTTGTTAGGTCCATGTGTATTTACAGTTGATGTGTCTTCCTGATTAATTATCCCTGTCACCATTATAAAATACCCATCTTTATCTCTAGTAAATTTTTTTAAAAATTATACTTTTTAGACATTAATTTAGTCACTTCTCCTTTCTTACATGTTCTCATTGCATTATTTTACTGCCATCTTCATTTCCTCTGATAACAATCACCCTTGATGACACTAAGGCAAATTTTCAAGGTCAGTCTTTGAAGTCTGCTCTGACCCCAGAAAAGCTCTTCTCAGTTATCTCTTTCCTTGGTTTTCTTTGTTAAATTCACTGACATGGTGTGTAATATGATGCTTTCATGGATCTGTCAGCTAATATTTCTATTATGTACTAACAAAATGTTTTTGTTTTTGTTTTTATTGAGTGCACTCTTAAGCTTGAACTTCTCCATACACCTTTCCAAATAAAGTCAGTTCCCTTGGGGAAATCGTCAGAGCTCTCTCTTCTTGTGAGCTGCCTCTACATGTGGGAAAAGTCTGAGCCCTTCTTCTGAAAGTGGGGCCTATTTAGAGTGACCTTCCTAACTCCTGAGCATGGTGCTTTTCATGGGGAGCAGACTCTTCTTTTGTTGACTTATTTCTTTCCATGTGAGGCATCACACTCATGGGCAAGCATGATCCCAGGATTCCTAACCAAGATGCTACATAGAAGAAATGAATTGCTGTATATTGACTGTACCTGCCTGGAATTTAATTTCTGTAACACAACCACAAGGCTATGAATTTAACTATCTACTTTTTCACATTTCTCATTACCAATAGTGACTTGTCCTATAATGATACCCTGTAATATATACTTTGTAATTTTATGCCAGCAAATGACCACAGTATCCACTCATCCAGCTTTCTAATAAAACTATAGATCATGTGATTCTTAATGTATCAATCATTTGCAAAAATTTATCAAGCACCAAGTGTTATGAATATAAACCCAGTTTTTTGCAAACAACTGTGACGACAGAATTCTGCTTGCCAATGTGAATGTCTTTTTATCAAGAGACCTGGGATCTTGTTCCTTATATGAATAGAAATAGAAATTACAATTATATAAAGTAATACTTTTAAGAAATATATGTGTCCTAAGACATGGACATTGTCAATTAATATGAAACTTTGTCACTGGAAGTTCATAGACATAGATGATTATTTTGATGGAAATCACTATTAATAAATACCTGATTAATGCTGTATTATACTCTTACTTCTGCATTAAGCACATAGTCAGATATGATAACCTCTAAACTTTTTGCAGCTATTATCAGAATTTTCTATCTATTTTTTAAAGTGTGATTTAAGGACAGCCATAATTTTATCAACAGATCAGACAACAAAATTTTAATGTCTAAATAGTTATTATAATTAATAAATACAAATACATATTTGGTGTTAGAGATTTTGACTTTATTGTTATTTTCAAATGAGTGGCACATGATTATGATAAAAGTGCTCACTTAAGCAAATGCCTGCACACATGGAATGATATAAGCAGAAAATAAGTGTATGGTGAATATATTTTGAATAAATGAGAACTTAAGGATATTAATTTATACAATGTACTCAGAAATATGCATTGCTTCCTCATTAGTATAATGAATGACTCCTACCCTCAAGATCTCATGCAAAAATAAATTAGAATTATAATTTTATCACATCATTGATAGTGTGAAGATAGTTAAAAGTGTGAATACTTGAAAGAAAAGGTAATAGCAGTGCAAATGGCTATCTTGCTATCACAGCTCAATAAATGTGATTTTTTTTCACTTTGTTAAATAGCAATAATTCTTACACTTCTTAGTGCATCAAAACCTTTGCCCCCAAGAATGACTTGGAAGAAGTCTTGGGTATTAAACTGCCTTTGGATCAGCAGAAAATGATAGTCATTCAATCAAGAGGTTAGGGCCTGTACCATCTATCTTTTTACCAAAGTTATAGCAATTCAGGGAAGTTATGAAATAGTCTCTTGCTACTGTGAAAGAGGCTACTCAAGAGTTGCTAAATACCCTAGATATTTAAACAAATGGAATCAGAAAAACGTATTTTAGCAAGATGTTATTCTTACTGCTATTACTAGCATTATTTATGAATTGCTTTAATGACATAAAATATATGTAAATGATTATATCTAGTGTATGTGCATGTTCTACCATTAGTGCACTTTAAGCAATAGACCTTTTAGAAGCTAAGGTTGCCAAAAAGCAATAAAAATAACAATAGTTAAAACTGCATATTCATAAATTGTGTTGTTGCCTATATGCATATTATACTTCAAAAATTCAATTGTGCTTATTAAATGAATCCCCAAATGTACAATATAATGCAGTTTATTACTATATACTTATTATCTAATCTATAAATTTATGTATTAGAGCTTTTGACATACTTGCATATTTTCTTTTTAATTTTCCTCCTCCCTGCTCCTTTACTTCTTTCTGTTCTTCAGTTTGATTTTTCAAATTTTGGAATATTTGCATGGCTAAAATAAATTATAATTATAATTTATCACATCATTGATAGTGTGAAGTAGTTAAAAGTGTGACTATTTGAAAGAAAAGGCAATGGCAGTGCAGATGGTTATCTTGCTATCACACCAATCTCATGGCTTTAATTACCATCTACAATCTCTTTTTTAGCCTGTGTGTGTGTGTGTGTGTGTGTGTGTGTGTGTTTGTGTGTGTTTCAGAGAATCTTTTGATCAAATGTAATTACACCCTTCAAATTAAAATTCTCAGAGAATTAACACAACCAAATTTAATCTTTGCTCATGGAAAGTCCACTGGTGGTCTGGGTGACACATGAGGACAGGTTTCATCCACAAGCAGGCATACAGTGCCCTCCTGTTTCAGTATTAAGGCATCTCCATAACAGCACATGGTCCCACAGTTGCCCCCAGTGGGTAGGAGAATGGAACTGAGCCAACTGAATACTCCGACCCTCATCAGAAATGGTTTCTACTCACATCTGAATAGTCAAAGCAGATCATACAGCTATGTCTTACTTTTAACTGGTGGAGAGTTAAATCTTGTGTTCCTGGAATTATAAAACTGGGATAATGATTAGTAAAAGAAATGTTTATGAAATGCCTATGTCATTTTTGAAGTTTTAATATGTTTATATGTAAAATGCTTAGAAGATGTCTGATACAAAGATATGTAAGGATAAGTAATTATTATGATTGTGGACAATCATATCTCTTAGCCGGAGTGTTGAGGAAACAGAGTATGATTCCATGTAGTGAATCAGTAATGTACAAGATTAAAAACAACAAAAAAAAAATCCCAAAAGCTGACAATTAAGAAAACAAAACAAAACAACCCAGTAGGTTAAGAACCTTTAAGAGAAAATCACCAAGACTGAATTCTAGGACACAGGTCATATATGCAGGATATAGAAAAAAAGTTTTTAATTCTAAAAATAAATTAAAGAGAGCTATTAACTCAAAATATAATAAAATAAAAATTTCCTGACAATAATGATACTGCCTCTAACTTGTTTCAAATTTGGTATTAAAGAGAAATAAATTCCAGTCTTCTATAGATATAAGATATAATGAGGTAACCTGAAAGAGTAGCATAGTACACTTTTTAAAAACTGAGTAATATAACTCCTATTAAGAAGCAATTATGCAATAATTAGAAAGGAAAGCAATACAGACTGAAAATACCAGCTTCATGCAAAGAAAAGCAAGTTGCACTTTCACCTTCGTCTTCCCTTTTGCAAAAGACTGAGACATGTCTTCAAAGTAATTATGTCATTTTTTGCTAATGAAGATCTGAGAATCATTTACAAAAAAGATGGATAAAAAATGTGGGTGAAAATCTATAAAATATAATAATAAAAGTCATGGAAAACAATGTTAGGATCACTGAATACTAACATGGAAAAATATCTTATGTCCATTGTCTTTATATGAGTTTGTTTATTTTTATTTGTTTTTTTTGTTTTTTGTTTTTTTTTTTGTTTTTTGCACCAGGGATTGAATGCAGGAGCACTTTACCACTAAGCTATGTTCCCAGCATGGATTTTTATTTTTTTATTTTGAGACAGGGTTTTGTTAAGTTAGTTAGGGCTTCCACTAAATTGCCAATTGAAATTTTGACCATCCTGCCTCAGCCTCCCACACTGCTGGGATTAAGGGCATGCATCACTGGGCTGACCTGTGAGATGTTTTTCCTTAGAAAGCAAAACATTCTAACCCACAAATAAAATTGAGAAATCCTGGGAGAAAAGAGCAGTTTTAATTGTGAGAATATTCATAAAAAGGAGATGGATGACAATACAGGGAGTTTATGGTTTTGAGAGAAGTAAATATGAAAAAAATGATTGGTAGTGGAATAGTTTGTTTTTACCGGATGTGCTCATAATTTGCCTCAGAAAAATCACAAACCACAAATGTTGCCATCATAGCATTTATTTTAAAGGTTGATAGGACAAACCAAAAAGATGTTGCAATAATCCTTTTGGAAGAGTAATGATCCTCAGTTAAAGGTGGCAGAAGGGCATTTTCAAAATTGAGTAGAAATGGAAAAGCTATCGTGATTTGACTGATTATGATCACTTTCTTCATACAAACTGTTCAAACTGCCTTTTTAAAGGACATGATAAAATACAGAGCAATCTTTTACACTTAAAAAAAACTTATGGTAGATAAAAGTAAGAAACTTTACTTTGAATACAGATATTTGGAATTATGGCTTAGCCCAGAAACCTGAAGAGAAATATACAAAATGACTCCAAACATATCAAAGGTCATTTTCACAAAAGGATTAACCTTTTTTTTTTCTCCATCTACTCCATAATCCCAAAGCAAGAAAAGAGGCAGTAAAGAGCAACCTTCTTTCCTCAAAGAGTTACAAAAAGTTAGTTGATAAGCATCCCTTGTGTGAGCAACTGGGGTAGTTGAAAATATGTCTGTGTGTGTGTGTGTGTGTGTGTGTGTGTGTGTGTGTATACATACATATATATATATATATATATATATATGTCAATGCTGAGTTAAAATTCACATATACAATGCATATTTTTCTGCTAAGATTCCTCCTCCTTCCTCTGCCCTTCTCTTCCTTTCACTCTTTCTCTTTATTCTCTTCAAATTTCTTCTTTTCCTCCTTCTTTTTCTTGTTCTTTTTTTCTTTTATTTTTTATTTTCTAAAATAATTACAGAAACTCCTAACTTCCCTGCTTGAAATTAATCCATTTTTCTTTTACACAACATTTTAAATATTTTCTTAGATATTTGTATTCCTTTTCTTACTTTAAATTGTATAAATATTAAACGTAACCAAATGAAGCCATTAGCCATTGTTAGAATCAAAATAAAAAAAGGTCATATATTTTACTGATTTGATTTGACTCAGACACTTATTTTAATATTTTCCTCTCTTTGTTTTCTCTTGCCATTGATTTCCTGACAAAATTGGGCCTTTGATTTTTAAATTCCCAAAATATTGTAATTAGCCTACTGATAACATTTTCCTTCACTGATCCCTTGTTTCTTCTAAGTGGGGAATTAGATGTAGCTGCTTGATTAGATTTAAATCCTATTTGGCAAGAAAAATACACAGATTACATGGTTTTAATTCCTTGAGGACAACACAAAGTGCAGTGTTATTTGTCCTATGTTGCATCACTGCTATTGGGATTTGACAGCCAGATCTGTTCATGGTAAACTTACTGTATGAGTCAAGGTTCTCTAGAGGAACAGAATCAACAGGAAGATTATGATAGAAAGGGGATTTGTTAGATTGGTTTACACCACCAGAAGCTGGATGGTCCATAATGGCCACCTGCAGGCTGGAGAACTGGAGGAACCAATAGCTGGTAGTACAAGACTCGGAAGTCCCAGAAAAAGGAGGATCTGCAGTGCTACCCTAGTCCATGACCAAGGCATCTGGAAACTCCCTGGAGAATCACTGATAGAGTCTGCTTGAAAGAGTGAAGAAGTGAGAGTTTCCTACCCTCAGCAGATTGAAGCAGCAATCAAGAACCTGTTCAAGAAGAGTCAAGCTTGCATCTTCATCTGCTTCCTTGTTCTTCCAACTTTTATGTAATTCAAGCCACTATCCTATTGAGCAGTGCTGCCCACGCTTAGGGAGGGTCTCCACTTCAGTTCACTATCCCACATTCCAGTCATTCCCATCATGCTCTCATTGACACACCCAGAGGACTCTTAATCATCAACATCTCTTCATCCAACCAAGCTGACAATTCAAATTTAACCATTCCACTTACCCCTCAATCATTTATTCACAGTTTTATCTTGCATTTATGATTATTTCTAGGTCTGTCACTTTATTAGAGGGTGAAAAATAATTTTTAAAATTCACCTTTTAATTCTAATTCAACCTCTGAAAAAAGTTTTCTTGAAGAATTGTTTGATTAACCTGAAACACAGTTAACAAGGGAGCATAGTATAAATATTTGAATAGTTCCTTCTATTTATTAATCTTCTAAATAATTGGTGTCCTATATATAGTCTACTGAGCTAATTTTTTTAAAGTATTTTTTGAAACTTTGGATTCATAACTATTTCATATATTTTAATAAAGTATTTTTATTCTTTTTTTAATGATCAAACAAACCATCTTGTCCATTAAACTGAAGTCCATTCAAGTGCAATCTTTTGTTTCTTTTTTTAAATTCTGTTTCTTTTAAAATAGATATTTTAAAAACTTATTTTTAACTTTTTAATTTTGTTATCACTATACATCATAACATACACTTGTAAGAACTGAAAAAAATAGAGATCCTGTATATTCTTCACCTGTTTCCCTAATGGTAACATTATACATGACTGTAGTACCATAAAACAGGAAAGAAACTGACATTGATGTAATCCATCTATCTTCTCTCTCATGTCCTTTTCATAAAACTTCAGCAATTTTTTCCTTCTGTCTTTCTGCCCAACACCACCCTGTGGGATCATCTGCTATACTCTGCATTGTTCCTAAAGTTGTTTTTCTCAGAGCTCAAATTTGCTTTTTTGAAAATCAGTATTAAGGACAATAATTTAGACATCAGGGTCTTTGCTCACACTGTTTTTCATAGTTTCTAAGCCTTTTCTAAGCTCAGACGTAGGAGACATGCAGTATATTACTAGGAAAAAATAAGTGAATTACACTGGGGTTTCTCACATAAAAAAAATTACAGACTTAGGTTTTTGTTGTTATCTTCCTTAATTATCTTTGACTTTGTATTTTTTTTTCATTTGCTGATAATCTTGGGTTTGTTCCCATTTACATATCCAAATTTAACCCATTATTTTGATTGATGTCCCCTATGCTTTCTGCTTAGTCACATTTCACCATGCCTTATTCTGCCATTTACTTCTGGAAACTGACCCCATAGCCTTGCTCTCTGGCTTTCATTTGGATTCAGCAAATAGTAGGATCTGGGAAGGAATTGGATAGTTGAAGGAGTATAAAAAAGAACTATGGTTCTATTTTACCTCATGACTTCTATGAGGTGTCTTTCCCTATAGAGTGGTTTCTTGGGTTTATAGTTACTGTCCTCCTCTTACCTTTCAGGTAAGTTTTGTTGCTTCCAGTTACAAGGTACTGTATTAATGTGACTTCTCTTTTCTGCTGGAACTATCATTAATCAAACAGAGCAGTCTGAAAATTGAAACTGATGAATATTTATTTAGATTTTGATATATTTTAGCATTTGCTCTAGGCTATTGCAATAAAAGAGACATTTAAAAAATAGTCCCAGTTTTCAAGATACTAAGAGGTTAGTTGGTGGAACAAACAAATAAATAAATACTTCCATGTAAAATAATAAATCTATTATAGGACTTTGGAAATCTGCTTTAAGAACAGAAAATAAATTTGCTTAATCCATTATAGGAATTCAATGAAGGCTTCCTAGTGAATATGTTTCTGAGTTATACTTACTAAGTGTTCCTTTACATGCAATTAAAATGCTAGGAGGAAAGAACATATCTGGCTTATTTTCATAAAAATAAACACAAAACCTGTATTGCACATGGTAGGTTCAATAAATACATTCAGAATAACTGATCAGTTATATAAGAATGGGTGATCAAACAACCAGAATAGGAAACATTTATTTTTTTAAACTAAATCGGAAAAAAATCTTATTTTTATACATAGTTTTTGGTAAATTTTATGGATTACACTGCACATTGTCAATATATGTACTTAAAAATTTGATGTGTCTTGTAAATTTTATCTGTTATATTTGAAAACTAAATGCATATTTATAAGATGGGCAATGCCTATTAAATATCAGTTAAATTTGACTTATGGGCCAAGGAAAAAGGAATTTAAAAAACTCAAGGTGAAATGAGACCAATTTAAAAAAGGACTATGTTCAACAAATTAGTCAATACTTGGATTGCTGATAAAACCTTCTCTATGCAATAATTGCAGGTATGTAGTCAAATAGTTCTATTTACTGGAATCTTGTTTGTTTTGGAGATGGTCCAATTAATTTTCTTTCAATGATGATATTTCAGAAAAGGCATATAGTTTGTAAATATATCCTAAATTAGAATAATGAACAGATTTGTATAAGTTTTACCTTAAAATATATTATTAATGATAAATGCTAATTGTACATATTTATGGGAGGGCAATGATTATGTGATGCATATATAAAATCAGAGTAATTAACATTTTGTTTTCTTAAATGTTTAGATTTATTTGTGTTGGGAAACTCTGAAAACCCTCTTCTAGATTTTTATAAAATACACAGTAAGTTCTTGCAAACTATTGTTTTAGTCAGCTTTTTCTCTGTTGTAACTAAAATATCTGACCAGAACAATTTTAGGGATGAAAAGTTTATTTGAGGGATCATAGTTTCAGAGGGCTCAATCCATAGGGCTTCAGGTGAGGCTGAACATCATGACAGAAGAATTTGGAGGAGGAAAACAACTCACAAGTTGATCAAGAAGCAGAGCGAGATCTCCACTTGCCAAATACAAATATATACCCCAAAGTCACACCACAATGACCCACCTTCTCTAGCCACACCCCACCCACCTTCTATTACCACTCAATTAATCCAATCAGGTGATTAATTCACTGATTGGGTTAAGGCTGGCATAACCCAATCATTTCTCCTCTAAACCTTCTTGCATTGTCTCACATGTGAGCTTTAGTGGGACACCTCACATCTAAACCTTAACATTGTAGTTACCCTACTATGCTGGAGAACACTGGAAATAAAAATTTGATGTGTGGTCATCCCAGTTGTATTTCAGATAAGTTATTAATATAGAAAGTCAACTCCTGTTTTTCAAAATAGTGTTTTCACAAACAATTACATTTATAGTTCTTGAAATTTTCTTGACAAAATGTCAGATATATCACAGGATATATTACTATTAAATGAAGCTGAAGACTAATTTAAATCTCAATTTAATATCATAGTATCAATCCATTGTACATCTTGCTTAAAATATCAATAGTCATTATCGAATAAAAAACTCAAACTGTTTTTTCCTCTGTAGTTATTAAACCTTCAACCACAATTGAGGCACAAGTGATAAGGATAAAAAAATGATTTGACTCAATTGCCAAAAAGAGAATTACACTAATAACATGAATTACCTCCATTCCATCTTTTTTTTTTTTTTTAACAGACAATCAGTCATCTACATTATGGCACTTTGCTAAGAATTACAACTTAATAAAGATCAATAGAGGGAAGGGAGCAGGAAGTGGGGGGAGGGGAGTGGAAGGAGAAGTACTGGGGACTGAATTAGAACAAGATATAGTGCATGCTTTTATAATTATGTCAAAATGGAGTCGACTGTTATGTACAACTAAAAAGAATCAATAAATTTAAAAACACTATTTTGCCATAAAAATTATGTATATATGAAAATATGAAAGCAAAAATTTATGTTCTTTGATAAGATTTGCAGGATACTTATACAGCAATGTTGCATTGGAAGAGATTTGTCTCTTCATGTGTGTTTAGATGTTTTCTCATTCCTACCATTTTGTTATACATGTGTAAAACATTTTGATTCTAAAACCTTGGATGTCCTACTTCTGTTGTCAAGTGCAATGTACGCACTGTCATGCTCTCAACCCTTTTGCTCCCCACCCCTGTGCTATGGTGAACCCTATTTGTGAGCAGGCTGATTCCTTCCAGATAAGGCCATTATACATGTGATTTTCTGGGTTCCAACTCTTGATTTAGAAGTAAGGTAAACAGTGGTGCTAAGTAGGCATCTTGAAGATAATTGGTAGCCCTTGTGAGACAACTCCCTCAGATTTACTAATTGAAAGTATTTTCTTTTAAGAGAAGAAAAGCTCCTTCAGAGCAACAGTGATTATCTTCTACTGCTGAAACAAATCTCAGGCGTGTTTGGGGTGTTGAATATTCTCAGCCTCATGATCTATGTTCCTGGCAGAATAATGGTAGACATCTAATCTAAATCTGAGCAGACACTTTCAAAACGTGTAATATCAACAAGAGAAGCAGGTGATGCCAACCATAAAGAGAAGGCCTACATAATTCTATCTACACGTAATGGAGAAATAATATGATTCATTTATGGAAAAAAACATGATGAGATTGGGCCTAAATACATGAAATAGTCATGCTATAGTGATGGGGTGGGAAATAAATACTCTGACTCCAAGCTACTCTAATTCTGTTTTCTGTCTTTGCCTCCAAAGTACTGAAATTGACCAGAAAAGGAGAATAAAGGATCACTTCAATGCAATCTGCAGAGGACAGCAAAACTCAAGAAAATGAAGGATGAAGAAGGGTTGAGATTGGCTCTTGCAAAAGAAATACTGTATAATGATTCTACATATCTACAAGGAAACAATCTGAGACATATTGCTCTTTGTTAGCTGAAATCTCTTATTTTTCCTGAGCACTCAGGTGAACTTCATTTCCCAGAATCTCTTCCTGTGGCTATGCTAAAGTGATTGGACTAATCATGGAGTTTCCAAATGGGCAATAAAAAAATCATGAGGCCTAGTTAAACTTAAATTTGAAATAAACAAAAGTATTTCTTAACCCCCATACTTGGATTGAACCCCAGGGTGCTTCACCACTTAGATATTTCTCTAGCCCATTTTACTTATTTGTTTATTTTTAATTTAGAGACAAGATTTCACTAAGTTGTCCAGGCTGGTCTTGTACTTTTAGTCTCTGCCTCAGTCTCTCAAGTATCTGGGATTACACGTGAGTACCTCTGTGCTGGGTACAAATACTGTCTTTAGAACAGATGGTTTAACTCATGATGGTTTTACAAGTATTTTACTTTATAATAATGTGAATGTGATAAAGTAATACATATTCAGTAGAAATAATACTTTGAATTTTAAATGTGATCTTTTCCCAGTGTAGTAATATGCTAACAATGTTCTCTCGCAATGCCAGGCAGTAGCACAGAGTTCCCAGTCATCAAATGCAATTATGAGGGCAAACATAGGTACTCTACAGTGTCCCACATTGCCAGCATTTTTTGGATACAGGTATTCAACAAGTGATAAAATTATCATAAAATAGGCTTTGCATTAGATGACATTGCCCAACTGTAGGCTATTGTAAGTGGTCTGAGCACGTTTAGGGCCAGTGAACTTAAATAAGGATGTTTGGTAGACAAATTGTGTGAAATACATTTTTAACCTACAGTATTTTCAGCTTATGATGGGTTTACTGGATATAAGTCTACCCTAAGTTAAAAGGCACATATAAGTATATTACATGAATGTTTGGTACATAAATGTACAAAAATGCATTTGATATTTATCTGAAATTCAAATGTAACTGACTGAATGTCTTGCATTTTATCTAACACCAGATAAATTAAAAGTAGATTGAGGCAGCAAGATGGCAACTGACTAAGATCTTCTGGTGATTGTCTCCAGAGACTCACCAAGTTGAACAGCTTTTCCTGCCTCAAAGACTCTTACAAGAGCTTAGAAAAACAGGATCAGAGACCCTAGTGACCCTTTTTTAATAACAAAGAAAAAAGTTATTTAAAAATGCAGGAAGTTGAGTTGGAAGTCTAAGTTTCAGGCTTGAAAGCTAATCCCAGACCTCCCCTGCAGAATCCCAGTACTAGACAAAGTCCCACAATCCCTGTCACTAGTTCAGCACCCCCTGACTGAGTGCCGAGAACTGCTTTAGGTCATGCAGCTGCCTGCCTCCCCATCTCCAGTGGCAGGAGAAGAAGCAAGACTCCACCAGCCGAGGAGCAGGACACCAGAAAGCTAGCACAGGGTTTTGTCATGCAACCCAGTGCCAGGACTTGGGCAGAACTGAAGTTGTCAGAGCTCACAAAGGAAGCCTCTACCTCCTTCTGAGCAACAGGTGGACACCTATATGATGGAATATGTTTATTTTTTTATTATTTTATTTATTTATTTATTTATTTATTTTTTATTGAACACAAATGGAGTACAGCTATTGTTTCACTGGATGTACACAAAGTAGAGTCACACCATCTGTGCGTTCATGCATGTACACAGGGCAATGGTATCTGTCGCACACTTTGTTATTAATTTTACCCCCCACCCACCCCCACCCCTCCCTTCCCTCTATGCTAGCTATCTTTCCTCCATTCTTACCATCTTTCCCCCCCACATTATGCATCATCATTCATTTATCAGAGAAACCATTCGACTTTTGGATTTATGGGATTGGCTGATCTCACTTAGCATAACAGTTTCCAACATCATCCATTTACCTACAAATACCATAATTTTATTCTTCTTTATAGCTGAGTAATATTCCATTGTGTATATATACCACAGTTTCTTTATCCATTCATCTACCCTGTACAAAACTTAACTCAAAGTGGATCAAGGACCTAGAAATCAGACCAGAGACTCTGCACCTAATAGAAGAGAAAATAGGTCCAAATCTTCATCATGTTGGCCTAGGACCAGATTTCCTTAACATGACTCCCAAAGCGCAAGAAATAAAAGCACGAATAAATGATTGGGATAGAGTGAAACTAAAAAGCTTCTTCTCAGCAAAGGAAACAATCAGCAATGTGAAGAGAGAGCCTTCAGAGTGGGAGAAAATCTTTGCCACACACACTTCGGACAGAGCACTAATCTCCAGAATCTACCAAGTAGTCAAAAATCGTTACACCAAGAACACCAATAACCCAATCAATAAATGGGCCAAGGAAATGAACAGACACTTTACAGAGGAAGATCTACAAGCAATCAGCAGATTTATGAAAAAATGTTCAACATCACTCGTTATAAGAGAAATGCAAATCAAAACCACCTTAAGATTTCATCTTACCCCAATTAGAATGTCTTTTATTAAGAACACAGGCAACAACAGGTGTTGGCGAGGATGTGGGGAAAAGGGTACACTCATACATTGCTGGTGGGAGTGCAAGTTGGTGCAGCCACTCTGGAAAGCAGTGTGGAGATTCCTTAGAAAACTTGGAATGGATCCACCATTTGACCCTGCTATCCCACTCCTTGGCTTATACCCAAAGGGCTTAAAATCAGATTGCCTCAGTGATGCAGCCACATCAATGTTCATAGCTGCTCAATTCACAATAGCTAGATTATGGAAACAACCTAGATGGAATATGTTTAAATTTCATTAAGCCTTGGGGTGGGAATAGGGCATACCCACCCTTCTTCAGAGACTGCCTAGGTCTTTATGACCTTGTGATCTAAGGCCTGTCTTGGATAGCTAATGGACTGCTATCAGCAGCAGTACCCCAAATTAGGCAGCCTTGTATGGTACATACAGATTCAACTTGCCAAGATGTAGGAAAAAGTAGTAAGTACAAGAATTTAGTGCTGGGCTGGTGAATCCTAACACTATAGGCCCCATACCCTAGCCTCCTTGGAGACAGAGCCAGTGCCAGGAAAAACATGAGTTCCTAGTCTATCAGGTTTCTATTCCAGCTAACATCACCCATGGCTGGTTCAACCTATAGGCAACTATGCCAATGTGTGTCTTTGTCCTAGCCCAGGATTGTGTTTGTCTTAATGGACTTTTGGCTCAAAGTGACACATCTTGCTGACATTGGTGGATTCTATTGTGACATTGGAGGTTGGGAATGGTCAATCCACAGTGATTTTGCTCAGAAGTAGGCAGAATCCTGTAATACCTGACCATACCTAAGGACAAGCCATCTGGGATTATCCTGGCTCCTAGAAAATATGGGAGTAGACTACATTTCTTGGGCACTCTCCTAGTTCTTTCTGAATAATACACCTCAACATATTTGGAACACACCTGAATTTGACTTGCCCTCTGCTACTAAAGCAGTGAACAATATACCAAAAGCAGATGCCAGGCAAACCTAGATTTGGGCACCATTCAGTACTGGATTAGAAGTGACTAGTGAAATAGAGAAAATAAGCAGCCTGCTTAGAGTTTCTGGAAAGACAAAGCCACCTAGGAAAAATGGAATAGATACCTTATCCTTCATTACCCAGATGAGAGTTCCTGCCAAAAAGCATCAAGATCATCAGAAAACCATGACCTCATATAACTCAAAATAAACTGACCAGGTAGTAATCAGGATTGGAGAACCCTCAGATGGATAATTTAAACAGCTATTTAAGGAAAATGAAGAAAGTATAGATAATATTTTTTGTTTGTTCCAGCTTTTATTTTGGTGCATTATAGTTGTACATATTGATGGAATTTGTTGTTACATAGTCAGAGAAACGCTTTGATGTGAAGAAAATTAACAGTGATGGAAGACATTTTTAAAATTCAGGTATTTTTGAGCAGAAAAAGAAACTCAGGAAAATTTAAAACATGATAGAAAGCAATATAGCAGGATAGAGAAAACAGAAGAGATCATATGTTCAAAGACTGGCTACTTTAAAATACACAGAGGAGAAAGAAAAAAGAAAAAGAGTAAAGGGGAATGAAGAAATAATACATGGAATTTGGGACAGCATTAACAGAGAACATATTTTTGGTTACTAAGACTCAAGGGTTTGAGAATGCCAAAGGGTAGAATGTTAAACAAAAAAATAATAACAAAAATTTTCTAAAGTTAGAGAAACATATATAGAGGAAGTCAAAGATCACCAGTCAGATAAAATACAACTAAGTTTAATCAAAGACATCCTATAACCAAGCTCTCAAAGATAAAGAGAAGATTCTCAAGGGAGAAATTGACAAAAATATCCTATAGATTCTTTTTTTTTTTTCTTTTTGCGGTACTGGGGATTGAACCCAGGGCCTTGTGCTTGCAAGGCAAGCCCTCTACCAACTAAGCTATGGGTGTAAGAATAATAACAGTATGTGTGACAGACATCATTGTCCTGTGTACATGTATGAATGCACAGATGGGGTGACTCTACTTTGTGTGCAACCAGAAAAACAATTGCTGTACTCCATTTGTGTTCAATGAATCAAAAAATTAAATAAAAAGAAAAAAATATCCTATAGAAATGAAGAAGAAATAATGACATTACAAAACAAAGTTTGAGAGAATGTATCTCTATCAGATCTTTTCTACAAAAAATAATAAAGGAAGTTCTTTAAACTGAAAGAGACACTAAGAAGTAAAGCAGAAAACTCATATAAGGAAGTCATGTATAAAACTCACTGGCAAAAGTGACTATACAAATTCAAAATGCTCTATGGTAAGCATGGTGTGTAAAACATTCATATATTTTGTATGAAAACTATAAAAGCAATTAAAGTAATTATAGCTACATTGCTATTTAGAGAACAATACAGAAAAATGTAAAATGGGATGTTAAAAATTTAAAATGTGGGGAGAAAGGAGTACAAGTGGGGTTTTCTTTTTACTGTGGTTACCAAATGGCTATAGTTAGAATTTATCAATACTCACCTTGAATATAAATGGAATAAATTATCTAATTAAAAGACGTAGAGATTCTGAATGGATAAAAAAATAAGATCTAACTGTACATTGTTTATAAGAAACTCACTCTACCTCTAAGGACACACATGGACTAAAAGTGAAGGGCTGGAATAAGATATTCCTTGTAAATGGAATCCAAATGAAAGCTGAAGTACACATTTATATAAAATAGAACTTGAATCAAAGGCAGGAAGAAGGGACAAGGAAAGTCATTATATAATCATAAAGGGGTCAATTCAACAAGAGGAAATAATAATTCAAAATATATGTATTCCCCCAATATTAGAGCATCCAAATATATAAAGCAAATATATGTAAGGAAGACCTAAAGGAGTTATAGACACCAGTACAGTAAAAGTTGGGACATTAACACCCCACTTTCAGCAATGTGCGTTATCACCCAGATGGAAAATTAATAAAGATACACCAAGTTAAATTTGTACTATAGATCGAAAGGGCCTGAACGACCACTATAGAACATTCCATACAACAGCTGCCAAGTACAGGTTTCTCATCGGTACACAGAACCTTCTCCAAAACAGATCAAATGATATGAAGAAACAATTCTCAAGAAATTTTTTTAAAATTTAACATCATGTGGGGTATCTTTTCTGACCACAAGTAGAAAGTGATAAGAAGAAAAATCTTTGGAAGCTATTCAAGTACTTTGAAATTAACATACGTTTGAACAACCAGTGGATGCAAAAGAAATCAAGAAGGCAATTGTAAAATATTTGGAAAGAAATGAAGATGGAGGCAAATCCTACTGAAGCCTATAGGACTGAGGGAATTTTGCAGCAATCAATGCCCACCTTCAAAAAGCAGAAAAATCCCAAACAACCTATCACTGCATCTTTTTTTTTGTTTTTTTGTTTTTTTTCCAGTGCTGGGGATTGAACCCAGTGCCTTGTGTTTGCCAGGCAAGCACTCCACCAACTGAGCTCTATCCCCAGTCCTATCACTACATCTTAGCACCTAGAAAAACAAGAACAAGCCAAATCCCAAAGAAGAAGAAATAATAAAGATTATTAGTAAGAAGATAAGTAAAGATTCTTAGTAAGAAGAAAGAAATTATAAAGATTGAACAGAGATGAATGAAATGGAGACTACAAAACAATACCAATGATCAAAGAAACAAAGAGCTGTTTTTTGAAAGAATAAATAAAATAGACAAACTATAACTTTAGCTAAACTTCAGTGCAATCCCTTCTTTTGATTTTCTCACTTAAAAAAATATCTCAAACAGGCCCTCTATTCTTTTTCCTCTTCTGTTTGGTAGAAATATAACTAACTCATCAGGCTGACCCTAGGGGTCATGAGGAGGGAATGGAAAATCATCTGCTGATTGGAACAGTTCTGGGCCCAATCATCTCTGGGCAGTGAGCTGTGGGAGCATGTACCTGCTTTGGCAAGTGTGCTGTGAGTAGAAGCCTACTGTGTGTGAAGTCACTGATAATTGGGGATTTGTCAATCAAGTACCTGCAATCCAGTTCTCCCTGGTGAATCATGACCTCTGCAAACTTCAGTGACCAATTTAGTGAAATTTTAAAGTTTCATTCCTTTATTCATCATTTGATATATTTATTAAACACATTTTATAAGAAGCATTTTGTTAGCATGGATACAGTGTTTGCCTTAGAGAGTTTAGAATGCTTATTATAGAAAGTCTAGAGAGGTGAGAACATAAAAACAAAGCAAAAAGTTGAACATAATATAAGCTACAAAAATGTAGGGAAGTGTGGTATCTTAGAAATATACTGAAGAATTGAATGGAAGAACATTTCATTTTCTTTCCTTCTACTTACAGTTAGATAAACCAGGAATGCTATTATTTCTTTTCTATCAGGCAAATTGCTAAATTCAAGGCCTAACTTAAACATGATCTCTGTATGCTTTCCAAATATATTTTTCTTAATATTTTCTATTTTGCTCAAACATCACCTACTGCTCTCTTATAATTATTTATTTCCATATTTATGTTTCTAGTCAAAAGTTGTATTCATTGAAATTTAGAAACCTGACAAATTAGGTTTATTTTCTCATGTCCAACAAAATGGCTGTGTGTATAATGTCTAAGAATAATCTTTGTGTCCTCTGTTTTGTGTGAAATGGTTTATTCCTGGTATCCTATCGTATCCAATTGTGCAGTCAAAAGTGACTTCATAATTATTCCCAACAAACCAGTTTTCCTTTAACATAAAGCATCCATATGACTGGCCATGGTATATCAGAATTTCTGAGATGTATTTCCATGTTATCCTTTCTGTCAGTACTGGTCTACGTATCTAGCTAAAGACTATATTGAATATAGGCCTGTGAGAGCCATGTCTTTCGCTCTGGATTGTGCTTAAGAATATGATCTGTTTCTTATTCTGCTTCCTCCCAAGACCTAGTACAGCATCTTCTGCATTTAAAATGCTAAGTAGGTTTTCAAACAACTTCTGTAGCTACTTCTGCAACAAAATGCTAGCATAATCAATGGAGAAAAGTTACACTAGAACCCATGAGAATTGTCCATTGATGCCGGGCACGTTTTGCAGAGCCTCTCAGGATTTGCCTTTCTCCCTGCTTACTGTCAGTATCATTCCCGCGTTTCTGATGATATACACACAGCTTTGATTGCTGCTCTTATTCTGTTCCATCTGCTACTCTCTTATTTCCCAGCAGACAAGCTACTATGCTCTGCCACTTTAATTTCTGCTTTAGTGCCCTTAAACTGCTTCTCCGACTTACCAGCCATGCTTTAGCTCACCATAATGCACCTGCTGGGGAACTGAGCTGCTGCACATGTGGCCAGCCATGACTGTGGGATGCTTTCAGATATAAGGTGAAAGTGCTTATGGAATGGAGGTCTAAAACCACCTTAATTTTTTTCTGTTGGTTACTTGACTGTTTTTTGAATAGGAATGTGTGCTACAATATGCTTTTGTTCATGTCGCCATGATTAGAAATCAACAGTTCCTGACACTGAATTCTCTAGATTTATTAAAAATCCAAACTAATGCTCACCCTAGTTACACCAACTTTTAATGCTGTATTCCTCTTAACAGGAGGTGTTTATTCTATAAGTAATATCACCTTACCACCTACTGAAGGTGTCAAATTAAGTCTACGGCTGACACTCTTGTCTTGAAGAGCTTCTGTTCAAATCCTAGCTGTAGGCAATTAAAAAGTTTCTCTACGTTATTCTTTAAACTCTATTGAGCTTTTTATATAATGCATGTATAGGTGGCTAAACATTCAATTAAGAAATAAATATTGCTTCTCTTTATGTCATAGGGTAAACAACTTCTAAGTGATGGGATCAAATAAAATATTCTGGCAGAATAGAATTGGATATTCATCTAAATGTCTGCATTTTTACTCTAAGCATAAGCCCTCTTTCCCGACTTAAGAGTATCAGAATTATTGTTTCTTTGACATCAAATAGGTATTTATATTTCATTGATTTTAAAAACAATTATATTCATTTAAATGTATAAAGAATCTGGTTAGTTGCTTTATCTCTCATTCATATGCTTTCTGCAAAGACAAAGAAGGGGAAATATTCATCTTTAATCAGTTCTTCTTACTAACATGAAGCTAAATGAAGCTAAATGATTCTTAGATTTTTTTTCAGAGTTCTGGACTTCTATTTTTAATTCCATAAAAGTCCTACTAACATGGAAACCCTCCTCTTCTATAATTTTGATAAAAATCAGGATATTATATTTGGGGGTCCCTTCCATATTTTCTCTTAACTTTTGCTTGTAAAGAAGGGCTACCATTGTTTCTGTATCTTTTTAAGGCATCAGTTATATGGAGAAAATTATACTTTTAGAGCTTAACTCTACTCCTGCAGGCCAGGAGGAAGTGAGGATTTTCAAGTCTTTAATTGCTCTATGCTAGGAAACAGTAAGATGCATGTGCAAGGAAATTAATCTTCTAAAACAGATAATTTTTAAACTTTATATTTTCATCTGGGAGCTTTTCAAGTAATTTTAATTGGATTCTTAAAAATGAACAAACAGGTGAAAGACAACTGCCCTGTTTAAAGGCAGTGAAAGTTCTGAAAGCTACAGACCTCTTGATACAAACCAGTGAGCTTTCCTTAGTGTGTCACAGGACACAACTCGACTGGAAAGTCACAGTTCTACAGGATGGCAGGAGATGTTTGACTCTGACCATCTCTACTTGGGGCCATTAGGATCTATCTATATATCTAATCTAATCTATCCATCTATCCATATATATTCACCAACACATACACATGCATGTATATATTAGAAAATTTAATGCTGTTAATAAAATGTAGCTATTGTAGATCATCATTTTATACAGTATTCATTTCTTGAAAAAGAAAAAAAGAATTTAAAATCAAGTGTAGGGTGTTTAGAAACATGAAGTTAGAGAAAAACTCATAAATGGGTAAAATAAAAGCATTTTATAAGTATAATACTATCCCTTATAGATTTTAAAGTTCATTACTTTTATCAGTGGAAATATGAATATCAAGGTATTTAAATATGATAGGATTGGAGAATTTATTATATGATAATTTTCAGAAGTTTTTCACATCCTAATTTGAAGTTGTACATTTTTTCTACTTAAAATTTTTTATATATCTATTTTTCATAATTTATTTTACCTGTGTTTTGTGCAGAATAATTTGACTTGCAATATGTTGTGTAATGAAATTAGTCTTACCTCAAAAATGTTACTTTGTAGCCTTTTTGAATCAATTCCTTATCATGTATATTCACAAATTTTTAAAAAATATATTATCTGCCACATATGGTATGCTGTACATTTCAAAACAATTTATAATTATTAAGACCATTACATAATACTAATATTAAGTGCCTACAATGTGACAGGTGCAGGACACAGAATTTTTTCTAAACCTTGCAGTAACTAATTTGGTTTTGGACAGAATTACAGGCAATTAAATAATTTTAGAAGGATTAAAAGATTTGCCAATACCCATGTGGACTAATATATAACTTAGCCCAAATTTTAGCTCCTAAGTTTAACTACTAAGTACTGCAATTTTAGAAATCTTTTATGCTATTTTCCAGTTGCTATTTAATGCCAGTATGACTACATAAAAGCCATATATGTAAATATACATATTACTTATTATGTGTTTGTATATATAATAACTAATATGTGTAATATTGTAACAAATATAATAGTATATGCATAATATTCAAATCACAATACATTTAGTCCAATATCCCAAAGGGCAAAGAGTATGATTGACAGTGCAGAATTAATGCAGTGTAAACGTGATGATTGATTTTTGTATAATGCACTATTTTGTTGACTGTGAAAGAGAAGATGAAGTGCACATTGGAGGAAAGTTGTATAATCTGGCCATAGCTCAATTTGTGTTCAGATCAGCCTTTGCTTCCTGCTACTTTCACCTGGAAATATCCATAAATAGTCTAAATTGTAGATAGCCAGAATATGGTTTGCACACTGCATACTGCTTGGGATGTTTGGATAGAGAAGGTGGCAATCCTGATTTATATTATAAGCCAGGCCTGAATCATGGTCAATCTATGTTATCTCCTTACTGACCCGTCTTTACAATCTCTCTTCTGCCTCCAAGAGTTGGGCTGAATTTAAAAACTTTAGTACAGAGCTTCCCAAACTGTGGTTGTAGACCCAAAGCAGCAGCATCCTGGAATTTGTAAGAAAAGCATTATCTTGGGATTCAACCATGAACTACTTACTGAATTACTAACTCTGAGGGTGGGACCAGCAATCTGCATTTTACCTCATCATGCAGGCCTATCTGATGCAACCCAAAGTTTGGAAACCAGACTTCTCGTATAAAAAGCAGAAATGCTTTACCATCACAAACTGCTGGAGTTTGTCTAGGCAGCTGTGGATGGCCTTTTCCTAGTGCCTTGGGGTGGGAATTACAGCAAAGGAGAGCATGCAATCCTGATCTTTGGCTAAGAAGCAGATCTGGGAAGTACTAGGAAAGGTTTATTTATTAATCTCGTAGGAATGGAAGTTTCCATCTCTTGAGGATCTCTTTTCTTTCTGACATTTAGCAGCTCATTTACTAGGGCAGCCACAGAAGAATCACCTCCTAGTGTTTATTTGGACCTCAGGTACAACAGAGTTTTGAGATAATTACATTTCTTAGTGCTCAGCACAGAATTCATCACTGTCTTTGAAATTTTTTTTGTCTCTGTTTACTTCTTTTAATTCCAAAACTTCTATCAGATGTAATTACAAATTGGAGGTTCCCAGAACCACCACCCAAGTTTCATTCATTTGCTAGAGAAGCTCATTTTCTTTCTATTTTGCCATTATTATAATATTTATATTATAGACCCAATAATATATTGTTATAATTATTACTTCATATAATCTTATGTCTATTAAAAACACTGAGAAAGAAAATGAGAAAAAGTTTGCATTTATAAATGCTACGTTTATCTTCTTACCTGGCATTTCTGCATCTTTAATTTGCCCCCATGGGATTGAATTAACAATTCACATCATTTTCTTACTCCCATACAGATCTCCTTCCACCCATCTCCTTCCTGCTATTATTGTCAAATACACTACATTTAAATCTTATAGGCCAATAGCACAAATAAATGTTCATACTTTATACAATTATTTTATAAAGCTGTTTTTTAAATCAATTGGGAGAATAAGGAAGCATAAATATGTATCACGTTATCTTTTATAATTACATTATTAACTTTTCTGGTTCTGTATATATATATTGTTTTAGGCATTAGATATTCATTTGGATTTACTTGTATTTAGCTGTAAACACTTTTATGTGTATGTTTATAAAGCAGATCAGCTGCAATATATTCCCATATTTTTGTTTATTTGCAATATATTCCCATATTTTGTTTATCTGTGCACTAAATTTTCACAGATAATTTTGGTGGAGAGAAGAGTTTTGTCTGATTTTTTTTTTTCCTTTCAGCACATTTAACTTGTCACCTTAATGTGTGGTGGCCTCCTTTGTCTCTAATGAGCAGTCAACTGTTAATTTTGGGGAGAATCTTGTGCAAACAAGTGGTTCTTCTCTAGCTATTTTTGAGATTTTTCTCTTTGGTTTTGGCTTTTAACATTTTTCTGTCATATGTCTGGGTGTGGATCTCTTTGCAATTATTGTATTTGTATTTCACTGATATTCTTGGATGTGTCGTTTAATGTATTTCAGGAATTTGGTCAGTTTTCAGCTGTTATTCTTCAAATATTTTCTCTGCTTTAACTTTCTTCTTTCATACTGATACCTTCTGTAAGCATATGTTGGTGCATTTAAAGGTTTCACATTTCTCTGAGGCTTTTTTTTTCCCTGTGTTTTTGTTTTGGCTTGTTATAACTTCTGTCAATTTATCTTCAAGTTGGTCATTTCTGTCTTGTTGAAACCTATTCATCTTTAATGAATAATTTGTATATTGTACTTTTTGCATATAGATGTATCATTTGGTTCCTTTTATAATTTATCTTTGTTGATATCCTCTATTTGATAAAGTATAGACATCATACCTTCCTTTATCTTAGGATGGTTTCCTTTAGTTCTTTGAACAAATTTTAAAGGCCACTTTGACAACTTTGTTAAATATTATGTCTTTTCAGTCTTACTGTTTTTGCTGCCTCCTATTTTTCCCCTATGCTTGAGCCAGACATTTCTGTCTCTTTGGGCCTCATTCTACATAAAACTAGTCATTTCTGGTAATATATGATAGTCCTTCTGAATAGCAATTCCCCTCCTCATTTCTGGGCTTGTTTTTAGTATTATTTGGCTATTTATTTGTGACATGGATAAGTTAGTAAAGACTATTGAGGTTTAGTAAGGGCTACTTCTGCAGTGTTAACTGAAGTCACCCTCAGAAGGCACACCCTTGGTGGGTACCCTTACTCTAAGATAGCACAGCTCGGGCAGGTTCCTCTTATTTCTTCCCTGATCTCTTTCTTAGCCTGTTTACTTATTTTGATTTTATACTCTGCCTCTTAGTCTCCACCAGTTCCTAATGGCTCAGTTGCCCTGGAACACTGAAGTCTGATACATTAACTTGTGCAGGGGTAGTTTTCATGCCCAGTCTTTGAGGTTCATTTTATTTCAGAAGACTTCTTAGATGTCTCCTTCCCTCTACGGTTTTTCTTCTTGCGATTAATTAGAATGAACTACTTAAGAACAGCCTTAATCTTAACATTTCTCAAATTGTATTTCATGAAAACTCAATTCTTTGGGGATAACTTTGGGATTTTCTTTTCTTGTGAGCCCCCTCTTCCCTGGGTGGACTCTATGTCTCTGCTCCAGGCATTGCATAGAACAAGAGGCCGATCCCCTTGGTTTGCCTCTTTGGTGTGGACACCGTTGCTATGCACATGGGCTGGAACAAGGCAATTGCTGACCCAATTTTCTAAGTTCTACCATAGTAGAACTTCCATCCAATAGACAGAACCTTGGTAGATGGAGGAAGTTGTATACATCTCATCTGCTTTCATTAGTTCATCTACTTCAAATTTGAGGTGAATTTGAGGAATGAGAAAAGACTTTGGACCTTCTCTTCCCAATGAAATATGGTAGGTAAATTTTGCCTGGAAGCTAAAGGCACAGATAGCCCTTTCTTGGCTAGTTCTACACAGAGTAGAATTTCAGTTTCACTGAGCTGGGGTTGGAAGGGAAATTGGGAATGGGTTGTGACATAAATAGCATAGACCCTCACTGTTATTATCAAGTAAATTTTCTCGGGTAAATGTTTTTTCATTTGGTATACATTCCTAAAAAAATTTTCAGAATTTAAAGATTTCCTTTTCAATAATTTTCACCTACCTTGTTTTATTTCATTGGACAGTAGTCCACTGAACTCCTTATGTTGTCATTCATTCCCAAACTAAAATTCTCTTTCTGTTTTATACTTTTAAAAATTTTTGTAAAAGTTTTCTGTTATATTCTTAACAAGTTTTTTAAATTACACCAAGTACTGTTTTTAACAACATGCATGCCACTTTGTAAAATAAAAGATTGCCCCTACCATTCCACCAGCCACTCCATGGTGCACCCAGCATATTTTACTTGCACATCTAAAGTCAGTGGATGTCTTGGTTGTCCCAAAGTTCTTACCATCATTAATAATATTGTGATGAATCTTACTAGGCATGCCAACATATAAAATGGTCTGGAATTATTAGGAATATAAGGTGAATAACATATTTTTTTATTTATAGACTATGCACATATTTAAAGATATCTCACGTCACTTTCCATTATGTGTGCCATTCTCTATTCCAAACAGTAGAACATGAGGATTTCTTTTCCTATTCCATGTAATGCTTGTCATTATACAGCTTTTTAAAATTTGTTCTAATTAGTTATACATGAGAGTAGAATGCATTTTGACACATCATGTAGTAACTGGAGTATATCTTCTCATCCTTGTACATGATGGAGAATCACACTGGTGGTGTAATCATGTTTGCACATGGGGGAATAATGACCTCTTCGTTCTATTTTTCCTTCCTACTCCCATTCCCCCTTCTCCTCCTTTCACTCCCCTCTGCTTAATCTAAAGTACCTCTATTCTTCCCTAGCCCCCAACCTCTTATTGTGAATTAGCATCTACATATCAGAGAAAACATTCGGACTTTGGTTTTTTGGAATAGGTTTATTTTGCTTAGCATTATATTCTCCAGCTCCATCCATTTACCTATAAATGCCAAAATTTCATTCTTCTTAAACCTGCACTTAAATATTCCATTGTGTGTAAATACCACATTTTCTTTATCCATTCATCTATTGAAGGGCATATAGATTGGTTCCATAGTTTAGCTATTGTGAGTTGAGCTTCTATAAACATTGATGTGGCTGCGTCACTGTAGTATGTTGATTCTAAGTCCTTGGGGGCATAAACTGAGGAGTAGGATAGGTGGGTTGTAATTAGCAGCAATAATGTGGCAGCTCCAGGGTAAAGCCTCCACTCACATTTTACTTGTTACTTACCATCATGTGGGAAACAATGGAAGGGGTGCTGCCTAGAGGATACAACACACAATAAAGGCTTAAAATGATATATCTTAGAAATTAAGCAGTTAGTAAGCATTTAGGGCATCTGTCCTTAGGCTGCATTTTCACAAACACACGAAAGCAAGAGAAACAGTGCTTTTAAGGTAAAACAAAAGTGTATAATTTATAGAAAAAAAAACTCACGTAAAGGGCAAAGGAGAATCCAGTCCTGAAAACTAGGACACAGAAGCAAAATTCTGATAATTGAGTAAGCATAGGACACAAGTGTTACTGAGGTATTGCCTCAACCATGTAATAACTTTTTATTGAAATATAATGCACATAACATAAATTTCATAATTTTAAAATACAATTTAAGGTTTTTTAGTACAATCACAATGTTAAACAAGCACATCATTTCAAATTTTGGAGCATGTCCATTATCCCCAAAAGAAAACTTGTATCTAATAACATTCAGTCTTTTTCCTCCATCCACTTACAACCACTAATATATTATTCTCTCCAAGGGTTTGTATTTCCTAGGCATGTTTTGTAAATCACCTTATATAGTAGGTGACCTTTCCCACAGGGATTCCTTCGTTTTGTGTAAAATTATCAAGATTCAAAAATGTCAGAACATGAAATAATACTTCTTTCCTTTTTTTACTTCCTTTCTATAGCATTTAGTTATTTTCATTTTATTTTGTAGTAATAACAATAATGAGTAATGTATCTGATATTTTTGGAAGATTGCTAAATGTTTCTTGATAAGTAAAATGCACCCCTCGTAAGAAACAGAAACTACTTTATTAAATATTTTAAGTGTATAAGTAATTTTAAACATGAGGTTTTCTTAATTTTTATTTTTGGTCATAGTGATTTTAATTAAAAATTCAATTATTAAGGAAACATCAAAATATCCACATTATTGAGGAAAGAAGTTCTCAAGAGGCCCTGGAGACTGGGTAATGTGAAATTCTGATTTGCCTCAGTTGAAACTTCAGTTTCTGACTCATTTTTTTTTTTTTTTTAACTCTTGAAGATCTATGAAGACATGGTGGTGCACAGCTGTAATCCTAGTAACTCAGGAAGTAGAAGCAGGAGGATCACAGGTTCTAATCCAGCCTCAGCAATTTAGCAAGGCCCTAAGCAACTTATGTATGTGTAGTATGTCAAAATACTTTCCTTTTAATGCCTAACAGTCTGTTGCATATTCATTTAATGATCGTTTTCATGAACAACACTGGTATGAACATTAATCCACATGTTTGTGTGTGAACATATATTTTTAATTCTCTTGGGAATATACCTAGGAATGGAATCACCAGGTTATATGGTAATACTTTTTTAACCCTTTAAAAAATGGTCATTTTGTTCTTTAGAGTGATTGAACCATTTTGCACCCTCACTAGCAATGTATGATGATAAGTTCCAATTTCTCCACAGTCCTAACAAACCTTGTTATTTTCATTTTTGCTTTAATTTTTATTTTTCATGATCATTTTAATATGAATGAAGTGGTAGCTTCACTGTCAATTCGAATTGCATTTCTTTGATATTGACCACCTTTTTAACATGCTTAATGTTTGCTTTTTTTTCTTTAGACAAACATCTGTTCAAACATTTTTCTCTATTTTTAGGAAATTATACTATTTGTATTTTTATTATTGACTTCTAACAGTTTGTTATAAATGCTGGGTGGTAGACTTTTCTGTAACAGACGTTTGCAGGTATCTTCTGTCTTTCTCTGGGCTCTTTCTACATTTTTACCTTTGTTCTTTTGTTTGCTTAAAGTTCTGGGGATTGACCCCAGGAAAACTGTATCATTGAGCTACAACTAACTCTAGCCCTTTTTTAATTTCTAAATTTTAGATAGTCTCACTAAGTTTAAGAGACCAAGCTTGCCTTGAACTTGCAATCCTCCTGCGTTAGTCTCTCCAATACTTGAGATTACAGGGATGCATCTCTGTGCTCAGCATCTTTCTTGATAATGCCCTTGGATGCACAAATATTTTTAATTGTACAATATTACATTCATTTATTTTGCTTTTTATTACTATTTTTGTGTAATATCCAAGAAATTATTGTTTAATCCAAGGTGATACAAATTTATGCCAATATTTCCAAGAGTTTTAATTTTAATTTTTTATATTTAGGTCTTTGAACCATATTTTGTTATTTTGTAAATGGTGTCAGAGAGCAGTACAAACTTATCCTTTTGCATGTGGATGTCCAGTTATCCCAGCATTTCTTGTCTGAAAGACTATTCTTATCCCATCAACAGGTCTTGACACCCTCATCAGTGAGTTGTAAAGGTGAGGGTTTATTTAGTTGCAGGTTTACGTCTGGACTCTCAATTTTGTTTCATTTATATGCCTGTCTATCCTTAAACCCTTATCACATTTTCTTGATTATTGTGGATTTGAGAAATATCTTGAAATTGGGAAGTGTGGGCCTTTTAACTTCTTCCTTTTTTAAGACTGTTTTGACTACTTGGTATCATTTGCATTTTCATACATGCATTTTAGTGCCAACTTACCATTTCTGTAGAAAAGAAAGCTGACATATTGATTGAGTTTGCATTGAATCTGCAAATCATTTGAAGTGTATTGACCTCTCAACAGCATTGTCTTCCAATCCATGAACATGGGTATTTTTCATTTATTTATGTCCTCATCAATTTCAATAATGTTTAATGTACCATTTTTGCAATTCTTTGGGTAAACTTATTCCTAAGATTTTTATTATTTTTTATGTTATTGGAGATATGTTTCTTAATTGAATTTTTACTTCTAGACTGTTCATAAAAACACAACTGATTTTAAAGTATTATTCTTATATCCTACCACTTTGCTGAATTTGTTTATTGGCACTAATAGATTTGTGATAAATCCATAAAGTATTTTATGTATAAGGTCATATAATTCACAAATAGATGGTAACTTTTTTTTTGTAATGAAGAAAAATATACAATTGTCATAATAGAATTAGTCAAATGATAACTGGACTGGATTGACCTCTCTATCATTCAGAAGATAGCATGAATTTAAATGGACTACTTATGAATATCTGTGTAATTAAATATTTTATGCCATTTAACATATAAGGAAATCTAGAAATTTCTTGCCAGAGATTACACAGTTACCAAACTGAAGATCTGGGATTTTAACTGAGGATTATTATTCTGTAGCCAACAATATTAACCATTGTGTAGTTCTAATTTTAAGTGGTTTTCTTGTAGTGGATTAGAGTCCCAGTCATGTTTCCCATGACTGGTTCCACCAATTTCCTTAACATAGTCTTATGAACTGAGGAGAGCAGCGACAAGGAAAACTTTATGATTATTAATATATTTTAATCTAAGAAATGTATTTTAATCTAAAAAACAGAGAGGAAAAATCAGGTCATTAAAAATTTAACTAAAATTTATGCAGATATAATATATGAATGAATAGGTTTTATTTAGTGAGATAAAATCAACATACAATAAAATATACTCCTCTTCAAGTTTGGTTGGATATTTTATAATTTTACATATCTGAGTAACTACTGCTCAAAATAAACAGCAAACATTTTCATTCTCCCCTACAATGAGCCCTTGTTCTTCCCCCAGGCAATTCCTTATCCAGTGAATCTCTTATTTTCTTTATTTCTGTTCCTATCCCTTTACTCTCCTGAACCATTATATAATTTTAATCAGCATTTAACAGTTTTAAGATTTTCTGTGTTCAGATTTCGTATTTTTGTCTTCCTTTACTCTAGGTAGATAGTCACACACACACACACATATATTCCCAATGATGTTCTCTTTCTAACTTTATATATATATACATATATATATATATAAAATTACAATATATATATATATGATACTATTCTAACTGAAGTTCTTTTTCTGTGTTGAGACTTAGAATTCTCAAATTCATAGGGCTTTCTAACTGATATAATCATTTTAGGGTTTTTCTTACAGGTTATTTTTTAATTCATAATACATTGATATGAGTAAACTTTTGAAAAATAAAAATAGAATATTATAAAAAATCGTTACCTGATTTTTATCCACTTATTGACTAACCACACAAGTTCTCCACCCTCCATCCATACTCATTCAACTTTATCTCTTTCTTGTGTGTCCATTAAAGGCATTTTAGGTATATGGAATAAAATGTAGGTTACATATTATATCCTGTACTTTTTATTCCAAAAGATAGCATGTGTGGCTCTGTAGTTTTAAATTTTAAGTAATTATTATGAATTATAACAAACAAATAAAAATGCACACAACACATAAACTCTTGAATAAACATTGCTTAGGTCTCGTTTTATTACTTATTTGGAAATTTGAAAATACTTAGCAGATTTTTTGTTCTATCTGTCTTCTGTGCACACTTTTTTAAAGAACACATTCAAATAGTTTGTGCAATTGCTATTCGTCTCTGGCTACAAAATGTCTACTGCATGAATAGCCAAGTATTCTACTGCTTTTAAGCATAATGGGTTGCTTCTGTTTGTTTGTTTGTTTTTGTCACTGATTGTTTTAATCAGCTTTTTCACTGCTGCAACTGGTTCCATTCTTTGGGGCTCAAGGTGAGGCAGAACATCATGATGGAAGAGTGTGCTGGAGGGAAACATCTCACATGGTGGTCAGGCAGCAGAGAGAGGGACTGCAATTGCCAGATATTAACCCAAAGTCATGCTCCCAGGACCACCTCCTCCAGCTACACCCTACCAGCCTTTAGGTTCCACTCAGTTAATCCCTATAAGGAGATTAATTCAATGATTATATTAAGACTCTCACAACGCAATCATTTCTCCTCTGAACCTTCTTGAATTGTCTCACACATGAGTTTTGGGGGGTCGTCTCACATCTAAACCATAGCACTGATCTTGCATTATTTAATCTCAGCAGGTCCGGATTTGCTGCACATTTATCTCTAATGCCGCATGGAACATAATGGTGACCCTTTGTCAATGCAATGAAATATGTCAGCTTAAGATGAATGTTGCTCTCTTACCCTTGATTTGTGAATTATTTTGGGAGATAGAACATATCAGTTTGCCTGCATCATTGCACAAGACTTGCTCTTGGATTTGGTGGAGCTAGAGAGTTTTGACATTCAAGCCTGTTATGTAGTTGGAGCATGCCTACATGATCATTTATAGTATGTACCATTGTGATCAGACATTGCGCATGCTGATTGCAGGTTGTCTCACGTGTAGAGACCTAAAGACAAAGCATTCTCATGCAACCCAATGAAGGGAAGGAAAAAAATCGTGCACCTAAGATCTCTAGAGCCATTTTAATGTGTATCTTTCTGTCCCATGACAAACTTGGCAGAGTGAACTGTGTTGTTATGAGTCTTTATAATAATCAAGCACAAAGCAAGTAATGTGTATTTGATGCATAACTACATGAAGAGCATACTTTTGTGTAGTTATTCTGCTGAATATGTGAATATACTAGTATTTGTGTTTAATATTGGAAAAACTGGATAATACAGTACTTAAAATACTTCACATTTTTTCCTAAAGTGCTTGTAGTAATTTTTAACCCTGATGACAGTTCATGAAAGTTTGCTCTAATAGGAGTTAGCCATTGGAAATGGAAAACTTTTAAAAGTTTGCTAGTCAGTTCAGTACACAATGCTATAACATTTTGGCTTTAATTTACTTCTCACTCATTACTAATAAAGTTGAAAATTTCTTGTGTGTTTATTGGCCACTTATATTTGCTCTGCATTGAATGGCCTTTAAAGACTTTGGTCCATTTTTTTTTCATTGGACTGAGTCATTGCATTTATAATTTGTTCAGATGTAATCTAAAATTGTCCCTTTTTATTTATGTTCATTGGAAATACTTTACTCAAGCCTGTAGTAGCGTTTTCTTCTGTTAAGGTATCTTTCTACAAACACAAGGTCTTGTCTAAAATACTTAAGCTTTTTACTTTATGTACTTTTGCCTACAATGGAACACTTCCTCCATTTTCAGGCACAAAGATATTTTCCATATTATATGGTAAATGCTTCATTGTCTATCCTTAATCCATCTTATTGTTAGTTTAATTTTTAGTATGACTTAAAGTCAGTTTTCTTCATTTCTTGCCCTTCTTCTATAACTGCCAACCAATTATCCTGGTATCATTGATTTTTAAAAATATTTCATGTTTTATCTTTGGTAAAATGCCCATATGTATAGGCTTGATTGACATTTTGTATTTAATAAATGTGGGAGGGGTTGTTTGTTTGTTTTTACTTATATAAATACTGTGATTGATTTATACAACTTTAGAACAAATCTTGATATCAAGTAGAACAACTTCTCCAAGCTTACTCAACTCCAAAATGCAACATTTAGGTCAGTTGCATTTCTGCAGAAATTTTACCGTTGTAATTTCCAATTATACATGTCCAAATATGCATATGAACATAGAAATACACAGAAACTATAAGGATATTTACTAGGATTGCATTAAAACTATAGATCAATTTGGAGAGAATTACTATATTAATGATATTCAATCTTTCATTATATGATCATGGTTTACATCCTCACTAAATGTGATGTTACCCAAGTTTTTAAAATAATATTTAATACTTTCCTGGATAAATTTTTGATAGAACTTGACAACGAAATTATCTTGGTGATGCTTATTTCTCTAGTTATTTTAGCAATGACTTATTTTACCACTATCAGAATTTTTCACAGTAGTATGATTTAGAATCACATATAGGTCATGTAAAAATACAGTTAAAATCAATTTTAGGTGTTTTTTTTTCTTCTTTTATAGTTGTAAATTATAGTTATGAATAATTTCAGGATTGATTTTGACAAAATTATACAGGCATGAAATTATTTCTGTGTTTTATAGTATCTTTGAATATTAAAGTTGTTTCACATTTCAATTTTTATTTCTTTTAAAATATTGCTAACATACAGTCTTACGACTAAAATTTTTGCAAATTAACTTGACTTTAAACATGTTGGCAAAATTCTATTGAATATTACTTTATCTCCACATATTATCATGTTTTTGAAAAGTAGTAACAATTGTTTCAGTTCATCTTCCTTTCAAAACCTTGCAATTTCATTGTTGCTGCTTTTGTTCTTTTTCTTACATTAATGATGTGTCAGTGCAGAATAAGTGCACTGATAAATGGATGATGATACATAATGGCAAGGACGTGGCAGGGGGAACAAGAGAAGAAAGGAGGAACTTTGGATGTTGTAGAGGAAAATGGGACGTGAAGGGTGGGGGAAGGACTGAGACAGACAGTATTACCCTATATACATGTAAGATTACATGAATTGTGTGAATCTACATTGTGTACAACCATAGAAATGAGAAGTTGTACCACATTTGTGTGCAAAAAAATTTTAAAAATAGTTCAATTTGTAAAGTAATTAAAATGTTCAAATTAAAAAACCAAAGTAAATCACAAAATAAGAAAAAAATTGTGATAGTGAAGACCATTTTGTTTTATTTTATTTATAAACCTTTTGAATAAATTTTGATAATTTATATTGTTTATAGACAATTTTCCACTTCAATTGGTAGAAAGTGTAGTGTGTTGTAGAGTATTTTCTTGCTCCATTTTAATATCACCAAGACCTGTACTGATGTTCTTTTTTATTTCTGAGAAGATTGAACTCTACAGAGTTTTCTAAATTATATTAGTGTTTAGAGATCTCTGAAATTTTTTGATTTTATCTACTGCATAAATATGCATATAAACTTATTTATTTCCTTATTTTAATAGCATATGGTCATTCAAAAGTAACTTTTTTCTCTGAGTTACTTTGCTTTATTTTACTCTTCATTTCTAACTACTTATCATGAAAGACTCATTTATTTCTGAAGACAGAGGCATTTACAACTTATACATTGAAAATCATATAGTTTTTCCTTACCTGTAATTCACAAATTATGATACATGGTATTTCGATTGTCATTTAAGTCAGTGTTTTTAATAAATTCCATAAATATGTGTCACTTTATTCAGGGTTACTTAAATATGTTTTGATGTTCAGACATTTGTGGATTAACATGTTATTTGTTTGTTAAAGATTTATAGTATTATTTAACAGTAGTTACATATATATCCCATATAACTTCAATCTCTTGATACATTGAGTCTTAATTTATGAACTGGTGCATTACCAAGTTTTAAAACATTCCACATGTACTTTAAAACAGTAACAAGTTGGCAAGGATGTGAAGAAAATGATTCTCAGACATTCCTTAGGGCAATGTAAGCTAGTAAAATCACTCTTACAAAGCCTTGGTGGGCATCATTAAAGCCAAACAAAGCATATAACTCTCCTGAGGTAAATTTACTGCTAGATATGTATCAAAAGGATTATATTTACAGTCATACGTCACTTAACAACTGGGATGCATTATATGAATGGAACTGTTAGGCAATTTTGTTATTCTATGAACATTGTATGGAGTTCTTACACAAACCTCTGTGGTGGAGCCTCCTATACAGCAGTTTATGTAATTGTGATGGGGCACTTTACAAGTCTGGTGGCCCAGCATGTGTGTTTACACTAACACCACTACAGACAAAGCATATAATTGATCACACTACATTATTATAATGGCTCTAACAATCTCATTAAAGTAAAAGTGACTTTTAGCTCCTTTGTAATCTTATGGGATCAGCATCCATCATTGACAGAGATAGTATTTTTTTTTCTCATGCAATGGCTTATTTATTTATTTATTTATTTATTTATTGAGATAGTATTTTTTGATACAAAAATATGTGTGTGTGTGTGTGTGTGTGTGTGTGTGCGCTGTGTGTGTGTGTGTATGGAGAAGGAACAAAGAGACAGAAATAGAGACAGAGATGGTACAAGAGGAAGGATTCTGCTAAAATACATACTTTCCTTTAAGGCATTTCTGCAGACATATCACAGCAATAGGTCTTTGCCTTATTTATTTCTTTGTCCACTTTGTATAAAAGAATGCTCTTGGATAATGCACATTTACTAGTTACTTTTAGAATAAGTTCATTTTTGTTTCATACAAAAGCAAAATTTGCAACTTCCTCTCACTTTCCAAGGAACCATTATTCCTCGACATAACACACACACACACACACACACACACACACACACAGAACCTAGGTTCAAGCTCCATTCCTGCCATTTACTAGCCATGTGTCTTTGGAAAAATCACTTGTCTTTCTCTTTCTCTCTCTCTCTCTCTCTCTCTCTCTCTCTCTCTCTCTCTCTCTCTCCTGTTAAATGCAAATGATATTTCTTCAAGGTTGTTTGAGGTTGTTGTGAAGTATAATTGATTCATTGCTCATAAAAAACTTAGAGAAATTCCAGGGCATTAATTGTTCTATAATTGTTTGCTGTTATTGCAGCTCTGAAGTTTAGATGAGGAGATAAAAGGTTTAATCAAAAATGTGGGGAAATTTGGCAGTTTGTTTTTATAGTGGTCATGCACAGAGAAACTGAGACTGGCAGATATACAATATGAGGAAATTTAGGTGGTTATTTGACTGGAGAAGGAGAATACTAAAATGAAGAAAAGTAGTAGAACCTTTATTCAAATGTGTTCTCTATCATAATGCCTTTAGAATAGATAAGTCCGGGACTATTTTTTTTTAAGAGGCACTTCTATCCTATTAAAAACATAGACACCAAATCAATACACCAGACCACTGTTGTCTACAGAAGAATGATAATTATCACTCTTACACACATTATCACAATTATATAATGCATAAGAAGTCTTTTCATAAATTGCGAAAAGCTATACAAATTATATTAGTACCAAAAAGCCTATTTTGGTGGGCGCCACTGGTAATTTCTTTTATGTTTTATGGACTTTTCTCAGGTTTCTTACTTCTCTATAATTGTATAGTTAGAGCTCTCATTTTGCACAGCTTTCTATCTACGCTGATAGAAAGAACTCTCTTGTTTCTGGCCTCTTTCTTTCTGTCTAGTCCCTTATCTCTCTCTGTCTACCAGACACGTCTACTTAAATGTCTTCCTATCACATCAAATTCACCATGACTCAGACAGAATGTCTGATCTTTCCCTTAAGCTCTTTCCTCTGCTTCTTTTCTCTCTCTCTTGAAGATAAAGTGTTTTATCAGTATTTAGATACAGTCTTGAAAAACTAATCCTAAACATAGAAGAGTGTGTGCTTAGATTCTTTGGAGTACATCACAAAAATCTGTAAATTTTTACTGCTTCTAATGCCAAAAAATTACTAATATGAGCAATATCACCTGAACATATGAAACAAAAAATGGGATAAGAATAGTTTATCCTTTTCCCACCATACATATATATGTCATACTAATATATTAGAAGTGTATTACCTTAAAATCAACTTTATGAGTCTATAAGATTTGATAGATCTCTAAGAATGGGAAAATAGTAAATTTTAAAAGTATAAAGATAAGATAAAGCAATTGAATTATTGGGATGAGGGACAAAATTGAGACTTATAAACTAACTCTAAGGTAATTTAGAGATCCTTTTGAAATAAAATGGAATCAAGCATAAGGTTGCTGAACCAATATTTTACTCTTCTATGTATATTAATCCATAAGTGCTTTTTTCAAGAGAAACTTAAAATTTGAAAACATTTCTCTCTTTCAACAATATCCCAGCTACTAGATATTATTTTTAAACTTTGTTCATTTATTTTTCACATTAATTTTATTCTTTACATGAAATCTCTATGGCATTCAGAAAATTAAGAAGGATAAACTCTTCTAAGAGAATATGTTTTGGGGGGTACCAGGGATTGAACTCAGGGGCAGTGGATCATTGAGCTAGATCCCCAGCCCTCTTTAGTATTTTATTTACAGACAGGGTATCACTGAGTTGCTTAGTACTTCGTTTTTGCTGAGGTTGGCTTTGCACTGGTTATCCTCCTGCCTCAGCCTCTAGAGCTGCTGGGAATACAGGCATGGGGTACCACACCAGGCTTTCCAAAAGGATTTTAACATTTAGGGGAAATAATATGTACAACTTATGGTTACCTTAATTTTCAAAAATTGATCCTTTGTTTAAAATGATTTAGTTTTTACTAAAACATTCCACATATTAAATATATTTTATTATGTTTACAAATTAAAAACATACTTTTTTTCCCTAGCAAATGAATGTAATCTAAGAGGAATATTTATGGGAATAAATGGTTGAAATAAAAAACAGACTCTATCAAAAGTGTAATTCATACACATAATAATGGAGTTGCCATAGATGCAGTGCTATACCCCTCCTTTTGGGGGCATAAAATCCTTTATGATCCTTTGGTCAAATTTTAAATATGAGTGTGTCTTTCCTTATAAGTGATGAAGAATTTGCCATGCAAAAAAGTAGGTATAAACTAGGAAAAAGCATTGAATAATTAAATAAAAGCTTCAGGAAATTCAATATAGCTATACTTTAGGTGCCGGGAAGTAGTGCAGAAAGAGATAAGACTGTAGTAGGCTTGGAACAAATTTAAGCATGTTTTACCTATCTTCTAAGTACTTTTGAAATTTTTGTAGTAGAAAAACATCTATAGCTATGACTCATTACTTGGAACTGAATGAAAATTCAGCTGAAGCAGTTGAACCAACCAGTACATGGAGGAACGTATTCTCACTGAACTGAAAAATTTAAAGTGAAGCTTCAGTTCATATTTGGATCCAGGTGAAAGTAAAATAATTTTAACTCTAGTCTCAATTTTTCTGTGTTACTATAATTTCCAGATACTTCCAAATAATTTCAGAAATATTTCCTATCAATCACAAGCATAAATTATATTGTATTTACCATAATTTCCAAAACCTGCTTAAAAATGTTTGAGTATGACTTACTTTGGCTTTGAATGAACCAGAATGTCAGGATTGCTTCCATAAAAATGAGGAAATAGTTTTGTGACTGGCCAGTCTAGAATGCAAGCTCACTCCTGTAGCTGAAAGAGGATTCAGTCCCACCATTGAGACAAAAGGAATCTTTATGAGGAAAAGAAAAAAATCCATTAAAAAGGTAGAGACCTTCATAACTAGATGATTTAAGTAATCTCAACTAATGCCATGGAATAAGATAACAACAAATTATTTGGCATTCTTACATGTGATTAGAGAGTTTAGGCCCTGTAATATTTTAACAGGGTAAATTCTGTGACTTCTTGACAAATAGATCAAGGAGGAAGAGATGCTATTCATTACTCACAGGTCAGTGTCAAAACTATTGCCAAGGGAATTTTAAGAATGTAAGACCTCCATTCTACTTCTTGTGTTGTAGAAATTCCACTGTTGGAGATCAGCTACTACACTGCAAAAAGAGCCCAAATTCTTCATGGAAAGTCCCATTTGGAGAGTTAGGGAGGGACCCAGCCTATATGACTGCTAGTTTCCCAGAGAACAGCCAGCACACATGTCCCATCTTATGATGGAGATATCCCCAGAGAAATCTTTTTGTTCTGTCAAACTGTCCCAGCAGAAATCACACAGAGCAATTTGTTCTTACCTTTGAGAAAACCTACCCAAACTGCAGATTCATGAGCCAAATAAAAATAGTTGTTGATTAAACCCATTTTGAAAAGACTTTTTACTTGTCAAAAGATAACCAAAATGGATTTTTTTTTTGATCTCTGCAATGGTGCATTGCCATAAAAGAAGCCCACAACTTAAAACCTTTGACATTGTACCCTCTTAAACTAAAATGGAGATTTCAAAATAGAAAATTTTTGAAAAGACCTTTGGTTTTTCTACCTCCCATTGACAAGGAGCAGACTAATATGACTACTCAGTTGAAAACATATATCTTTTTTTGTTAAAATATGACATAGAGAAAGGAAGAGTGGTCTCCTGGGGCTAAATAACTAACTACAAAGAATGGTAGACAGTAGAACTAAGTCCTACTAAAAGTAATGGCAACCTGCAGCCAGAAGGATTTCAGATTTGTGGGTATGTGGTGTTGGAGATTGAACCCAAGTCCTTGAGCTTGCTAGTGATCTATCACTGATCAACATCCCCATCCCAAATCAGTTTACATTTTAATGCTAAAATACTTGGAGATTTTGGCTCATTATTTGTTTGCTTGCTGTGATGCTGGAGATCTAACCCAGGCCTTGTATGTCAGAAAAGTACTTTACCCTGAGCTGCATCCCAACATTTGTCTTTCATCCTTAATCCTTTTCTGGAGTGAGAGTTAATAATATGCTGGTATTTTTTTTAATTTTTTTAATTGCCCTATGAGTCCATCATTGTGTGCTGAGTGTGTAAGAACAGACAATTCCCTGGAATTCACACTAATATTTATTTATATATATTCATTTGAACTTCACACAAGAATACTCATTCACAAACAGACTTGATTTAGCTTATAAAATCTTAGATTTAATAATATTAAATTTGGTTGGATCTTGGTGGGATGAGTAGATTAAGCATGGAGGGGAAAAAGGAGATAAATTTTGACTACCGTGTGGATAGTGTTGAAGACTGAAAATGCTTTGAAATTCCTTTTTTCTAAAAGGTGCAGCAGATGTACCTTATTGGTAAATATTGGTGATCTCTGTGACTGCTTAGTCATTAGAATGTGCTAGAGAAATGATCGATTTTAAATTTTGACTCCAGGCCTCAAAAGAACGGGAGTTGCTACCGGCTCTACAGATCTAAATAATACCACACTTTAGATTTTTGTTACTTCATGAACTCTCAACGATATGAAAAAGTCCAGGTAGCCACAAGGAGAGCACCTTGCAGAGAGGGATGGGGTCCACGGCAAGAAAGCCAAAGCATACTCAGCACCATGTGAGTGAAAGGTCTCAGAAGCAGAGTCTCCGTTCTCATTTGGGGCAGAAATAAAATTTCCTCGTCATGTCCTTCCTGAATTTTAAGTTACCAGAAGGATCAGAATGATTTGAGGGACAAGAAGAAATAATCATTAATTATGCTTACAGTCAAGAATATGAAACAAAAAATAAAACTGAGACTAAAAGGCTTGGAGGGGTACTGACAGAAATACTTTAAAAAAGTATATATTTAAATATATAATGTTATTTTTATATTTAAATATTATTTGTTTTATATATATATACATATGTGTATATGTATATATGTATATATATGGTTGTCGATGGACAAAATACCTTTATTTTATTTATTTATTTTTACGTGGTGCTGAGGATTGAACCCCGTGCCTCACATGTGCTGTACTAGGCAAGCACTCTACCACTGAGATACAACTCCAGCCCCAGAAACACATTTTAAAACAGAATTTTTCTTTTTGTCAATGGAAGGGCTTCAAGCAGAGTAAGCAAAATCAGGGTGAGAGCTAGGAAATAGATTCCACTTTAATTTTGAAGATGCCTAGGTAATAAGAGCAAAAATAAATAAATAAATAAAATATGGAAGAAATACATACCCTTCACTTAAAGAGTTCTAGGAACTGTGACAATGGCCTCAAAATGCCTGAAGAATTTTTCACCCCTTGCTAGTGATTAAAGCAAAGGAAATTATGGGTATTATAGCCAACTTCAGATTTAATATTCACTATTGCTCTTCATAGTGATTAACACTTTTTCAAAATCAGCATTTTAAGATGGCTTTCATATATATAGCACTAAATTGCTATTTCTGTAACAACATTCTGTGTGCTAAGTGAGAGCTCAATGCCTGAAGTAATTCAACGCTTTTGTACCAGAGTTACTCTGACATGATGATGAAGTTAGCATTCCAGATCACGGCTGTTTTCTTCACTAATGACTCTTCATCCTATTAAGGGCTCTACAAATACTGTGCATTACATTCATTAGGTAGAGTTATGCTTTGGATCTGAGGTGTCCCCCCAAAGCTCATGTGTGAGAAAATGCAAGAAGGTTTAGAGGTGAAATGATTGGGTTATTAGACCCTTTACCTAACAGTGCATTGATCCCCTGATAGGTATTAACTGGGTGGTACCTGAAGGCAGGTAGGGTGTGTCTAAAGGAGATAGGCATTGGGGGTGGCCCTGGGGTATGTTTTTGCCTGTGAATAGGAGCTCTCTTTCTCTCTGCCTCTTGGTGCCATGTCCACTGCTGCTTTCCTTGTCACACTCCTCTGCTGTGATCATGTTCTGCCTCACCTCAAGCTCTGAGGAATGAAACAGCTGTCTATGGATTGAGACCTCTGAAACTGTGAAACCCCAAATAAACTTTTACTCTTCAAAAATTGTTCTTGTCAGGTCTTTTGGTCACAGCAACAAAAACAGCTGACAAAACACAGAATTTAAACAATAAGACCATGATAACTTAGCATGTGTTTGTGTGTATGTTTTACAGTTTCAGTCATATCCTATAAAATTATTAGGGCGTGACAGTTAAAGATTGAAGGATCTGACCTTAAAATATCTGGGAGGGAAGTATCTTAGCTCTGATATTCTTTAATCATGTGCCACTGTGCAAGTTTCTCCATTTTCCATTTCTTAATCTGAAAAAAAGTAATACTAGCCATACATGTCTAAGATTTTCTGGGAGAATTAACTGAGATAAAAGTTCGAAATGCTTAGCTTTGTCCTAGGAACAGAATAAGTTCTCAATATATTTATTATTGTTATAATTTTTCTCCATGATTAAGTTCTAAAAGTAGTCATTTTCTTTGCCAATTTAATGACTTCTAATGTTCCTTTTGCTTATCTTACAAAAACAAAACTAGAATGTCATACCTGTTACCTTCTCTGTCTGCATGTATCCTTTGTGTTTCCATTACATACTGTTTTTGGTACCATGTCAGGTGTTGCAATTGTCTCTTTTGTCCAACACACTAACCCCCAATTAGTGTCTTAAAACATCAGGAAGTGTTCACTTTTTAATGAGGAGGGAAGGAATTTTCTTTTTTTCCGTTAGAAAAACCTACTTCTGTTTTTTTCTGTTAGAAAAACTTACTCCAGAGAGTAGGTTTTCCTAAGAGTTAGAAATATAAAAACACATTCATTGGTCTTATCTCAACAATTAATGAAATTCCAATTGTATGATGTGTTCTACACCTAAATGGAGTTCAAACAATAGGTCATATGAGGCTCTGACTTTATTGTTTGGTTGCATTGCTTGTGTGTTTTTATTGCAAAATTAACATGGATGCTTATGAGTTTTTGGCTTTTAAAAAATATTTAAAATGCAATTACAAAGACTTCACTAAATGAAAAACGATACCTCCAAATTTAGTTTCACTGGTTCAATAAATCTCCTTCTCAGTACATACACTGTTAAATAAACTAATTATTAGCTTGTTCCAGAAGGAATAAGATGAGTGCTTTTGTTTTTCTCCAAAATGTGTGCTTCAACATTCTAATAATTATAATATTGGTTCATTTTCTTCAGTCTCTTAAATTTGACATAGATTTCCTTTAAAATATTTTATTATATTATAGATACATCTTTGCAAAAATTCTTTATTGATAACTAAAATATTTTAATGACATTTGCATTTTAGATTTTATAGATATTGGGGAAATGCTGATGTTCAATTATATATAACCACATATGTCTCATCTAAAAGGTAAATATTGATGAAAGTCTAAGATGATACTCGATATCAAGATACCATATTTAAGAAATGTATCAATTCCCTTTTGCTTCTCCCTTACAAAAACATAAATGTAAGGATTTGCTTTAATTTAGTTTTATCTCTCTTTTTCTGAATTCTACAATTCTGAGATCTGTATTTGTTTTTGTTGTAGCTAGGTACAGAATTATTTACAATTTTGTACTTTGCAGCTGTTTTTTCCCCACTGTCCCTACTTTATTCAGATAAGAATTATATTCTTTTGGCAGTCACCTCTATTTCATGACTTTGGAAAACATGTTAACATTTCTGACCTGTTAATGGGGTTCTTCCCTAATAACCCATGCATCTATAACTAAACATTTCTAGCACTTCTCTCTCTCCCCGTTAGTAATGGTAGTAATAAAAAGGAACAAAGCCATGCAGATGTGGAATCTTAACATGCAATTCCAAGGAGACTATCAACAGGCTTTCAGAGTCCAAGTTTCTACTGTCTAACAGATGTAAAAGGTACTGTAATCCTAATCATCTTATCAGTGTAATGACTCACAACTTTGTTGACATCAGAGCTATATACATGAGCAACTAGAATAAAAACCATAAATACATTAATTTCACATTTGTGGGAAGAATTTCCCTTATTGTTCTCTACCCATAAGCTTCTTATTTCCTAGAAAACCGTATCTTCTGGAACTACACACACACACACACACACACACACACACACATACACAAACACTTGGGATAATGAATTTTGTCCCAAATATTAAGAAAATTTAAGATTCATCAAACATAGAACTTCAGCTTATTAGGATCTCAAATAGAGTTTTTGACTTTTGATGCAGTTCGGCACTAAATTCTGTCAAAGAGTAGATCTAGTCTCAGACTAGATCATAACCACCCCCTCCAAAAAAAAAAATAAAATATATCATTCTGTGGAAAATATACTGCTGTTCAGAAGATAAATTAGATCTAAACAAACTTCAGTCCCTGTATGGTCAAAAACTATATGGTGGATTTTTTGCAAACCAAGTATATAAGACTTGTATCATATACATAGGTCACAGAGAATCTTAATAATTTATGTCAATGATATATTATCTCTCTTTTTCACTTAGATTTAAGTTAATGTGGAAAAGAAGTGTCCCTTTCTTCATAGTGCTTACACAGAGGACCTGGCACAGTATTTCCCACAGTAGGTATTTACTGAAAAAGAAGTTTAAAATGTACCAATATCTAAGATCAATCACGTTTTTCAGTAGGTAATAAAAATGCACCTATACTATGTGCATTTTGGGGAGTATACTATATTTTGGGGAGTATAGTATATATATTTTGGGGAGTATAGTATACTCCCCAAAACAAAACACAGTGAAAGGTAAACATATGTGAATATCTTTAATGTGTGTGTTGCCAACCAAATCTTGCAATAAATATTGACTAAACATATTTTAGAAAGGTGTGACTGAAAAGAAATGATAAAAGATGAATTGTCAAGTAATTTCATAAATTAATCAAATAAATTTTGCTTAGTTCCATTTTAAGGCACATTGTGAAAGAGTAGGACACAAGTCCTCTGGGATGTGGCAAAAAGCAAGGGAAGGCTGAGGTTCATGGAACAATGTCACATTTCATAGGTGAAAGGATGACTTCAGTGATAACACTGATCACAACATGGAAAAGATGGTTCAGAGCTGGGGATATAGCTCAGTTAGTAGAGTGCTTACCTCAAATGCGCAAGGCCCTGGGTTCAATCCCCAGCACCACATAAAAGAAAAAAAAAAATAAGAAAAATGGGTCAGTGTATGAACATTTTATCTGATGAAAAATTACTTCCATTAGTGATAGAAACAGAGCAGCAGATTCACAACTAGAGTTAGAACTCAAATTATCTGTCTTTGCTGATGACATGATCCTATATGTAGAAGACCCCCTCCAAAAATAAAAAACAAAACAAAACAAAAGCAAACCTCCACCAGAAGACTTCTAGAGCTCATGAACAAATTCAACAAAGTAGCAGAACACAAGATCAAGAACCATTCCAATGATGAATCTGCTAAAACATAAATTTGAAAAACTATTCCATTCACAGTAGCCTACAAAATAAATGAAAACAAACAAAAAACTTAGGAACCAATCTAACAAAAGAGGTAATAGACATCTACAATAAAACCTATAGAACACTAAAGAAAGACATGGAAGAAGACCTTAGAAGATGGAAAGACCTCCAATTTCTCGGATATGCAGAACTAATACTGTCAAAATTGCCATACCACCAAAAGCCCTATACAGATTCAATGCAATTCCCATCAAAACTCCAATTATATTCTACACAGAACAAGATAACAGCAGTTATGAAATTCATTTGGAAAAATAAGAGACAAAAAATAGCAAAAGCAATTTTAAGTGATAAAAACAAAGCAAGAGGCATTTCAATACCAGACCTAAAGTTATACTGCAGAGCCATAGTAAGAAAAATACAGATTGATACTGACACTGAAACAGGCACGAACACTAGCGGAATGGAATAGTAGATACAGAGACGAACAGAGAAACACAAGTATCTGATATTAGAAAGAGGCGTCAAAAACATGGAGAAAAGATAGCCCTTTTATCAAATGGTTCTGAAAAAACTGGAAATTCATATGTAGTAGAATGAAATTTAACCCCTATCTCTCATCCTGCACCAAAGTCAACTCAATATGGATCACAAACCTAGGAATTAGACAGAAACCCTGAATCTGTTAGAAGAAAATGTAGGCTCAACACTTCAACATGTAGGCTCAGGAACTGACTTCTTTACCAAGACTCCTAACGTGGAAGAAATAAAATAAAAAATCAATAAATGGGATGGCATCAAATTAAAAAGCTTTTCACAGCAGAGGAAGCAAAGTGTGAAAAGAAAGCCTACAGAATGGGAGAAAATCTTTGCCACCTGCTTCTCAGGTAGGCATTAATATCCAGGATATACAAAGAACTCAAAAAAATCAATACCAAAAAGATTATAATAATAACCCAATTGTTCGATATAAAAGGAACAGATACTTCTCAAAAGAAAATATACAAATGGTCAACAAATACTTGAAAAAATGTTCAAAATTTCTAGCAGTGAGAGAAATACAAATTTAAACTACACTGAGATTTCATCTGAGTCCAGTCAGAATGGCAATCATCAAGAAAACAAGTAACAATAAATTTTGGTGGGAATTGTGGGGAAAAGTACAATTATACCTTGTTGATGGGACTGCAAATTAGCACCACCAATCTGGGAAGTAGTATGGAAATTTCTTTAAAAACTGGGAATGGAAGTATCAGATGACCCAGGGATCTCACTCCTTGGTATATATCAAAAGATTTAAAAGCAGCATACTATAGGGACATAGACATATCAATGTTTATAGCATCACAATTCACAGTAACCAAGCTATGGAGCCATCCTTGTTACCCTTCAACAGATGAATGGATAAAGAAAAAGTGTCATTTACACATAACGGAATATTATTCAGCCATAAAGAAGAATAACTTTCAGGCAGTTTCCATAAAGGAGATTATAATGGTAAGTGAAATAACCCAGATTCAAAAATTCAAAGATTGGGTGTTTTCTCTGATATGCAGAATCTAGCCCAAAACGAGGGCAGCAGATAAAATATAGAAGAAAAATCAATGAAGTATACAAAGTAGAATGAAGTGATAGGAGGAGGAATGGAATAAGTAAAGACAGTGGAGTGAATCTGATCTAACTTTCTATATGCTTACATGATTGTAACACAGTGAATCCTACCACTGTGCACATCCACAAGACACTAATTTTTAAAAAACTATAAGTAAATAGCAGAAATATTAGTAAAGTAGAGAGAAGAGAACAGGAGGAGGGATGAGAAGAGGGAAAAAGGAAGTACTAAGAGCTAAATTAGAACAAATTATATTTGATGCTTTTATAATTATTTCAAAATTAATCTTAATGTTATGTGTAACTAAAAAGAGCCTATTGAAAGAATAGAAAGAAATGTCGTGGAGACAGTAAGGAAACAAAATCCTGTGCAGTCAGTGCTGGGGCAATTTACACAGACAAAAACTTCTTAGGAAAAAAATTACCTCCCTGGACACTCAGCCCCCCAATTAATATTGCTGACATCATCCTGGATCAGTTTTACACAAGGGATGAAATGTTCTGTCCCTGGAGATTCAGACCTAGTATTCTTATTGAGCCCGCTAAAGAATTGGACAAGGGTGTTTGTAGTCCTCTTCGGTTAGATGATTTATCAATTGCTTTTGGTTGACTGACTAAGCCTAAGACAATCAGGAGAGCCACAGGAGGAGGGTGAGGTTCCTTTAGAGAGACCTGTGAAATATCAGAAGTGAGAAACTGCTGTTACTCAGAGAGCCATGTGAACAGAATGATACAGCAATCTCCATGATTCTGCATTCAGTGGACACTCAGGAAATATCTATCTTTTCCTGGTTTTATTTGTCAAAATTCTCTCAAAGGCTTATTGTTCCAATGTACAAAAAATATAGAGAAATGACTCAGCACCATGTACAACCAGAGGAATGAGAATTATGCTCCATTTGTGTACAATGTGTCAAAATACATCCTACTGTCATGTATAACTAATTAGAACAAATTAAAAAATATACATATAAAAAGTGTAAACCCCTACAAAAAAGAAAACATGCTACTCATATCTTTGTTGATTTTACTATTAATGAATGACTCATTGGTAAAATAATTTGAAATCAAGAAAACTATCCTCTAACATTAATAAGAATTAATCCACAAACCATATCCTCTGACTCACCAAGGCATTTTTGCTAGCCCTTACGACCCACAGCAGAGACACAACTATTGCAGCACTATTGAATATTTCATTGCAAATTAAAAGCTGAATTGTCATATTACAAAATTCATTTCCCTTCATGGGATGAAGAATTAAGCTGAATCACAATCTAATTAAAGTTCTAGTTCTCTTTCTGCATTGACAACTCTATTTCAGTGAAATTTAGCTGGTGATTTATGCAGAGTATCTATTGGCACTAATGATTCTGAATACATGATTGCAGGCCATGTTGGTTATTGTATTTTACTCCTATTTATGACCCCAGTTTTTCACCCCTGGTTCTGAAGAGCTGGTCATAAAGACACCAGCAGGAAAGACTATGTCCTCATTAGCATTCACATTTAAAAGGTTGTCTAATCTTATTTCTTGTGGACTGCTCATGAGCATAGCAATGTGTAAGGTAGGAAAACAGTCTAGCTAATCTTAGTACAACTTCCAGAAGCAGAAACTGATTTGAGTTTCTTACATTATTTATACTTATTTATGAAGTGTGAAGTCCTATAAATGAAAAATAAAATAAGAACTAGAAAATATCCATTTAATTCCGATTAGAAAATAACAGAGAAAATAAAACATTCTCGCATCTAGTAGCATATAAGATTCCTTTATGTTTTGTTTTATCAAATTTCTTTATGTTTCTAAAGATTCATGGAAGCTCAAAAGGTTGTTCTTATAAAAGTACAGAGTGAAATAGTGGTCACTAGTGGCTAGCAAAGGAGAAGGAAATGCAGAGAGAGGTTAGATAATGGGCAGCAATACAGTTTGATAGGAAGAAAGAGATTTAGATTTCTGCAGTACACTAAGGTAACTAGTTTGCAGAATTTTAATATGTATTTTTAAATAAGCAGAAGAGTCTGAAGGGTCCCAACACATAGAAATGATAATGTCTGAGGAGACAGAAAGCTAATTTCCCTGATTTGATCGCTGCACATGGTATACATATATTGAATTATCACATTGTACTCCATAAATGTTTCAATATTATGTATCATTTAAAAAGTAAAATAACAAAAATTAAAAGTAAAGTAAAAACTGAGGTTAAAATTAATACAGATTTGAAATAATTTTCACATATGGTATAATTCTAGAATGGGAAGGAAAAGAAAAATTTAAAGAAATTTTAACTGAATTGATTTGAATAGTTTTTTCTCATAAAATCACATAAAAATATTTAAAATTTAAAAGACAATGAGGAATGTATCAAAATATTACATAAAACCATAAATGAGAAGGAAAATGTCTAGATTTCCAACAACTGAAATACAAATATTGCTGACATAATTCAGGATATTTTCAGGTATTCTATATGTATTCTAATCATAATTTATTCTTTTAAGAGGAGAAATTAGAATTTCAGATTCCATGAATCTACAAAGCATAAGTGAACCCCTCTTTGTTGTCTTTTAAACAATATCTGCACTCTACAGTTAGAATTCTCACTGTGTATGTGTATGTGTTTTATGTGATGTATTTTGTACTATTGAGACTTGCAACTTGTTTGCAGTAATTTGTGAGAATTCAAGTTATTCTTCCAAGAACTTTTCCTTCCATTTGTGAAGAAGCAACTCCTTAATATGAACCTGGATTTACTTTTTAATAATAATATTTCTCCTAGGTCTCAAAATGATGTGGGCATTTTCTGAGAACTAATATTAAAACTGAAAAATGATTGGCACATTGTCTCAGCTAATATACACATTTTTCCTGCACTTTTCTGAAATTGGCAACTTCAGGGATACTATAACTATGTATAAAGGGAAAGCATATTTTTAAATCACATTTTTATAGTGTTGAAAATTATGATTTGAAGTGGTTGTGATTTGTTTTATGATCCTTTTAATTTATTTTTTTGTTATCCAAATTTTTATACAAACATTTATAGCACATTTCTGTTTAAACTTACTGAGAAAGAAGTATTTCCCTATTTCGATACTTTTGCTTGCCTTTTATTTTAAACTTATTAGCTAGAAACTCACATCTGTCTTCCTAGCTGAAAAGGAAAAATCTGAATATAGAATGGAGGTCCCATACTGAGTTTAGGTCACATTTGTCCTGAGGGAGTAAGATGCAAGGAAGTTATAATTTTGGAAATGATTCTCTTGCAGTCAAATAAGAATTAAAACAGTTATAACCCACTGAAAATCTTATCACATGTATTCCACATTTCTCTTAATTTATATATTTAAGAGCAAGTATAAAAACAAGCATGTTCCTGCACTTTTCTGAAATTGGCAACTTCAGGGATACTATAACTATGTATAAAGGGAAAGCATATTTTTAAATCACATTTTTATAGTGTTGAAAATTATGATTTGAAGTGGTTGTAATATGTTTTATGATCCTTTTAATTTCTTTTATTTTTTTATGTTTTATTAGTTTTATTATGTTTTACTAGTTTGACCAATTAAAGATCTATTGATCTTCCTCCAAAATAACTAAAATTTATATGAACATTCTAATTTTCTCAGAGTAGAAAATTTCTATTCAGTCAGACCATTTTATTCTTTCCTAGCCATATGGTTTGTGTTAATTACATTTAGGATAAGACACTGTAGAGATTAAATGCAAAACTTAAAATTCATTCACTCACATTGCTTTTCTTTAGCTTTTCTCATTTGGACCAATATTCTATGTAAGTATAAAGCACAAACTTGGTTCTAGGCATGTAGATTTTAGCTAAGAGTTTAAATGTGTGTACATACACAGAGACATGAATTGGACTGCTATTTTTTTCTTTACCACATTTGAAATTTGTTGTTGCAAAGTAGAACCCTGTCACTTTTGGGCAACAGCTAACACATTCTTATAAAGGAGAAAAGCAGACTCAGTGTACAGGGAGTTATAGAGGATTTCTTTAAATGTTTAATAAAATGTTAGTGTTGTAGTTCAATAACTGTATGCATATGTATTGCTAAGCAGTGCGTGTACTCTGAGTACACATAAACTTCTGATAATTGAGAATTTTCTGTGTGATAGGAATCTGACATGCAACCTAAATCTATCAGCTATACATAGAGGAAGGAGATACTCAACTGAATATCCACATGTATACTTAAAAGTATTTGTAACTTCTACTGGAGCAGTAATATCTACTATTAATAATTTTAGTTATAAATGGTCAATATAATAGCAAGTTTCTATGGAACTGAACAAAAGAGTGCTGAAATGGGGTATGTCTTAACAATGAGGATTAGTCTGCGAATTAGAAAGTCTGTATATTGACTGTGAAAAAAGAAATTAATGCTTAATAGAAATTCAAGTAAAAATTCTAGACTTCATTTGGCTCACTATTCAAAGTACATGTAAGTAAGGTGTTTAGCTCTGAGATATACAGTCCTCAGTGAGAAGTAAAGGAGCATACTAGGTTATTGTTGTTATTTTTACTGGGATCTGGCAGGTATTCTTTATATGCCTTTTAATTTCCTTTCTGGACATTTCTATGCAAAGGTAATATTGCATTACCATGTTTTTCAGAATTGATTAGGGGAAATGCCTTCAAAAGATTTTTCATAAGAAATACGAAATGATGAACTGATATTTTCAAGGTGGAAAATCTTCATAAATGAAAAGTTATGACTAATGCTTTCAACAGATATTGGTTTTTAAAAAGTACTTTTGAACTTCAGCTGGCATTTAAATAGAAATTTTAAAATATCAAGTCAGATACTACCAAAGGTACTTTCCGAGATGTGTGAACACTGTCAGGAAATGGTTTAGACATGAATTGCTTCTCTTTTCTCCATAGTTCTATACAGAATTTAAGTTAATGTTTTCTATTGCTTTTGAGGTTTTGTTACAGGAAAAAAACACTGGGGTACAAGAACTGTCTCTAGAGAGTGCTGACTGCAATCCTGACTGCATTCTACAGTGTTCCTGACAATGTTTGCATTGTTCCAATCCTAAACTTTTCTACAATCAGGACCACCCTCCAGCCTGTGAGAGGCAGCGGGTCTGTGGGACTTTTGACAAAAGCATTTGGCAGTCTAACATATTCTTTCTCATGAGTACCAAATGTTTGCACTGATATTATGACTAATGCAAGAGTTCCAGTCTGGAAAAAATCGGTCAGAAAAAAGAATATGCATATTAAGACAGAAAAATCGAGGATTATACTCTCCTCTTTGAATAGAAAATGGTAGAAAAGCCCATAGATTTGAAGAGCACATTAAGAGAAAGTTATGATAAATCAAGCATCAACCCTAGTTTTGTCATTTTTAATCTCTTTGACCTTGAGCAAGTTACTTAATTTCCTTGCAAAATAACCTGACAAATATATTTGCCATATGGATTTTCAGTAGGTCAATTTGCGAGAGAATTGTCTTATAAGTTGTAAGGGCAATATGAAACTTCTTGTTGCTACTTATAATTATAATTACTACAGACAACCTTTAAACTTCCCCTTCCCACTACAGGGTGCTCTGAAGCATAGTGTATTCTAATTGCCCAAAGATTTCTAATAGAGTAAGTGGGTGCTGAAAATGTCTTTCCCAGCTCAGAAACCTTTAATAGCCTAATGAAGTGGATGATAAATTCCTTAACTTAGCACTTGAGGCCATTTATCATGTTTATTGATATGACATGTATTTTCATATCTAACTCCCACTATTTGCCATTTGCTTGCTTCTTTCGAACAAGATTGTCTTTAATTCTCTAATTTGGATCACTACCTTCAAGGATTTTCCTCACAAATTCCCCTTTCAGCTGTAATCCCTTTCTCATACCATTCTTTGCTTTTCAAAAAACTTCCATACTCCTATAACATAACCTTTCTGCCTCTGAAATATTCTGCATATTTACCACCCCACTTCAGGATAGATGAGATTTGTTTTATGAAGGTTAACAAATACGATGTGTTCTAGTATGTGGAAAATACATACAAAGCAATTAGCAAAAATAAATCATCATTAGAAAGTCAAAACTGAGTAAATAAAATGTTATGGCTCATATATTCTCATATTTCTCATACAGATATAACAATGCATGTACATAATTGAAAGAATGTTCACATATAAGTACACATGCACACATACATGTGTTTGTTTTGCTTTCAGTAGATTTGGGAGCACATTAAGAGAAAGTTGTGATAAGAAGAATCATGCAGCATCCTGTATAACTAGATAACTTCCCAGGAAAAGATAGTTTACACAAAAATAATAGTGTTTCTTAAACACTAGTTAGTTATCCTTCGTGGTTGCTGTCACAGTGTGGCAGAAGGAAGAACTGAAAGAAGAAATTATTTGAGTTTAATACAAGGTAAGGCCAAAGTCTCAGTACAGATGTAAGAAACCAAGGAGTTAAGGATCTTAGGAGTGAAAGCAAGAGGGTCTCTGGAGAAGAAGGAATGCATCGTTTTGCTAGTATACACCTGAATATTCTATTAACCAATTGTTGGAGATATGTAATGAAAGTCCCTGATTTCAGCTGCATCTTTATTAAATGTGAACATTAAATACAATGAAAAGGATACTGTGAATGGATGTATAAGGTTTAGATTCATTCTCAATAAGTAATAACAGGATCTACCACTAGTTGAGCACATATGTAATATTTACACTTTATAATGATTCAAAAATAGGTATTATTATGTTCATTTTTCAGGTTAAAAAGGAAACAAAGATTCAGGTTAATTGCTGACCAAGTTTATAATTGTTTCAAAGCCCTAGATATTTTATTCTAAATCCTTTTTCTCCATACACTTGGTTCTTTCTAAAATCTAAAATAAATGCATATAAAATGAATTTAATTATTGAAACAAAATATTTATTGAAGATCCAGTGGTGTGCTATGAGGTATGTCTATAGACAGGTTTGTCAAAGCAAGGTCAGTATCTGTTAAATAAGTTAGTTCAATATGAAATAGTGGTATGGAAATGGGATTGACAGTTTCCAAAGTAGCACTCAAACCATATTAGGATGATAGTTTCAGAAATCATCCACAAAGGTCTTCAAACTTTAATTATCACTTTAGAAAGAAAATTAATAGGTTTACTGATATCCATATGTTTCTCACTTTTGCTATTCTATAAATTTATCAAAGCATGGATCACAAATTATTTTTCTTAGAAGTTTCACAAAGACTTTTATTACCATTTGGAAATATAACAAGGAATTAATTCAACATGGTTCACAAGCTTGTTTACCTTGGATCAGGCTAGATGCATGTGCCTGTATGTGTGCATGTGTGTGTGTGTGTGTGTGTGTGTAAAATCCATATCTAAATAATACTGTCAATTCTAAAGTACTCTTATGAGTGGCATGCTTTGTTTTGCTTTGGCTATGTGGATCTTTACTATTTTACCTTGCTTTCTTATATTCTATTATATGGAACTTTACTATATGGAATACTACATGAAAATTGCAGTGTTATGTGTGATTGTGCAAAAACCCAATGATGTAACCAATGAGAGACCCCAAAAATGGGGTGTAACCAATCAGAGGTAGCTTAGAGCATCCACACCTGACACCCCCAAGTGCCATCCACCATATCAAACCTGAACAGACATAAGAAAGAACAGACATAAGAAGATAGGTCAGAGAGCAGGCGACCAGATGTCAGAGAACTGAGGACACCAGAGGACACCATATGTGACCAAAGAGCTGATACCATGGGCAAGCTGAGTCTAGGACCAGATGAGACCCCCAGCCTCCGCTTCCCCGCTGTGGTGATTCTCCACATGCCCTCCTGGTCAGATCGAATCCCAGCAAAGCCAGCCTCAAGATAAGTCACATGGTGAGCACTGGGATGTCAGGTGTGAGTCTAGAATTAGGTTCGGACTGGAGTTAAATCAAGTAAGTGTGTGATTGTGTGTAGTGAATAAAGGAGAAACTACCTAACTCTCACATCTCATACTTTAACTGCTGGTGACAAGTACTAAGTATTATTCAGCCATAAAGAAGAATAAAATTATGGCATTTTCAGGTAAATGGATGGAGTTGGAGACTACCATAAGAGAGTCTCTTATCATAAAAGATAAACCAATCCCAAAAAAACAAAGGCTGAATATTTTCTCTGACAAATGGATGATGATACACAATGGGGGTCAGGGTATGAGTAAGGGAAGAATGGAGGCACATTGGATTGTGTAGAGGGAAATGAGGGGAGGGGAGGGGGCGGGGGGGAGAAAAGATAGTGGACTGAGACAGACATCATTACCCTATGTACATGTATGAGTACACAAATGGTGTGAATCTACATCGTGTACAACCGTAGAGATGAAAAATTGAATCCCATTTGTGTACAATGAATCAAAATGCATTCTGTAAAAATAAAAATATAAAAAAAAGTACTAAGTATTTAGTATTGGTGGAGGATATAAGTTATATCAACACGTCACTACAATTTTCACATATTGCATTGATGTTGTATAGCTACATCAACAACAGTAGTTTTTCAATTTTCAAATTAAAATAAAGATTAAAAACAATCATTTTGGCACTTTCTTATGCAATTACATATGCAGTTACTACTATATGACCCTGTAATCCCATTCCTAGTTGTATATATAAGATAAAATAAAATGTACGTTCACACAGAAATCTTTAAACAAAGGCTTATAATAGTTTTACTACTGGTTAGAAAAACTTAAACATAATATAAATTAGTGGATGAATAAACAAATTGTAGTGTGACTATAGAATGGGGTATTATTAAAAAATAAGGGGGAAACTGTTGATATGTATTAACTGATTTCATCAAATTCAAATACATTACACTAATTAAAAAGCCAAGCTCAAATGGTTAAATGCTGTTTCCACCCCTCCCCCCCAGTAATCTCAAAAAGGGGAAGTTTTAGTAACAGAAACTTAGTTGTTTACTGGAGGCATATATGGTTAAATGCAAAGACACAGGAGGACACTTGTTTTGGTTATGACAAATCCTCCATTTTGTTTGTTTAATTATTGAATTATTGAACTCTGTGATAGGCAGACAGATTTGGCTCCATGGAAACGTTATAGGCCAGGCTATATGGGCAATGACCAACGAGACTCCATTTTGCTCTGAGACTCCATGTTGCCGAGGAAATGCTTCTCCCATGGGAACACCCCACCTCTGTACCCATCATCAGTTACTTAGCATGGCATGTTTGGCAAGACAAAATGACAATTCTTATATAATGAAAAATCATTCTCTTTTTCATTCTAAACAATGTACCATGTTAATGGTGATGTCAACAGTAATTGTTTAGATGTTAGTAACCACTCTTTAGTTTGTACCTAAGTAAGGTCATTTTGACCTACTTCCCTCTGCTAATGATTTCAGATCTCATGATGTTAGTTTGTAATTTTAAATCATAGCAACAGACACTTATGATTGACATACTGACTTATGGCATAAAAATTCCTGCAACCCTATGGTGGGGGCTATTCTCCCAATAGCCCCTTTTGGAGCGTTGTGTGAGACAGTTAGCCAGAAAAACTCTCAAATTTGGACTTCTCAGTGGTGATCAGTCTGTTCTTAAGTTGCACCCCATAACACTCTACACTAAAATTTGAATTTAATCCATGTAAATAAAACATTTGAATGACTTTTGAATATATTATTTTAACTTTATGCTGAAATTAATGGTTTTAAAAGCAAAAACAAAGATACTATCAATTAAAACACCAGGTGAACAATAAATTATTCTTCCATGTATTTGTTTTATTTCCAACTTTAGTGTGTTTTAAAGATATATTAAAATTGACTGAAATATGCTATGTATGTATATGCATACACTAGAGAGAATTTTGCCTTTATGAATACTATAAAATACAAATGTAAAAATAACTATTAAAAAATAGAAGAAGGGCTGGGAATATAGCTCAGTTGGTAGAATGCTTGCCTTGCAAGCACAAGGCCCTGAGTTCAATCCCTAGCACTGCAAAAAACAAACAAACAAACAAACAAAAATAGAAGGAGGGCCAGTAGCATAGAAGAAGGGGAACAGTGGAGGAAGGAGGGGAGGGAAAAAGGAAGTACTGGGGAGCAAATTATATTCCATGCAGGTGTGATTTTGTCAAAACCATCTTCAATATTATGTATAAATATAAAGCAAGAATAAAAGCATAGCATAAATATTAAAATATATAGAGGAATGATAACCATGTAAAAAATTTAAAATCATTATTGTTTCTGAGGGATCATTATTAATATTTGAAAATATTTTTTGTTCATAGCTTAAAGTGCCACGTATGGATAAGATATGTGAGATCTCATTTTCTTAAGTATGGATGTCCAGTGCAGCACCATTTTTAGTAAAAGCACATTCTTTCTCTATCAAGTTGCCTTTCTCCATTAAATTGCCTTTGCATTATTGTCAAAAATCAATTCACTCACTATTCTGTTTTATTGATCTATGGGCTTCTTTCTCCAATATTGTCATTATTAGTGATATTTAAAACATTTATAGATATCAGAAAGCTTGCCATTCAATTTGGGTTTTTGTTTTCAAAAGCATTTTAGAAATTATAATCCCTTAATTTTCCAAACAAATTTAAGACTATCATGACAGTCAACAGAAATGTTCTTCTGCAGATTTGATTAAAAATCCATAGATTTCTTAGATCCATTTGGAATAAAGTGACAGTACTGAGTCTTTCAAACCATGAACAAAAATATATCCCTTTACTTATTTAGAATGTCTTTGGCTTTTATTGTGATTGCTTTTTAGATTTCAGAACCAAGATATTATAGTAATTTTGTTATATTTGTAGATAAGTGTTTCTTGCTTTTTTGGTACAATTAAAATGTTTGACTGAAACCCACCATTTTACCATAATCAATTATTAGTGCTAAAGTTCTTATTAACCCTTTATATAGTCTTAGGTAATCAGGTCTGCAAATGGAGATAATTTCATTTGTTTCACTCAAGTATTAATGCCTTTAGTTCCTTTCATTTACTTATTGCAGTCTTCAGGTACTCAGTTCCATTTTACATATTAGGTTATAGCAAAGTAACAGTTAAGCTGAAAAAGAATATGTGGCTAGCCTGTGAAACTGGGAGTGTCATCTCAGGGCAATCTGACACCAAATTCTTGATGTGTACCACATGAGAACCAAGACAGGACCAATTACCATTTCTACATTATTCCCAAGGTGTAAATACATAAGTCATTGCAAGAGTATTACACATTACATTTCAAAATTAGTGCTTTTACGTACTTTGTGCTTTTATGTAGTTTTTAAACATTTAAACAAAGTTTTGAGTGGTTCAGATCAAAAGATTACAATTGATCCACAGACTTCACCATTTCTTTACCAACTCAGTTTAAGACTGGGAGTTAAGTGAAATATATTAATCAAAATGATCATAAATAAGTAAAAATGAAGAATATCAGGCTCTTCATAAATGGATGATAAATGTTAAAAAGTGATGTTTTAAAGTAGCAGAAAAAGTATGAAAATAGCCTTGAGGAGTTGCATAGAAGTGTTTAGGAACTGTTTCCATTACTGTGTATTGGTTGTAAACCATGTATATATATGGAATTAGTAGGTTTGTCTACTACATCTACTCATTCTTAATTACCATTTTCCCCTCATTACATTTTATTACCACACATTTAACTGTGTGTGAAAATAAAGAGAAATCATTTGGTCATAAACAAAAAAATGCAGAAGTCTAAATTGAAAGCAACTTTAGTGATAGAAAAAGCTATATTGTGTAAAAAACCTAGAAACTTCAATTATGTGTAACATATTTACCCCAGCATCTGCACAGAATATTTCCTACATAAAAAATAATACTTTAAGAAATGTTTAAGTTGAATATTTGATTATATGTACTTTATTTTTCAAAATTAATATGTTAAAATGTTACTTCCTTGCTCATATGGTTAACAGGAATTGATTTGTGAATTTTTATTTTGATAATCCAAAAATTTTATTATCATCATCAAATAAAAGTGTATTTTCAAAAGTACATTTTGAACTAAAAATGACACACATGTTTTTCAAAGACAAACTTTCAAAATGGCTTTGTTTTTCTTGTATCTATTTCTAGCAACTAGTACATTATCTACATTTTTATCTTATGAGAAAGCTTATTCCTCCTTGATGGTTTGTATAGAGAAGATATCTAGTGGAGAGCCTTTGGAAAAATCAAATTACATTAAACTAATCCTTTTAGGATCACTGGCAAGTGTCGCTGGCAAATCTCTAATTGGTGGGCTTTCTATATTGTTGCTATCATGATAAAATGACTTCAAAGCCACTGTGTTGATTTTTATTCCCAATTTTATTTTTGGTGCAAGATGGTTAGGGGAACAATACTAAAATGAAATTCGTTATATGAACATGAGAGGTAATGCTTGCATTTTCATTATATTATATTGTATGAATTATATATAACCACATATGCTTAACCACAGAAAAAGTATATATATATATATATATATACATATATATATATATATATATATATATGTAAACTGTAAGGATGTATGTTTATGTTGTCAGCACTAATCTTAATTTTTTGACAGTGATTATTTATGGAATTAGATACACTATTAGTTAACACCTAACAATGGAAATGACATTAGGAAAAAATAGGGGGAAAAGAGTTTTAGAAGAGCCAATTTTTTCTTTTAATTTCTGACATAAGAACAACTTATTGAGTTAGGTGAAAGCAAAATATTTAATAACAACTCACCAAAAGGCAAGGAAGAATACCCAAGGAAAAAAAGAAAACACAGTGCAAAAATCTATGCATTTGTTAAAACCATAACAAAAAGTAAAAACAGTATGTCCATTTAAAAAGTGATTTAGGTCAACAGGTTCTAGGATTGAATATAGAATGGGAGGGAGCAATCTAAATATATCATAAATGTAGAAAATAAAACAGTGGAGAAGAGAATGGAGAAAAAGATGCTGACTTAATAAATTTGGAAATGTGTGGAGTCCTTAAGACCCACAGCTAAAAGCAACTACAGAGTAGTGCATGTACACACTAGCTGGTAATGTTCTTTCCCTTAGGAATACATGTTAATTCAGACACCACCATTCAGACACATTAGAACTGAACAATTTAAGGAAAAGAATGAGCTAGGTTCTTTTTGTTGGAGTGAAAATTTACAAATAAGCAAGAAGGGGTTAGAATGCTTTTTAAATTTACATATTTTTAACTCTTTGTTATAATTTATAGTTTTAACAATTGCATAGATTTTTGCACTGTGTTTTTTTTTTTCCTTGGGTACTCTTCCTTGACTTTTGGTGATTTATTACTAAATATTTTGCTTTTACCTAACTCAATAAGTTGTTTTCTTTGAAGAACATCTAAGATTTTGATCACACAGTAATAACTCTGAACACATGGTTTTCCTGGACTGGGTTTAAAGTGCATTATTATTTTCCTTGAAAAGATTTTTAGACCAGTTAGTTTGCTTCACTGCCTTTAGAACTGACAAATCCTTCATATTTTGTGTCAAACTAAGAAGTCCCACAGCACACTTTTCTAGCTATGTAACACTAAACCAAATTATATGATATTACTCCAAATGATAGATTTTAATGGTAGAGCATTTAAGAAATGCATAGAAATCAAGCAATATTTTAAATATCTGTGTAGGTACAGTTCACCTTAAATAATTAATTATTATTAATATCTACTGTGAATAACTTTTCATTTGTTATTGTGACAAAATGTACATAATACAAAATTTACAATCTCATCCATTGAAGTGTACACTTCACTTGTGTTCATCCATCCCCATAGTCCTTTTCATCATATAAAACTGAGACTCTGTGTATATTAAATGATAACTCCCAATTCTCCTGCCAGTTCCTTACAACCATCATTCTGGTTCTTTATCTCTTTGGTTTGACTATTTCAGCATTTTTAAAGTGGAATCATATAGTATTTTATACTATTTGTCTATTTGTGAATGTCTCATTTTCTTTAGCACAATGTGTTCAAATCATTGTTTTTTTCCCAAAATGCTGGTAATTGAACACAGGGATATTCTCCAACCAAGATACATCCCTGACCCTTTTATTTTTTTATTTTGAGGTAAGGTCTCACTAAGTTTCCCAGTCTGGCCTTGAACTTGTGATGCCCCTGCCTCAGCTGCTCAAGTAGCTGGAATTACAGGTGTGCACTCCCATACCATTTGTGTTCAAGGTTTATTCATGTTGGAGTATATGTTCTAATGCACTTCATTTTTAAGATTAGATAACATTCCATTGTATGTATGAACCATATTTTATTCATCTATTCATCTATTGATGGACACAGGTTCCTTCCACATTTTAGCAATCATAAATAATGCTTCTGTGAACATGGATGTGCAAATATTTCTTTGAGACTGATTTCAATGCTAGTGAATACATATGCTCACACAAACACATCCATACATACATCTAGGAGTAGAGTCCCTGGATTATGTAGTAAATTTATTTTTAATATTTTAAGGAACCACCAAGTTTTCCACAGTTACTGTATTGTTTTACACACCCAACAAGTGTACAAGGGTTTCAGTCTACTTCCTCACCAAAATATTTTCTTTTCTTTTTTTAGATTATACTAATGGGTTTTAGGTGGTATTTTATTCTAATTTTGATTTGTATTTCCCTGATGATCAGAAATATTGAGCATCTTTTTCATTGCTTATTGGGGATTTGTAAATCTACTTTGGAGAGATGTGCCTTTATTTACCTAGTCTTGAATTAGGTGTCTTGTTTTATGTTGTCAAATTAGGAGTTTTCTCTATATTTTGAATACAAGTTCTTTATCCAATATGTAAATTAAAAAGAAGTTGTCCCATTTTGTGGAGTGTCTTTTTACTTTGTTGATTTTGTCCTTTAATGCACAACATTTAATAAATTTTCAGGAAGTGAAATCTCTCTTTATTTTTTATTTTTATTGTCTGTACCTTTGGTGTAATATCCAAGAAATTATTCCCTAATTCAGTATCATAGAAATTGAATCTATGTTTTATTGTAGTATTTTGGTAAGGGTAATACTTACATTTATATCTTTGATCCATTTTTAAGTTTTTCATGTACATAAGGAAAGATATTCATTCTTTTGCATATGGATGTCCGATTTCTCCAGCACTCTATGTTGAAAAGCCTGTTAATTCCTCATCAAATGTTCTTAGCCTCGTTATCAAAAAGGCATTCAATCTTATCTTTCTTATTTCCTTTTTTTGCCAACTTTGGCATTATTTCGAATTCTAGTTCAATAAGTCATAATTTAGATTATTAATTTTAGATCTTAGCATTTTAACATATTTATAACTACAAGTTTCCTTATAACATTGTTCTTGCTGTTTTCCATAATTTGCCATGTATGTTTTGATTTTAATTTATTCAAAATATTTTCTAACTTGCTACTTGTTACCTTTTTCATTAATTCATTGAAAGCTAAAGATTATATAGTTCAATTTCCATAGTCTTCTCTATTTTCAAGTTTTATTTCTATTATTTCCAAATTCATGCCATTTTCCCAGAGAAAATACTTTGCATGACATCCATCTTTTTAAATACATTGGTATTTAATTTCCAGCCCAACTTATTTAATTTTCTACAATTCAAAGCATTATGATCTTAAAATATATAGAAAGTAAAAAAGTTAAAAAAATGGCATGGTATTGGCACCAAAACAGAAATGAAGAACAACAAAAGAAAAGGCACAGAGACAAAACCTACATAATGCAGTTATTTTATATTAGACAAAGGTGCTATAAACATACATTGGAGAGAGGACAGCTTCCTCAACAAATGATGCTGGGAAAACTGGAAATCTATGTACAGTACAATGAAATTCAAACCCTATCTCTCACTCTGAACAAAAATCAACTCAAAGTGGATGAAGGATGTAGGCTTTAGTCCAGAGACCATCTTCCAATTAGAAGAAAATATAGGCCAAACTTTCCATCATGTTGGCTCAGGAAGTAACTTCTTCAGTAAGACTCCTAAAGCACAAGAAGTAAAATCAAGAGTCAATACATGGGATGGTATCAAACTAAAAAGCTTCTATACAGCAAAAGACACTCTTTAATGCAAAAAGGGACCCTAAACAATGGGAGAAAATCTTTTCTACTTGTACCTCAGAGCATTAATCTCCAGGATATATAAAGAACCCAAAAAAACTTAACATCAAACACACACACACACACACACACACACACACACACACACACAAATAACCCAGTCAATAAATGGGTAAAAGAACTGAACAGGTACTTCACAAAAGAAGAAATATGAATGCTCAACAAATACATGAAAACATGTTCAACATGTGTAGCAATTAGAGAAATGCAAGTTAAAACTATACTGATATACCATCTCATTCCTGTAAGAATGTCAATTATCAAGAATACAATAAATGTTGGCAAGGATGTGGAGAAAAAGTTCACTCATGTATTGCTGGTGGAATTGCAAATTACTGCAACCACTCCAGAAAGCAGTACGGAGATTCCTCCGAAAATTGGAATAGAACCACCATTTAAACCAGTTATCCCACTCCTCAGTTTATACCCCAAAGATGTAAAATCAGCATACTACAGTGACACAGCCACATTAATGTTTATAGCAGCTCAATTCACAATAGCTAAACTATGGAAACAACATTGGTGACCGTCAAAAGATGAATGGATAAAGAAAATGTGGTGTGTATACACAAGAATATTACTCAGCCTTAAAGAAGAATGAAATTATAGCATTTGCCAGCAAATGGGTGGAACTGGAGATTATCATGCTTATTATCAAGCCAATCCCAATAAACCAAAGGCTGGATGTTCTCTCTGATATGTGGATGCTAACACAAAATGGGGTGGGGGAGGAAAAATAGAAGTTCATTGATGAGACAAACAGGAATAAAGGGAGGGGAGAGCTGATGGGAAGAGAAAAGATGGTAGACAAAATCAGACAGAACCTTCCTGAGTTCATATGTGAATACACAACTTGTGAAACTCCACATCATGAACAAGAATGGGATCCTAAATATCATAAGTTATAGTCCTTGTATGTATAATAGGTCAAAATATACTCTACTGTTATGTATAGCTAAAAAGAATGAATAAAATTTAATAAAATAACAAAAGTAAAATGTTACACCTAAAATTACAATAATACTAACTTTTGAACTGTTAATTATTTTTAAAATTATGTAGAATATGCAAACTAGAGTTACAAACTATGGTAATAATTTATTATATTTTGTACTTGCCTATGTATTGGACTTTACTGAAGTTTTTGCTTCCTTGTATGACTTTGAGTTTCAATCTGATATTCTATCTTTTCATCCTTTATGATCCCCTTGAACATTTCTTGGAGGGTCAGTCTCATGTTAGGAATATCCCTCAGCTTTTGTTTACCTAGGAATATCTCACTTTCTCATATCTGAGGGTCAGTTTTCATGGATATAGGATTCTTGGTTGTTTTTTTCTTCTTATTTTTACACTTTGATGATATCAGCTCATTCTCTTCTAGCATCCAAAGTTACTGATGAAAAGCCCATTTATAATATACAGAATCACTTGTATATGATAAGTCACTTCTCTCTTACTGTTTTCAAGATTATTCTTTGTTTTGTCTTTGTATTTCAAAAGTTTGATGATTAATGTCTCTCTCATTGTGGATCTCTTTGGGTTTATCTTTATGGAGTTCATTGAGCTACTTGAATTTTATATTCATATTTTAATCATATGTGGGAAGTTTCAGATATTATTTCTTCAAATATTCTCTTTTCCTTTCTCTTTTGCTTCTGAGACTTTCACAGTGAATACACTGGTTTCCTTCATGTTGTCCCCACTCATCATTTTAATTTTTTTAACTTTTCTTTAGTTTTTTTTTGTTATTGTTTGTTTTTGTTGCTATTCCTAAGATTCAATGATTTTAATTGTCTTTAAATTCACCTGTTCTTTTTCTACTTGCTCAAATCTGCCTTTGAATATCCATCTAGTTTTTTTCAGTTGTTATAATTTTCATTTTCAGAATTCTCTTTCCTTTCATTTTGGGTTTTCTCTTTATCAATATGTTTTGTCCATACATTGTTGACTTCACTTTCTCCATATCTTCCTTTAGTTTTCTGAGCTTTAGAACAGTTACTTTAAGTTATTTTACTGGAAAAGATCTGATCTGTGAGTATTGTCTTTTCCAGCAAAGCTTCCTGTTGATTTATTTTTCTTTGAATTAATCTTACTTTCAGGTTTCCTTGAACACTTTAGTTTTTTACAAAGAACTGATACTTTAATAATATGGTAATAGTGGAAATGAGGTTCTCCTTTTTATCCAAGGTGAGCTTTTAATCACCAATTGTGTTATTTTTTTTCTTTTAATTGCTATTGGCTATTTCTGTGCCAGTGATCAGCCTGAAGTGTAGACTTAGGATCTTAATGCTCTTAAGAGCCTGCACCTTTCTCTTGGTATACATAGTCACTTTTTGATTTTCTCCTTATATGCAGTCCTTCTTAAATTTCTGACCTTTGATCTCTGGTTCCCAAAAGGGGGAAAAAGTAAGTGAAGAAAAAGGGAAAAGGAATCCAGACATTTTAACTCTTCTGGAAGTCACTCATTCACTTGTTGAAGACTTGCAATGTAGAAGGAGGCACAACAGCAGAGCTACCTGTCCCTTTTTATGTGTGGAATTTGATAAGAAAAGCAGGCATTAGAGCACAGATTCTTAATAATTGGAAGACATTTTTGTCTACTCTCAATCCTCTAATCTCTGTGCAATTTGCCCCAGGCTTTGCCTGCCGTAGGACTTTGGGGTAGAAGGGAGTTGCTATTGTGCTAAGAACTGATATTCACCAAAATCAAGTGTATTTTATTAGTCAAGCCTGACCTTGGAAGTTTTAAGATTTAAATAGACTCTGTAATTCCAAAATTGAGTAATCAGATGGATTTTTTCAATGAAATGGTGGTAGTAGGGAGATTGATTCCTGGATCTTCCAGCTCTACCATCTTCTCAATGTAATTTTGAAATATAAATATGTTTGAAATATATTTTGGTAATTAACACTTGAAATACTTTTGTTATATATAATTTTGGACAATTAGATAATTTTTCACATTGATACAAAACTTTCTATATTGGGATTATTTAAAAAAGCATAATTATGCAATTTCAGAAAGTATAGATAAACTACAACATAAAGTATATATTTATATACTGAAATTTTAAGGTATACATAACAAAATGAGCATGTAAAAAAATCTCAGGGGTATGTTTTCAGAACTAATCAAATGATAAGTAATATTAAAATGTTGGCCTAGAATTTCTAAAGTACTACTAAAGGAATTACTTGTTTGAATATTAGCCAGGGATTTGATAACATTATGCATAAGATCTTTCTCTTTGACATTTGTGTGATAAAAATCAGAAAAATTTGATTTCATTTGCATTTATTGATTCTTGGTAATATTTCGTGAACTATAGGAGTTCCACTGAGGAAATAAGTTGTTGCCTGTGTCTATATGTTGGAGTGTTTTGCTTAAGTATTTTTCTCATAGTTACAAAGATTCTACTGAATTTCTAGATTTTTTATCTATTTTGAGTTGAGTTTTGTGCACAGTCAGAGATAGCAATCTAGTTTCAATTTTATTCTCCTGCCTATGGATATCTAGTTTTCCCCGAACAATTCCTTTAAGAGTGTTTTTCTCCAACATATGTTTTTGGATCATATAACTTCAAGGATCAGATAACTCCATTTGACTCTGTCTTCTATTTTATTTTATTCGTCTATCTGTCTGTTTTTGTGGTAGTACCATGCAATGTTGGTTGCTATAGCCATATCACCCCCAAAAAGTCGGGGGCAATAAAACATGATGATCCTGAATACCCCATCTCTTGCCACAAACCTATCCAAGTTAAGAAAACAATGAGAGAAAGCCTAGCCCAGAAAGTCCAAATGTACACAATCTGTGAAGGACACTGACTTTCTCTTATGCACATTGGGAATAAGGGCAAATTACTATTACCTGTAGAAAGCTACTTTCCTGAATTTACACCAGGAGAGCTGCTTTTTGGAATGCTTGCCATACAAACTAACGTAACTAAGCAAGCTAATTCTGATGATGCTACTGCTTCTGTAGCCTAAAACAAACAAATAAACATACAAACTCTCCCAGAGTTCGGCATGAAATTGAGGGCACTGTAGAAAGGATATGTAATACTGGTTCAGCTGGTCACCATTGGACAAAACACCATGAAATAGAGGAGGCATTGCTAGACAAAGCACCATGAAGTAGAGATGCTGGCTGTCAGCATGTCAACACTGAACTCTTCTTGGAGGGGTGACTCATCTTTTGTGAGCCTTCTCCAATAAATCATGTCTCTCATGTTGTCTTGGTCAATATCTTTGACTATCCTAAAAACTACCCCAATGCCACAGCACACCTGGGCTATGGATGAGAAAACAGGTATATAGTATAATTTGCAATTGGGTATTGTGTTTTTTCCACATTTGCTCTTTTGTTCAAAATTGCCTTGGTTATTCTGGATCTTTTATTTTGGAATGGCATTAATTAAAACTTCTGCACAGCAATGAAATGATAGCTTGTAGGGAGAGCCTTCAGAATGGGAAAAAATCTTTGCCAACTATTCTTCTAACAAAGGAATTATATGCAGAATATATAAAGAACTCAAAAAATTTAACATCAAAAAATAAATAACCCAATCAGTAAGTGTGTAAAAGAACAATACAGACACTTCTGAAAAGATATACACATGTTCAACAAATTATGAAAGATGTTCAACATCTTTAGTAGTAAGTGATTTTTCAAATCACTGAAATTTTGTCTCATTGGGTTAGAATGTCAATCATCAAGAATACAAATAACAATAAATGCTGGTGAGGATGTGGGGAAAAGGAACTCTTAGAAAAAATGTTTTTGGGAATGTAAATTAGTACAGACACCATGTACCTAAGTATAGGTATTCCTCCAAGAGCTAGGGATAGAAAAAACATATAACCAACATCTAATACCATTGTTTGGTATTTAACCAAAAATGTTAAATTCAGCATTATATATATATATATATATACATATATATATATATATAGTTTATTTGCCACATTTTCTTTATCCATTCATCTGTTGACAACTACC